>MSJE01000226.1:0-268907 GCA_001931935.1 Aspergillus aff. floccosus IMV 01167 | reverse complement strand
CTTTCCCTGACTGTAGCGGTGCCTCCATATTCATCATCCTAAAACGCTTCAATCAAGACCTGCGGTGCCACTAGTCGTATCCCATGCTCATCATACGTCTTCCTAGCCTCCGGGGCAACAGTAATATCCGTCCGGCCATGTTTCCACACGAATTCAAATGTACAGGGTTGAGAGAAGAGCCAAACACCAAGTTCGGCCGTCAAGATCGCGAGGTTCGCAAGATGCGTCGTACGGTCACTGTCTGTAAATGCTCTCAGAGCGTACGGGGAAAAGGCCGAGGTAAAGTTAGCCGCCAGGGCTTGCGCAGCCTGAGTCTGGGCGGCGGTATGCGTGGGATCTGCCTTGTCTGTACTCTGATTGTAAAGATATGCTGTTGTCATGCGCCAGGCGAAAAGGGCTTCCTCGTTTACTGCAACCTGTTAGTAGACGATGGAGGGGGAATTCAACGCGGGCTGCATATGTGTGACATACATCGACTGGGAACCTCAGCCTGTAAAGCGTGCTGGGCTGCTAATACTTTCGGTAAAAGTTCACCTCCCGGCTGGATTCCTTGCAGCAACGTGTAAACTAGTGCGTGGGCAATAGCTTGACGGTGGTTCCATCGTTGGCCTTGAAGGATAGTGACGAGAGGCTCTGGTAGGAATGGCGAGTCATATTTTCCGAGCAGCGCAAGAGCAGTTTGGTTAATGTGGACCGGAGGCGCGGCGGAAGCATAATAATTATCGACGTGGAGGATAGCGTGGTCAATCAAAGTGAGGATCCGGTTGTGGACCGTCTCGTCATCAGCCGGATGTGGAGTGATAGCGGCCAAAGAGAATGACCTTTGCTTCTCAGCAGGAATGGCCTTTGTACTTGTGATTGCACCGGATTTCGTGCTGGAGTCGGATTCGTTCTCTGCAGCTCCGATTACTGCAGACTTTCGGCGACGGCGGTAAAATAAAAATGCGAGCAGCAGAGTGAGAATTGCGGTGCCAGCGATACTTCCCACGATGGCGCCAGCAAAAGCACCGTTGCTAATCCCATGGCCGGAAGGTTGAGATGTTGGCTTATGGCTGTTGCTGTTGCTGTTGCTGTTGCTGTTGCTGTTGCTGTTGCTGTTGCTGTTGCTGTTGCTGTTGCTGTTGCTGTTGAGTTATTTCTTGGAGATGGAGTGCTTGAGACACTAGGCGTGTTTGGCTGGACGGAGCTCAGACTTGGATTTGCACTTGGAATGGGTGTAGTAGTTGTCTCTCCAGATGACTGTAATGTCGTGTTTGTGGTCGTACCGGTGCTTGGGGATGAGGACGTAACGGTGTTTGAGGGTGAGGGCGTCACACTGAGTGAGGTTGAGAGCGTCGAGTCCGTCGTCGACGCCATAGTGTGAACGATAACCTAGAGCTCTGCAAAAAAAGAAGAAGAAACAAAGGGAAAGCAAAAGGACGATGGGCGATGGGAGGCATTACCTTATAACAAGATCAACGAGTCAGCACGCCTTTAACGAGCTGCCGCTGGGAAACCGGCGCAATTTGAAAAATACTAGGGCGAGCGACAATCATGGAGGACTAATTTGCAATCTAGGTTACATTGACGGAGATGTCTCATTATTAGTTCTGGCTGATTGTTTTAGGCCCTGGGGAAATTCGAGCGGCGCATATCGGGCACAGTCATCCGCTTCACGCCGCAACAGAAAAGTAGGCATACCACCTCCTACAAAAGGTGCTACCCTTCTGATCCTGATCATTGTTAATTTAAGAGCACCTAAAAAATCCAAACCTGTGTCCAGCTATCGGACTGGAGCCGGGGAAAGGTTCCCAAGAGATGCCGCTGGCCGGAGGACATATGGCAGTGGGTCCCGTCAAGGTGTTCGGAATCAAATTTGTCGCAATCAATGGCCAATCCAAATGGGTCTATTAATGCCAAGCCGCTGATTTTAGCCTTCCAAGATTGTGAACTGAGCTGCTGTATGAGCTACTGTACCTATACTGCGTGTATACAGCGGCCCCTTCACTTACTGCGCCATGTTCCCCTGATTGGTTGGAACTTCTCGCTTCTGTTTGCCAAGGTTGTCTTTGTTTATGTAATTTGGCGGAGCATCGGGTTGCAAATTCTGGGTCCTAATTGGTTCTCTGCTCCGAGTGAGCTGATGACCCTATCTCGGAAGAAAGACCATCTTCTTCCTGCTCTGGTAGGTGCGTTCATCAGTGAGCTGATGGGGTTCACTAACTAACTATCATCGTCATGCTTATGTTAGTGATTAACCGTTATAGTAGCCAGAGTCCTGGCGATCTTAGTCTACTAGATACTAAGATTAGTCATTATTAGTATGTTTCTTTTTTCCAAGGCCGACGCCGCCGTGTTCCTGGCTATAAATTCCAGGAAGCCTTGACAAGATTGAAAACTAGGTAGAGACACAGCTGTTGGGTATAAGATCAGGAAATCAGATACCTGTCATTATCTGATATCTGTAATATATAATAGCTAACTTGTTAAATATCTGAAGTACTTTGTTGTACTTCGCTTCGGCACCTTTCCCTGCTATTATTGTCAAATTTTCGGTAAGCGATAGAAGGATGCTTCGATGGCGTATGGATAGAATAGAAGAAAAGGAAAGGAAAAGTGACTTCTTTGTAGCGCAAGATTATGATATTCAGGTAGTTGAATAAGGACCTGAAGCCCTCTGGAGGCTGACCGAATAGGGCGGCAAGCCGTCTATACAGCACTTGATGACCACCGCCATACTTATGCTGCTGTATGGTTTTGCTTTGAATTATTGTGTTTAGCGTCCTTGCTGCTCTGCCTTCAGCCCACTTCAAAGGTCGACCGCGCGTCTGGGGCTGATCACTTCCTGAAGTATGAGCTCTCCCCGAAAATCGAACACACTCTGAAGGCTGCATACGCTCTACAAGCTGACTACGCTTTAAGCCGGATACGCTCTATAAGCTGACTACACTTTAAGCCGAATACGCTCTCTAGGCCGCATACGCTCTGAGGCTGAATACGCTCTGAAGAGTGAATACGCTATGATGACTCGATATCTAGAGGCTTATAAGATGAAGATGCCACAACTATAGATATATAAACAACGTTCAGGTCTCAGGCAAGAGTGTTGCTCTAATCACCAGAGTCGAACAGTGGAACAGTTCCCAAAATCATTGAAATCATTCCTTCGATCTTACATTTAAGAAAAGCTTTCTTGGTGCTTTCAACCCCTTTGAAAATGCATTGCTTCAAGATCCTTACCGCCGTCGCCGCCCTCTGCATTCAAGGCAGCCTTGCAGTCAATGTCTTGACCTACAGCGGTCGTGACTGCACGGGCACGGTACAGGATGTCAAGGTCGATAATAACGCAGCCTGCTCTACCAAAACCCAAGCATTCCAGTCCTACAAGGAAAATGGATGGGGAAAGAGCAACGGGCAGAGAATTGCGTTCTACAGCCAACCCAGCTGCAGTGCGAACTCATTTTTATATGACACGTACTCCTATGATGGAGACTACTTTCACTCCAAGCAATGCTACAATATCGACGGTCATTCGCCTGTTTCGGTCGCTCGGGGCATGAAACTCTACTAGTTAGGTAGGTTGGTATTTCTGCTCCCATGAAATTAATTGAAACAAGTATTTACCTTGGCCCTTGGAAAATAGGCATCTTGCGGCTCAAATCCTCCCGTTAAAGCCCTTGGGGTCATATTACTGCCGTTGTACGGCCTTCAATATTCATGCTGCCTCCGTCAAACATCCAATCCGCATGCAGCAATTAGCCCATCTTTCTCTTTACAAACCGCGCATGTAGAGGTCATGTCGTCGAACCCAAGCAAAACTACGGTGATGAAAGCTGTACCACAGTGATATCTGCAGAATCTGCAGTTCCTGCGAACAGGCCTCTACCTCCTCTCTCCGTTTAGTTCTTCTGCCTTTATCATGTATTTAACCCAGTCGCTCGCTCAGTATTCCAGTGAATCAGATCTCCCCATAATCGCAATTCTTCTCTATAAGCTTCGTCGTCATTCCCCTCCGATAGCGCTTATAACTTCTGCTAGAACGGGGATTAGGGCTTAGTTACCCCAGCACCTAAAAAAACTAAACCATATAAACTCAGATAAAATATTATTCAGGTAAAAGAGGAAAAGAGGCCTAAAATGCCCTGAAGAAAGACCAAATAGGCCGGTAAGCCGCCCACGCAGCGCCTAGTAACCACCATACTTAAGTTGTTGTACTTTTTTGCTCTCAAATCTTTTTGATATACGTCTTGTTCGAAGGGTGACTCCGTACAACTGGCATGCCGGTCATCATTCATAGCAAGCACAGGTTAAGAGCGATGCTATAGTATGTACCTACCTAGGTTCCTGTACGCCTGCAGCCCCAGATGAAGCAAGAGGGAAACCCATGATGCCTGTTTTTTCTACCCAAACTACCAGAACAAAAAGATATAAGCCCAATCCCACCGAGATAACCCCCATGAATGCAATAGTACGCCGTCCCGATATCAGAGAAACCCATGAGAAATGCCCGTACAGTCTTCCATTCTTTCAGTAGCACCAGTTGATCTCAGTCGCGCCTCGCTGGAAGGAAAGGCAAAGGGGAATTAGGTAAGAAAAGAAAGCTTTTCCGCTGTTTTCTTGTGTTTTTTTCTTCCATTCGTACTAGAAATCGAAAGAACAAGAGGAGAAACATTATCGCATATTAAAGAAACCGAAGGAACAACTCTATGGTCGTGGGAACGAACTTCAGCCCGGCGCACCACAGAAGCAAGCATCAAACGCAGACGATACTGCCCAGTAAAACATGCCCGGACTCCAGAATTTTGTAAACCTCCCATGACTGAAGCAAAAGGGGTAAGTAAGAATCAAGAGCGGAATGAAGAGGTAAATGAAGACGGTCAAAGACAACAACAAGCCGAGAAGTTCAAATGTGCATATATCAATCCACTTTGCTGGAAGACTGTGTTCGGCAACTTGAAAGGCGTAGATGCAAAAAGCTGACTAGTAGTAATGCAAGTCATGATGATAATGGAACCACGAAAGAGAACATAGATGGCCCGGAGCAGAAAGTGAGAAAGAGAAGGCAGAGTAAAGGACTTTTCCAGCGCGGTTCGTCGGGTAACCACCAAGATCACAGTCAATCTTGCTGCGGTTCCGGGGTAGTGGTTGTCACTGCGCCAGGTCCAAGCGGCCTAGAAGACCTTTGTTTCCGCCCTGACGAGACTCTTCACTTAAATTGGCGAGGATTCGAGTGACCTCCACCGATAAAAACCCTTGCTGCGCGGCAGAATGGAACCGTAAAAACAAGCAATAACCCGTTAAAACCAGTGCTGACGTTTCGTGCAAGATCATCAAACGCTAGACTCTTAAATTCATTGTACATTTGTGCATGGAGATTTTGGGCCAAAATGCGACCAGAATTGGCAAGGAGAAGAAAGCATCCGTGTCACGATCGTCGTACGGAGGTTGCGATGCGGTCGAAAGTAGTTCATCAAGAACGTCATTTTCGGTAATGGCGGCGAAACTTCGTAGACTGAATCGAGAGACGGTAAACACGCGAGACATCCCCTTCGCCTCGATTGTATGTAGGGATAAGATCCGCGGGAGGCTGGACCCATCGAAGTGGTGACTCGCAGGATTCAGATGACTGCTCCAGAATTAGCCCAGGTCAACGTCGGGAGGGACATTAATCACACACCTCATATACTGGCCGACAAACCCTGCGATAAGGGGATGCGATCCAGTCGGCAGTTAATCAACTCGCTGTTTGATATGTCAACTCTACTGCTCCACGCATGCCACGACGGATCGCGAGTATGATTATTGAGGCAAGGAACCCAGCCTCAGCCCCAGACTCATATCGCTGACCATGCTATGCAAAAGACAAATTACATCTCAAGGGAGGCTCATACATTTGCTGTCTCGCTTTGGCTGACGGCCGTAGCGGGAGAGAACTCCGGGGCCTCGGAAGACAATGGCGTCTTCGAAACCGGAGTCTCCGCAGTGCCATTGGGCAGGCTGACCGATCCGTTCGTTGCTCCATCCATGTGGTTGATGGCACTTTCATCGGACTTGGCTTGGGCAGGGCCGTGATGTTGGGCGGACGGATCACGCAGTTCGATGGGGAATACCCACTGTTCCCATCTCTCTCTGGGGCGTAAGCGATCAACACCGTCTTCACCCTGGATGTGTTCAACGTTCCTCAGATTGCGGCAAACATGACGAAGAAGCTCAAAATCTTCAGTCAGGTTCTTGATCCGCTTGAAGCCAGCGATGAATCCCAAGGCAACAAAGCCCTGGGAGTCCATGTGCTTCCGGAGGAACAAGTCCTTGCACAGGTTGTCCACCGAGAAGTAGTATTCCAGCTGCATAGAAATCATGCTCATCAAGGAGAAAGGTTCCATATATCCCTGATACGGCACAGCCGACATAGGGCCCGCAGTCATGGGCTGGTATCCATACATGGTGTTGATATCGGCAGGGAAAGGATAGACACCGTACATAGCGGCAGAGTTGGGCAAAGAAGGAGACCGCATAGACATGCCATGGCCGCGAGAGCCGTTTCCGAGCCCATGGGGCTGGGACCGCTGGCGATCGTTGAAGCCAAAGGACTTGGCGTGGGCGAAGCCGTTGTGGTTGGCAAAATGAGAGTTCTGCGCACCGTTGTAGCCACCGCGACCCCGATGGGATCCACCACCGCGCCGAGACTCGCGAGAGAACTCCTTCTCCTTGCCGTTGACACCGGCGAAGTCAGCAGACTTGGGGCCATTGTCGAACCGACGATCATTGGAAGCGCCGGAACGAGCGTTGGCGTCTGCAGGAACGTTGGCATTGCGTCCGCTCTGATCACCGCCCTTGTGTGCGGCATCGTGGTTTCTGGCGAATCCCTTCTGGTGGCGGGGGAATCCATCGCCTCCATTACCATGCTTGGCGGCCGCACCGGCGGCATTGTCAGCGCCCTTGGGTCCACGAGTCCGATCCGTCACTTGAGGTTTGCGAGCGTCGGCCACACCTGCATCGACACTGTTTGATCGTCGGGAGGGAGCGGGAAGAGAGTTTGCGCGAGCAGTGCTCGGCTCGTTCCGACCACGCTCGGCGGGAGCGGTCTGCTTGGCGGCAGCCTGGGCACCTTGTCCAGCCGGGGACTTGTCAGACCCGTGGGAACCATTGCGGCCGGTATCCCGTCCACCCCGAGCAGCCCGACCACCTCGGCGCGCAGCGGATGGGAGAGGAGTGTTGAAGACGGCAGTAGGCACGTAGGGAACAGGCATCCACTTCTCTTTTCCTCGGGTAGATGAGCTCTTCTCGGATTTCTCGGCCTTCTCAGGCTTATCTTGCGCCTTCTTCTTCTCTTCGCCCAGCGCGACTTGGGGAGTCGGCCAGGAAGTCGCATCAGCGACGGGAGGGAGCGCAGCAGCGTCATCGCGTGCCTTTCCTCCATCAGCCTTCCGGCGGTTGTCCGACTTCTTGTTGCTGGTGGCCTTGGCCTGATCCTGCTGGTTATCGCCGGATATCGAAGAGGCGGCGGACGTCGTTTTGGAAGTCGCCTTTCCGCCAGTGGAAGCGGGCTTCAGAGACGCAATAGCCTTCGCCTTGGCTTCTTGGGCCTCTTTCCGTTGTTGCCAGATGTTCACGGAGGGGAGGGGAGCAGCCTTGAGCTCCTTCGGGGGTTCGCTCTTTTCCTTCTCGTCGCCCTTCTTCTTCTCGGTGCCGTTGCTCTGCTTGTCGGCAGCCGGTGTCTCTGACGGCTTCTCCGAGCTTGATTCGGAAGTTCCATTGGGAGTATTCGACTCCTCCTCGGGCTTCTGCGACGAATTGGCGGCACTGGGTGTAGACGTCCCCGTTCCGTTTGCCTTGGAAGCAGTCGATTCAAGTTCCTTCTCGTTGGTAACAGGAGCAGTCTCCGGTTCCTGGGGAGTCTCGAGGGTTGAGGTCACAGTGTTGTCAACCTCAGTCTGATCCTCGGGCTTGGAGGGCTGATTCGTGTCTGGTGTCGTCTTCGCGGACGGTTGCGTCGCAGCAATGCCTTTGGCGGCCTGTGCGTAAGAAAATGTAGCGGCCATTTTCTGTTTTGTTTAACAAAGGGGGGAAAGAAACGAAGTCTAATATATCCGGTCTAGAAATGGAATGGGAAAAAAGTAAGAGGAAACTGGTGTTCTGCCAGAGAACAAGTGCCTCCAATGGTAACTCCAATCGAAGAAAATCGGAAAGCAACCAGCTGGGGGCGACACGGATCCAACACCAATGGAAATCAGAAGAGCCAACTTCCGCCCTCTTGCAACCCCACCAATCTGCAACTTCCCGACACTGGAGATCACTCCTACTGGGGTAGCGGAATGTGGAGGATGTGGTGGTGGCCGAGTACGCTAGACACGGGGAGTATCGTTCGCGGATGACGGTGGTAGAGACGGTAGGAGAAGAGAGGTCTTGTGTGTCCGTGTATCGTTGGGAATGGATCCTATTACACGAATCGCATCGGTTTGATCGTCAACGAAAAGTTTCTTTGGTTTAATTAGGTCGGCGTACAGCGTCCCGAGAGGTAGGCACGGTGGGAAACTCTGTAACGAGGCTGTCTAGAGACAGACAGGGTTCACACAATGATTCCACGAACACAGACACACAGGGAGGGCGTTGTTGGAAGTTCGGGGTTGGGAGCCAGAAATCCACCACAGGACTCACCCAAATTTGTTGTGTGTGGTTTCGAAGTTTCGGTCCGACGGAAATCCGAGCTCGCCAGGTACCTGTGACGGGTGGAAGTGACGACCGAAAGTGAGGTGAAATCACAACGAGATATGAACGAAGAGGCTCGTCGAATTGGCGTTTGCCCCTTGTAGAACGTAGACGAGTAGCGCGACTTTCACGTGGCGACGACGACCGCGCTGGGATCACGGAACACTCGATGTCTTCGGGGGTCCGAAATTCCCTTGGATGGGAAAGAGGAGAGAATGCACAAGGCAGATCCGAAGGGGAGAACGGAGGAAAAAAGTTGGTGAGGACTGCGACGGAGATGTTCGAGGCAGAACTCGTGCGGAGAAAAAAAAATCAAAAATGCGAAGGGGATCAACCGATCCGGATACCCTTGCCAGCGAACAAAAAAAAAAAGAATAAGAGGAATTCCCGCGCAAAAACACAGGAAAGGGATCAGGAAACAACCGGGGAACGACAATGAGGAACAAACCTCACTGTAGCAACACGCGAGTACCCTGAGGGAGGAATGGGGAGAGAGAAAGCGCTGATGGGGGAAATGAAGGGAAGAAAGATTCCCAGGATGAGGTGAGAGAGAGAAAGACGACGAAGAGAGGGGGAGGAGGGGAACAACCGCGGTGGGCAGAGAGAGAAAGAGAGGGAGAATAATATGGACGGGTGAGCGAAATGTTGGTGGTGCAGACTGTGTGAGAGAAAAAATAAAAAATAAAAAAAAAATCGAATCAAATCAAATAAAGCTAGGAATAAAATCCACTTTTTTCCTCCCAAGTAATAAATTGGAGAATAATCTCTTCTGTGGACAATCCAGAAAAAAAAGTAGTCACTAGGGTCCCAGATTCTGTTTTCCGTAGGGTAAAAAAATGTACATGTAAAATATAAGACAGGGCATAAATGTGTGTACGGTTTCCTTCATTCCCCGTTAGGGCTTCTTCTAGGACATCCTGGCAGTCTTCACAATAGTACTTTGAATCCGATATAGACATTCGATAATATCACACACTCTGGTCCAGATCAAGAAAATCCTTCATCAACATCAGCCAAGTCGATGTGTATTCGGCGTACCCATCATACCGCATTGCGGTATCATATTTCCCGCGTACCCGGCAATACTGGAAGTATCAAAATGCTGAGTCAAAAAAAGCCGTCCGGATCTTCCCAGTCCCATCCAAATATGTATCAAAGTCGTGGATGCTCCAAGGTACTGCGGGAGGCTGGACAGCATTCAGACAACGGTTCACAGAGTAGATACCGTAGATATGATGTTTCCCTTTCCTGATCTTACAATTCATCCACAATGCGTGTGCCACGCGCGACCTGACAAGGAATTCCATACCCCACTCCCTCCACGAAAGAAAAGAAAAGAAAACAGACCCCATCATCTTTGACAGCATTGTTCAGCCACGGCGCTCTTCCACAGTCCAATTCAACTCCGTTAATCCTGTCCAATTACCGAGGTCCTTCTTTGATCCGTCAGGCCTCTCTCTCGACCGCATCTACGGCCGCTCCTTCCGCGTGCTTTACCTGTTGAAGAGTTTCCCATCTCCATGACGCTTTGTATCCCCGCAAACTTGTCACGGCTCCCTCATACTCTGTACAACAGAATTCTCATGCGAAGCGAGACGCTCGAGGCGTACAACGCAGCACAATGGGAGCGGGGAGTGCGAGGGGTTTGTGATCCATGCGCAGTTCACCGACCCCTCAATAAGGTAGTAGTAATAACATTGTACCTATGTAGGTACTGTATGTAGCCCAAGTAGTAAAAGAATAATGGTCTATAATCGAGAGACGAGATGGTCATTTCATTGGAAGTATACCTCGGAGAACAGAACGGATATATATATATCTACGGAACAAAATTACCTACGGCTATCTGACACTTTCTACACGGAAACATCACCGCATCCATAACATATCACCACCCGCACTTGAACCTAGGTTAATATAAGGACACCCTCCTGTTTCGTGAAGATTGAGCCCAGCTCTTGGACGGAGGGAAAATTACCTTCTGGACTTTCATTACTCCCAATTACTTACCTACTTGGGTATTACATCGCAGATACTCTCGGGACCCACCTGTCAGAATACTTCATGAAATCAATCTCCCTGAATCAGAAGAGGCATCGGCGTACGGATTAGAATCAGACCAATATTCCACAAGGGATAAGCAGGATGCTTGACTGATCTAACAGGATTCAATTGGGTCCAGGTCGACATATAACAGTGCATACAGTCCCGATGGACTTGTGATGGGCAAAGTCATGTTTAGAAATAGAAATTGATTTCGGACAAACTCGCTGGCGGTCTCGGGTAACAATAACTGCGACCCCAAACGTGGTTTCAACATAATTTTCTTCATCCTTAGTGTGTCGGGCCGTTCTAGGTTGTCTCTCTCTCCCTACTAATATTATCAAACCATCCATATACTTAATAATAAAATGGTTCAACTCCCACCCGTCAAGGCAACGAATAAAACAAATCAAATGGTAGGACATAATGCGACACGGTCGTACAAAATTAGCAACACGTGAGTGAGACATTAGACAGCGAAATAGACATTCCAAGATACATCCAGTACCTAGTTAGGCAGTATACATCAGCCAAGCCCGAAATACAATCGCACCACCCTTCCGGCGTGTGCCGCGGTGATGATGGAGGTGGTGGCTTGGAGCTGCCGTCTATCTTCATCTCACACCGCGGGAATCATGCCGAGGTGGAGGGAATCCAGGATTTACGGGTTCATGAACCATCGCTTAGCCTAACCCTCACGGTGAATTGGGCCATTAGGGCTGAGCGGCGCCTCGGGGAGAAGGATCAATGGAAATATAATACGGAGTAATATACCTAAATATTGGATGGTATTCTGAGTGGATGGAGTTTGCTCGGAATTCTTCGGAGTGGTTGGAACAAGAGCGGTTCACCGCGGCCTTCCGAGGGGGTTCCGGCATGTCACGTGGATGTCTATCTAAAAGGACTACCATTAAGTGTCCAGCAAAATAGGGTAAATATTGTCATTCGTACAATCGTCGTCAATCACCAATGCCGCACGCTAACCAAAACCTGCTCGCGAGGATCCAGGTCCAGCGATGCCTGCGACCCTGTCACCAGCCCCAGACGGGTTAGCACCTGCCACACGTGCTTCCGTTTGAGATTCTCCCGCACCGGGATCTTCTCCAAAGCGTCGTATCCGTTAAAGTATTTGATGTACGTTGGCCAGTACTGCTTCAGTGATGTCTGGAGTCCCGCGTATTCGGGGTCGCCTTCGGTCCCCGGCCTGGCGGGTCGAGGGTTGTCGGGGAACCGGGAGACGATCTCGTCCATCCAGCGCGACTCCAGCGGGGACGCTCGATGGGGGAAGAGAATAAGCGATGAGGTTTTCAGGGATGTGTTCCGATCCAACAAGGACCGCGTCAGCTGCAGCTCGCTGTCTTGTTTGTACCGGCCCGGCATGGGTGTTTCCACGCCGCTGTCTTGGCTCGCGAGCGACGACGACGATGAGGAGCTGGCGTCGTCGTCGTCGTGCTCAGATGAATCGCTGTGGTTCCCTGCGTCAGAAGATACGTTCCCACGCTTGTTCAAATACTTGTCGACTTCTTCGCGACGGAGGGCCACTTCCACAGCCATCTTAATCTCGGGAGTCACCTTGACTCTCGAGAAAGACCGAAGCTGCGTGACCCAGCCTCCTCGTAGTAACCAAGCCAGAATGGCGAAATACGTATCCTTGTGGTCCTTACTAGGAATGAAGCTTCCATATGGCCGGGGCGTTCCACTCATAGCGGACAGCATCTTGGGAAGACTAGGTAGCGTCGGGAAGGCCAACTGATACGCTGCGGTAGCCACATCAAGCTTGCTGAGATCGCAGTTTGGCGATACAATGTACGTGTCTCGTTGATGCAGAGGAGGGATGGCGCGGGCCCGTCGCCAGTACACCAGGTGGCTGGCCAGCATCTGGATGGTTGGGAGGGGAATCCCTGACGACGCGGAGATCTGGGCGAATGATTTCGTAGGCTTGGAGCATCGAATATAGTGAGTAAGAGCGGGAGCTAGTGCACCACCCGATGCTTCAACATCCTTGAGGATAGTAGCTTCGTTGTCAAGCAATAGCAAAGCGAAATGCTTCGCCAATACCTGATGCGGCGCTGTGCTTTCGTTGGCCGTAGGGTCATCTACCGGCGTGACGCTGTCCGCTGTCGTGAGCCACAGGCCAGGATAAGCTTCATCAGTTGGACCAGGAAGATACGGTGTGGAGGTGAGGGGTGGAATCTGAAGGGAAATAGAGACATCCGGGCTTAAAGAGACAGACGCAATCTTCGAAGCTGTGATGCTGGTGTAGACGGTATATATCGCTCGCGCCAGCGAGGACTGGTTGATCAGCTCGGTATAGAGAGCATTGACAGAGGTTCCTGCACATCGTTAGCCTCGAATTCGATCCTAGACTCCCATCGCAACTCACCTTTCTCCTTCGCCTTCTCCTTGATATGCGAGATATGCTGTGCCTCCCGCCAGACATAACCCGTCCGGGCCTGTTCCCACTTCAACGCCTTAGCGAACTTCTTGATGATATTATCGTATATCTCGCGACTGCGCATTGAGTACTCCAGTAAGGGCGGATCCAGCACAAAGACGACATTAAACATCGTCATCGAATCCTTATCATCAACATCGAGCGACTCACTCGTCGCCCGGCCGGTCTTGCTGCGTATCGATGCCCGCTGCGACTCCGAAGCGCTCATCTGGTGCGGGCTTAGCGTCTCAGTCGACGCGGCCATGAGCTCCTCGCCTGCATCCGCCTCCTCGCGCGCATCATCCGTATGCTCATTATGTCCCAGCTCGCCTCCCTCCCACTCAGCCCGGGGCTTCTTCTTCTTCTTCCGTCTCTGCTTGCGCCACCCGCCATCCTCGCGCACAAACACCGGCCACCCCACAAACCCCAGGTCATTGATGCCGACCTCAAAGCGCCGCTTATGCCACGCCCGCGACGGGCTCAGCAGCTTCTCCCACACTTTCGGGGGAAGGCCCAGCAGCGACTCCCACGGCGGAGGCCCGCCTTTTCGCCCGCTCTTCGTCGCCGACGAACCAGCCTCATCCTGACGATCTGAACTCGTCCCCGCGTCATCTTCGACGTCTGAATTGCCACCGCGCTTCCGCAGCAGCCCCCGCCCCGACCCGATCGACGCAGGACGCCCCGACTCGCCCCCCGGCGACGCCGACATGACGACGTGGTCATCGAGGCCGAAGTTGCTCGAGCGACGCGACACGGCGCTACCGGCGAGATGCGTCACGCCGAGGGGCTGCCCGGCGATGTGGCTGGACTGCTGTTGTGTTTGCCGCTGCTGCTGCTGTTGGAGGCGTTGGTGCTCCTCCTCGTCCTCGTCGGAGGTCGGGCCGCTGTCGTCGCTGGAGCTGGAGTCATTGCTGCGCGAGCTCTTGGTGCGCGAGGCGCGTCGTGCTTTCTTTGCGGACTTGAGGCCGTTGTCGCTGAGCGGGTTGGGCGGGTAGTGGAAGACGAAGCGAGGGCCGGCGCGCGAGCGTACAATTAGGATTATGGCGACTAGGCATGGGTCCGGAGGCCGTGCGATTGACGACATTGAGGTGTTGGTTATTCTGTCGGGGGTGGCATGGAGGGATGGAATTGAGTTGAGGTAGGTTGAGTTAATGAGGTTCGTGAGGTTCGTGAGTTCGGGTGAGCTTCCCCGCATGGACATTCATACCGCCATCTACAATGTACGCAGAAAACTGTCTAACATACCTTGGGTATAGATAATTTGTAGTTGTAGAGATGTAGAATTGCAGAATAGAGATCAATGATATTTGTACAGAATATGTATATACACATAACCACAACCCAACGCCCAAAGGTTCGAAATCTATGTCATCGCATGGTATCGTACAGGATTTTCGCAGACTGCGTGAGATAAGGCACTTCACGACTTTGCTTCTGAATTTCCAGTCGACGCGTCCGTGTTTTGTTTCGTAGCTTGGTCCTTTTCGAATACGAGTCCCAGGTTTTTAAAGTCGTCCGGTGCCATCAGATTCCTATCAAGAAAGTCCGCGTTAGCCAGGTCCTATTTGACGTCTCTTGCTCGGCCATTCTGAACCAAGGAACAGCAGGATATCAACATACTTGTCCATCCGACAAGCAAGATAGCCCTTCGCGAGCTTCCGGCACTCGTCGTCATTGACGCCTCGCCTCGACTTGAGACATTTCAGGTAATTGGAGATAAGATGCGTGCATTCACCTGTTCCATCGCGAATTGAACGTTAGTCAGGTGTCGTGATGAATTCATAGTCCTCCGGCGGCAGATCCATCAGGGCTCGAACGTCAGTCGGATGCCCTGACAACTTCACGATGCTCCGGAACCAGTTCCGCGAGTCCGAACAGCAACAAAAATGTGAGGCGTACCATCATGATCGAGAGGAAAGCTTCCACGCTCGGGACTAGACTAGTCAGACTCTACTCCTGGGGGCATATTTATCCAAGCGTAGTAAAGGCAGAAGGAATGGACTCACGGCGTCGGCTTGATATTTGTGGCGCCACCACCAGGACTTCCAAACGACATTACGACAGGCTGTTTCTTCTCCGGAAGATAACACGAGGAAAATTGATCCAATCAGAACCAGATATGAACTCCAACAGCCTAGACGAGCAGATTGGCGCAGTCAGATGGAGATGGACAAGATGGCGAAGCTAGAAAAACGGCGGATTCGGGGCCGACAAGCAAACAAGACAAACGCATCAAACAGGTCATCCCTACCGGTTTAGGACGGATGGTCTTGCGCTCCTCCTCGATGGCCCTATCAAATGGAGATGCGCATGTACGAAGCATGAAACAGTGAGATCTGTTCAATCCCCGACGACCATGGCGTTCCGCCTTTCCCGGTGTGACTCAAGAACCCCTCATTCGGAGGATGTGGAGGCATTTGGAGCGTTGCTCGGAACTGATATATGAATGACGTCTCCCGCCGGAGGTCTGATATAGTCCTCTGCATCCTGTACAACCCTCTGACAATCTGACAATCCACTACCATAAAGAATTTAAGCATACATTGACTCAATATGCCTATGTACGTGACCTTATGTGATCACTCTTCCTCGTTCTGCAAATCTTAACACGAACAGGAAACTTGAAGGCAGCTGTCAATGCGGCGGGGTCGAATTCACCCTCGACTCGCAGACGCCCGTCCCATATCAGCTCTGCGCCTGTAGTATCTGTCGGAAAGTCGGCGGTTACAGCGGTAGTGTCAATCTGGGTGGTATCGCCGATAGTTTGAAGATCAAGAAAGGAAAGGATCTGATCAAGTAAACCCCATCACCTTTGCCCTTCTACACTTCTCGTTGCAGAAATGCTAAATTGTGAAGGAAATATTCCGCCATCAAAGCGCGCGGCACTCCGCAACAAGAGCTCTGCTCGAGCGAGCGCAACTTCTGCTCCAACTGCAGCACCATGCTCTGGCTGTGGGATCACCATTGGCCTGAACTGATCCATCCGTTTGCATCGGCCATTGATACTGAGCTCCCTGTCCCCGATGAGATGTGCTGCATCATGGAGAGTTCGAAGCCGTCGTGGGTTCGTTGGCCGGAAGGCAAGAAGCAGGTGCACAAGGTATACGGTGGAGATAGCCTGGAGGGATGGCATAAGAAATACAACTTGTTCGTGGAATGAGGATATTCAGTTGTAACTACTTGATGACACTACGGATGAAGATGAGAGATGTTTATACAAGAATTTGTCTATTGATTTGTCTGCTCATGTCTATCTGATATGCGCCTAAGTTGTATGTTAGCCACAGTCACATACGAAGCCCCTTATGCAACAGCAGGAGAGAAGGCAGATCAGTTCTCCAAGGTGAAATATGGTTTTTCTTCAATGGGGTTCAGTAAGAACACAGCGATTAAAGAAATCATCATAGGACAGCGAGAATTGACCAGACCTGGGGATTACTTACTTTTGAAGCGTGTATCAGAGTCTACAATGTGATATTCCCTATATTGAACTCGAACAGTCAGCGACATGTCCATAAAGGTTCATGTGTGGTTCAACGTGTGTTGAATGTCAACTAAGTCAGGCTGTCAGAATCATTAGCGGAGGTCCATAAACAGAGACTCCAGACTACTCACCTCATTAAATCAGATTTTTGTAAAAGATGTTCATTTCCGCGAAGCGGATCAAACAGTGTGAATAACGTGTTCATCATGCAATGTTGACTGATATAGTGCAGGGGCAGTAGAGAATTGATCAAGACAGTACCTACTGATCTGGTCAGTACAGGCGATTCCCATGCTTGACAACAGATGCAGATAGACGATAGGCTCAGGTGACGAGATCTCAACAATTCATACACCGTTCCACACCCGCAAAGTTTGTACGCTTTGCTTTTGATGGATGTGGCCCGATATACAAGTTCTGTCCGCCCGTTCGTTCAAGATATCTTCATCGACATGCCAGAGGCAACGATCAGGGAGATTGTTGATTACCTATTCAAGAACTGTTAGTGATAGATCCACAATAAGTCTTGAGTGATAGCATAGTATAAATGTGACGGGAGTCAGACAAGGCTGAAACTTGAGTAGTACACGAATTCCACATGGTGATTAAGTTTGAGGAATGCCTTAGCGTGTCATAGAGTCATCATCCTAGGGGAGGAGAGGGCTGTAAGAAGAGAAAGTCTGTCGCATACCTTTTACAAATATATATGAGATGGACGAAGAACTCCGGTCACCATTCAGACCCAGTATCCTAAACAGACATGCGATGTTAGCAAGATGCTAATTAAGTCGTCGCTAGGCTTAACCCGATCGTGACGAGTCAGAGTAATTCTAGAGACTTTTGAAAGGTCCTTCATGTTTTTTTTTTTTTCGGCCTTGGATACTCCTGTAAAGGAATTCATCCTGCGAAGAGATGTAGGTGGGGGAGGATGATGATGGTGAACTCACTTCTGATTGAAGCTTGATTGTCATCAAGGCTGTTAGTAAATCAGATGAAGAGAAGAAGCGAGTCCAAGTCAGATATGTATGGTGAGACAGAGCTCAACCCATGTTGACGTTGGAGCTGCAAGCTTGGAAGACGGAGAAAAAAAATTGTTGTGGGAGAGCTCATTTATAGCCGGGAAAAAAACCATACGGCAAGTGGGGCGGACCACCAATGCTGTTTGCTCGCTTGACAAACACTTCCAAATTTGGCTATCATATTGGCAGTCGCGGTTTTCGACGCGATTTTCGGGTTTAGTGGTGTATAAAGGTCCTTGTGTCGCTAATTAGCCTATGGAGAAAGAATGAGCAAGGGAAGGTTTATTCTAGTTCCCCTAAGCTCAGTTGTGAATCCTAAGCCTTGTACCTTGGCTGGTCACTTTACGCTCATGTCATACGAGTAGTAGAGCACAGGAATGGAGGATACTAGTTCAGAGGGCGTGGTGTCACTAAGAAAAATCCCCATGGCGTGCTTGTCAACAGTCTTTCTTTAGCTCAAGTATATGTAGATAGACCGTGGACTGTGGGCATTGGGACCCAGGAAATTATAGAAACAAGACGGTGTATGTGGAACATCGCCTGGGAGGTTTCCATGTTGGTTTAAATGACCAGGCCAGTTACATAAACCGGATACTATTTCATGGGTTCCACGGGTGGGTAGTATATCAACCATCAACTATAGAGTGGTAGCCATCGGACGCACCCGTTCCGAGGCAGAAAATGACGTTGAATGGTGTACTCCGTAGATATCATACATGTGGGTCAGTTTCTCTTCTGATAGGAGCTTTCAGGTGGAAATTTGGAACTGTGGAAAATATCCGCAAACAGTATCACTGTTGTGGTCTGTTGGCTTGAAGCTCTTGCTTGGTTCAACTCGACGTCATACCCGTTAACAAGAAAACACTGGGGCGACAACAGCCCATGCGTCAATTTGACGTCGCTCTAACATGACATCCTCTTCCTCAAATATATAAGAGACAAAAATCCATGCCTATTTCCTTTGAGTAGAGTTCACAGAGTTCAACCACAGTCTGCAATTCTCACACCCACGCATAATTGATCAATTGACACAATGGCGACGAAGTTCAAGCTCAACACCGGTGCCGAAATTCCTGCCGTTGGCTTTGGCACCTGGCAAGACGAGGAAGCACAGGAAAGCGCCGTCTTGGAGGCAATCAAGGCCGGCTATCGTCATATTGACACGGCCCGAGTGTGCGTCTTCCAAAGTCCATTGAGGCGTACAACCAATGTTCTAACATATCAAATACTAGATATGGTACAGAAAAAGCTGTAGGAAAGGCCGTCAAAAAGAGCGGAGTTCCACGCGAAGAGTTGTTCATCACCACCAAACTGTGGAACAACAAGCACCATCCCGACGATGTTGCGCAGGCCCTGGAGGATTCGCTGAACGACCTGGATCTGAGTTATATTGACCTATTCCTAATGCATTGGCCCGTGGCCTGGAAGCGAGGCAGCGAGCTGTTCCCGAAGGAGAATGGCAAGCCTGTGGTCATTGATGTCGACTACGTTGACGTATGAATTCACTGCACCCCATGTCTTATCCGGAGATTATACTAACATGATTATAGACCTACAAAGCGATGGAAAAGTTGCTGTCCACCGGAAAGGTGAAAGCTATCGGTGTTTCAAACTTCTCCAAGGCCGAGATGGAGCATCTCCTGCAAAATGTCACTGTTCCTCCTGCCGCGCACCAGCTGGAAGGCCACCCGTGGCTGCAGCAGAAGTCGTTCCTGGACTGGCACAAGTCCCAGGGCATCCATGTGACACATTATTCTCCTTTTGGAAACCAGAACGAGCTGTACACACGGGGCGGCACCATCGGTAAACTGATCGATGACCCGGTCTTGGTGGAAATCGGCAAGAAATACAACAAAAGCGCGGCCCAGGTGGCTCTTGGTATGAACCTCACTTTCTATTCTTCTAGATCATCTTTATACTAACTAGGCTCTTCTCAGCATGGGGTATCAACGAAGGTAGCTCCGTTCTGCCAAAGTCGAAGACCCCCTCCCGGATCAAGGCGAATCTGGAAGGAGACTTCAGATTGAGCGCGGAAGATATGCAAAAGATTCGGGGAATTGACCGGAAGCTGCGCTTCAATGATAGCAGTGCCGACTTTGGCCGAGACTTTTTCAGTGATCTGGATGGGAAGAACGCTGTTTGATTGCGGTGAGATACGACGGTCAGGGTTTGTAGGTACAGATGTATGAAAAGACGCGGTGGTCTTTCAAGAGAAAAGTCATAATAGAACATCCAAGAATTAAACGACTTGTCAGAAGTAGCTACTTGATCCAGACTGATTGATGGCCAAGTCCCTCCTTCCAATACCTTGAACTTCAGCCAGCCTCATGACGACACGCTACTTCCTGGCTTGGACCCTCGGCGAGATCAACGTGGCTTCAACGCCAGAACGGAGATAACGGCAATGTCAGCAGATACCAGCCCCAAAGCTCGGAACCCTCTAAGTACCAATGACTGGAATAAGGGGGTTCCGGCAAAGTGCGGTCACCCTGAATCAGATCCAACTGGCCGGAACACGGTAATAGAGGCCCCTGTATGTTCTATATCTGGTTTGACAGATGCCAAGATCAAAATCCCTCGTTCGAGATCAAACAAGGCTATACGCAGTACACATCTATGAAGACAAGCAAGCCGCACAGTTCAGATTGAGCTAAGTTGATGCAGTCTAGATACAATCCTCTAGGTGTTGACCTGAAAGACCTCGGGGTACCGACCACCTGCTGGGGTGAACTTGGTCAGGATGTCGTCAATCTCGGCCATCTCCGCATCTGTGATGTCAATCAGCTTGCTGTTCTCCTCAACCCGTTCCGTAGTGGTGGCGCCAGGAATGGGAATGATCGTTGGCATCCCGGGACGTCGAGAGAGTGCTCTAGTCCAATTGATCGCGAGCTGCGCGGGAGTACAGCCCTTCTTCTTGGCGATCTCCTCGACCTTCTCTACTAGCTGCAGGTTTTTCTCAAAGTTCTCCCGCCGGAAGCGTGGGAAGTCGAAAGACAGCAGCAACGAGTCTTGCGGGAGATCGTCAAGTTTCTTGAATTGACCGGTCAACATGCCTCTGCCGATGGGAGAATAGGCGATGATTGGAATCCCGTACTGGGCGCAGGCCGCTGCGACGCCATTTTCCAGGATGTCGGTGGAGAACCTGTCTCTGTAAACACCCGTGATGATATCAAACGGCGAGGATAACGTACAAGGAGAGCTCAGCCTCCACCGCGACGACCTTGGTGTGTTTGACGGCTTCGTGGATGGTCTCTGCCCGCACCTCGGAGAGCGCAATGCCTCCGATCTTGCCGGTTTGGATATACTCCTCATCAATGAGCCCAAACGTCACGGCCAGAGGGACCGCCGGGTCCCGACGGCCGAATTCAAACATGTCGATCTTCTTGCGGCCCTTTAGCTGCGCAATGCAGTCATCCAGGCTGCGGCGCGTATTCTCCGGCGAGGCGTCGGTCTGGTGGGTTTGGGGGTTTGCTCCGCCCTTGATATTCAGGACGATCATGTCAGCATCTTCGGGGTAATTTTCCAGATACCGCTCGAGGAGAACGAGGCTGTTGTAATCGGGCGGGCCGTAGAATTCACCACCGTTCCAACAGGTGCCTATAAATGTTAGTGGACAAGGGACACGGCAGAACTGGCAGCTAGGAAAACTCGTTACAAACATCCATTCTTGATTGCAGCGCTCATGGCCGCAAAGGCCTGTTCTTGCGTTGGCGGCGTTGCTCGCCAAGTTAATCCCATAAGGCCAAAGCCAATGGGGCCGACTTCCTTTCCGCCAATTTCGGGCATATTGTCTCTGGGAGTAGGCTATGTGATGGTAGAACTGTACGACTTGAAGTAGTAGTGTACATGCCCCTTTTCGACGGCCATGTCCGCTTTTTGACCGTGCCCAAAGCTGTCCCCGATGGGCTTCACGGAACAAAGGCGAGATATGACCGACGTCTTATCGGCGTTGAACGTAAGTCCGGGGCCTAAGTCCGCCGAGTAACGGCTTCGGGATGGCGCCAACAGGGATAGCGAAGGTGGCGTCACCGATCGAATCCTAGACAGTATATCGGCAACCCTTAGCGGTTCCATCGTAGATCGTCGACGGGATCCGCCAAACATGCTTGTCCAGAGGCTAGCAAGACGTATGATAAGCATCGGATACAACTACTGGTGACACAGGTCTTAATTAAAGTATTGTGGAGGACCTGGCTGTAGCCAACATCATCTACAGCAGCACGGAGAACCCGGTGGATATGAATGATGACCAAGACCTGGTTTATGCGCGGGACAACGAGGCATGCGCTCCCTGCCATCATCACGAACCCCTTCTTCCTCCTGGAAGTTGCTAATTACTGGGTATACTGCCTTAGGGTCAGCATAGGCTTGTTGAATATGTCAACAAGCATCCCCGAGGACAAGATCAAAGACGAAGCTGTAGAGCATAACCGGCAAACGAATCGATCATTTGAGTAGGCCCATGTTGGAGTGGAATTTCTGGAAGACCAGGGTGGTTTCGCTGGTCAATGGTCCTAAAAGCCGGACCCTACACCTAACCTTGATAACCTTGAATAAGCTTATCTACCGCAGCGGCTCGACCGCCGACGGCTATTTTCGCCTCCCCAGTGATAGCAACTAGATAGAGCTTTCATTCCAAAAAGTCATGGATCCAATGAACTGGATAGTTATTAATAAAAAAAAAAATCAGGTACCGAACCACTGTCCGAGCCCAATGGTGGAGTCGCAAATTTGCTCGGGATGAATGCCGAGTCCCCACTCTTCGTCAATTCAACTTTTCCTCCAAAAGAAAGGAAAACTCATCAACTTGATGATACAAAGGGCTGATGACGCCAGTGAGGGTAGTCAAGGAATTTGCCCACAATGGCAGACAAACCGCCTGAAAATGTCGTGATCCGGCCCTCATCTCCAACCGAGATGGTAAAGAAGCCACCCGAATTCCCCTTGGTATAGACCCAACGACCCTCAACTTGTGTCTATATCATTCTCTGACACTGGCACCACTCCCAGGCTCGCAAACTTCACATCGTCGTGGCTGGGGTATACTTTGTCTTCAACAGTTCCTTGGGATCTTCCCTCGCATCGGGAGCCCACAATGCGATGGCGGGAGACTTCAACATCCCTTCAGATGATCTGAGGATGGTATTGCCCACTTCACTTTATATGGCTGGTTTCGCTATTGGACCTTTAATATTTGGTCCTCTCAGTGAATCCGTAGGCCGTAAACCGGTGCTTATCACCACCTTCGCTATGTATCTGATCTTCACCATGGCATGCGCTCTGGCCCCCAATTTCCCCGCTCTGGTAGTGTTCCGGTTTCTGTGTGGATTGGGAGGCTCGGCACCCAATGCAGTGTTAGGCGGCCTGTTCTCTGACATCTACACCGATCCGCATCATCGTGGTTTGGTCATGTCGTGGTTCATGTTCGCCACGACATTCCCTCCACTCCTGGGCCCCATTATCTCTGGTTTCGTGTCAACCGAGTCCTGGAGGTGGGCGTTCTGGGCTGGATTGATCATTGGAGGAGCTGGATTTCCTCTGATTCTCACAATTCCCGAAACTTTCTATCCTGTTTTGCTGCGCAGAGCTGAGAAAGCGCTGTCCGGAAAGCGCAGACACTCACTGCCTGCTGGGGGAAGCTGTGCACAGATGCGCCGGTTTTGCAACAAGGCTCGTGCAGTGCTCAGTCGCCCATTCGTCATGATAATTCGGGAACCAATTGTGGCCTGTTGCTCGCTGTATCTGGCTCTCATATACTCTCTGCTGTACTTGTTCTTCCAAGCATATCCGCTCGTTTTCCAAGGTCTATATGGAATGTCTGCAGGTGTCGGTGCACTTGCTTTTCTCCCCAGTAAGTTTCTGTTGAAAGACCTTCATGCTACAGAGCTCCATCTGATAAATACTGCCAGTTCTTCCGGGGTCGATCATAGCTTTCCTCATCTTCTTCCTGTACAGTTCCTATCACACAAAGGCTAGCAAGGCAGGGTTAGCCTGGTCAAAGGTCGAAGAGTACCGAAGATTACCTCTTGCATGCATCGGAGCTCCTTTTATCCCCATTGCCCTGTTTTGGCTTGGCTGGTCCTCCAAACTTTCAATACCCCCAGCGATGCCCATGATGTCCGGGATTTTCTTTGGGATTGGCTACCTCTTGATTTTCATGGCCCTCCTCAACTACCTGACCGACGCGTACAAGCAGTTTTCCGCGTCGGCGAACGCTGCGGCGAGTACGCTGCGGTCCATCTTCGCAGTGTGTCTTCCACTCGCAACGACGCCCATGTATAATAACTTGGGTATCAACTGGGCGAGCTCGTTGCTGGGATTCTTTTCCATTGCAGTGGCGGTCATTCCATTTGTGTTCATCCGGTATGGCGCATGGATTCGGGATAATTCGCCATTCGCGCAAAAGGCAAAGCAGGGAGGAGTTGTTCTTATGAAGGCGATTGATTGAGTGGGGAACGGAATTCCACTATTATACCGCGAAGTGCAACGCACCTAAAAGTGCTTTATTAAGGCATTAATAGAAGATAGATATATAGACAAGCATACAGTAGATGTATGATTGAACAACAATCAAAGAGGTGTTTCACCATACCATAGGCGTTGGGTTGTTTGATCTGTTTGTTGTGTTTGCCGGGTTTGCTTAGAGCTCCAGCTTCTCCACGTGATGACGCGGAGGCCCCTCGGTCAATCTACATGGACCTCTTATCTGATATTCTTCCCTTTCACTCCACTCATTTACGCGTTGGTCGGAAGGTGTTTGGCGGATATGGTCGGTAATGCTGGGATTATCTCTGGCCAATTTCCGACTGACTATCTCACCTGATTCCGACGAAGATGATTGTGATCCCGCACAGTTCCCATAACTGACTGACATCGAGCCATGTACTGGCCCCATGGAGTTCCACGGGCCTATGCGATCAATGGCCCTGGAATTCCTCCCGTCACTTCCAACGATGAAGATCCCGTAGATATCGAGGCCTCTGTCGAACAGAGGCTTACCTTGGAGGACCATGCCCCCGAACAACCGTCTGGTACGGAGTCGGCGTGGGCTAACGAGCCCATCACTGGTCTCTGTGCCTCCCGAAGCGGACATATGTTCGCGACAATGACCGAAACCTCAATAGCCCTGTGGCAAACTAGGGTATGTTTCACTTACATGCAGTAAAAGGACATGTACTGACGATTCCAGCCAACCGCTGTTGTCGCCGCTGTTGCACGATCCTCCTCGTCATTAAGCACCTACGGCTCCAACGTTGCCCTCCTCATGCATCCGGATTCGACCATCCTCGCTGTTCAAACGCTCAATGGATATCTTCTCACATACACTATCGCTACCGATCCCAATAGTCGAGTCTATCAACAACACTTCGATCACTCGACGCAAACCCGTCGCCAACAACTCGCTCGCGAGGAGGACGCGAATAGGATCAGGGATGTTAGTGTTCGGTTCAGAATGGCCATCAAGATCGAATCGGGAATAGTGAGAGCTTTGGCGCTGGACACTGAGCTTGTCGTCGCTACAGTGAAGCCCGCCGCCATTCAATGCATACGTTGGACACCGGACGCCAGTGGAACTCAGACCACGTCAGAACTCTTGAGCCGAATTCTGGGCGTATCGAAACGGACATCTATAACGGATATGGTGTATGACCGGGCGATCAATTTGCTGGTCTGGGTTACCAACGAGGGACAGGCATACGCGGTCCAACGCATGTCGGAGCATTCACAGAACCCAGAGACGGCCAAGAAGCTTTTCCACGGCCACTGCTTCCACAACCCCACAAAAGATGAGGAGAAAGCGGTTAAAGTGGCGGTCAATGCGCGATTTTCGCTCCTGACGGTGAACTGCGCCAATGGGGAAATTCTTGTATACACCGCTAAAGACTACCTCGGAAACGTCCCGCTGTCGCACAAGCTGCAGCTTCCAGCTTCCCCTAGCACCACCGGCAACCTGAATTTCATGAACTACTCACCCGATGGGTACTGCCTTTTTGCGGGCTACGAACGTGGCTGGACGACATGGAGCGTGTTTGGCAAACCAGGCGGTAACAGCTTTCTCGCTGATCGATCCCTTTCGAAGGCCAATAATGAGAACTGGCTGACCGGTGTCCCTCATGGATGTTGGATCGGAGGAGGCTCCGACATCATCCTTGCGGGGAAGAATGACCGTCGTCTATGGATTCTGGAGACCGCACGGAGTGCTTTGACTGGTTGTTACTCGTCTGCAAATCTGGCCCGCGGCCTTCTACAGACTGGAACAGAGGTCATTCTCTATCGCGGCCATGATTTGCCAGATCTGATGACGATATCAGGCAAAGATTCGCTATGGCATCACGCTCAATACCCTCCTTCTTATCTCCACTCGCAATGGCCGATACGATCGAGCGTAGTTTCACAAGACGGGAGATATATTGCTATTGCAGGCAGACGCGGGCTGGCGCACTACAGTGTGAACAGTGGTCGTTGGAAGGTATTTGAAGATGCGAAGGCTGAAGACTCGTTCGCTGTACGGGGCGGCATGTGTTGGTATGGACACATTTTGATTGCTGCCATTGAGAGCGATGGATCCTATGAGGTTTGTATCCATTCCCCTTTTACCGCAAGTGTTTGGCTAACTCGATCAGCTACGCCTTTGGTCTCGGGAGCAACCGCTTAGCAACCATTCTATTTTGCATATAGAATACCTTCCCTCTCCTGTGGTCTTCATCGGACCGTCCGGCGAGGACTCCCTTCTTGTCTACACATACGATAACATCCTTTATCATTACATCATCAACTCGATGCAACCGCGGGTCTCGCTGGTTCCGGTCGGTCAGATTGCCTTCAACGGCATCGTACGAGCGCCTACTCGGGTGCGGGCCATCAGCTGGGTCCTACCGGAGGACCAATTACGTGAGTATATTCAGTCATCATCATCTACTGAAGTTCTAACTCGAATAGGGAACGGCGACCCTTCTCAGGACGTAAAGGTGGCATCGGTATTGCTCCTAGTCGATGGAAACCTGGTTCTACTTCAACCGTCGATGTCAGACTCTGGCGACCTGAAATATGACATGCGAGTGATTTCCCACGATGTGGAATACTACATCTTGATGCGGGATCAGCTCTCGTTCAACTTCGTGCCGGCTATGGATGAGTCGCTTCCGCCGAGCCCTGCAGCTGAAAAGGTCTTGAACATGTACCACAGTAATTTATCTCTGCGGGACTCGCTGTGGACATTCTGCGGTAAGGACCTACTCGCCTGGGGCGACGTGCAGGAAGTACTCCGCCACAATGATGTGCCCAAGGCGATCCATATACCCTTGGACTTTTATCCCCTGTCAGTCCTGCTGAACAAAGGCATCGTGCTGGGGGTGGAGTCTGAAATGACACAACGACGCGACGTCACGTTCGCGGCTCTCAAATTCGCCATCCGGGTATGTTTCCCGTCCTATTCGCTTCTTCCCAAGACTGACGAAGACAGACCCATTTGTTTCTCCCGTACTTCTTCCAACATTGTCTGGAGCAAGGCGATATACCGGCCGCAATGTCGCTATGCCATCATTTCTCACACCTGTCATACTTTCCACACGCCCTCGAAGTTCTGCTACACCACGTCCTAGACGAAGAGGTCGACAAGCCCAAAGACAGTACGATAGACGATCCGTCGCAGGAAAACGGCCCTCTCCTTCCGTCGGTGATCTCTTTCTTACAGGCATCGCTGCCTGCCCCGGTGTACCTGAACACAGTCGTGCAATGCACGCGAAAGACCGAGCTTCGGTCGTGGCGCACGCTTTTCACGTACCTCCCTCCGCCAAAAGACCTCTTCGAGCAAGCATTACGGCTCAACTCTCTCAAAACCGCCGTCGGATATCTTCTCGTGCTGCAGGCATTCGAGGACGACGACGGCCACGACGCGCCGATCGAAGACTACGTCGTCCGTTTGCTGGTGTTGGCGTCCCAAAAGAGCGACTGGGAGCTGTGTGCGGAGCTGGCGCGGTTTCTCATGGCCCTGGACGGGTCAGGGGATATGCTGCGTCGGACGATCGCGCGCTCTGGTCTGCAGAATGGCGGGTTTCCCGCAGGTCCGGGAACCACGAACGTCAAGGGACTGGGACTGGCGATGACGCCGTCATGGTCGTCGCTCTCGGCGACATCCTCGATCTCGCCGCGTCGCAGTCCAGTCCGACGCGAGAGCGATGTATCTCCCGGCGAGCTGACGTAGTACATATTCCTTCATACTACAATATATCTTCGTACATTCATCCATCTCCCTCTTGCACTCGTAGACCTTACAACAAATCAATACATATCAATGCAATGCATTCATTACTTTTATCCCCACTAACAAAACACAACCAAATCTCTAATCAAGATGATACCGCCAAAGCCCATCCCCAAGATAATGCCCCTCATCCATAACAACCCCCTTCGGCTTCGCCTTCATCTCCTCCGTGCCCACCTTCAACACCCCCACCAGACACACCTCCTCCTTCCCCTCAGCCTTAACAGCCACCACCGTCCCGCTCTCCAGCGCATGTTCCTTATCCGGTAACCGGCCCCCGGGCGAGGTCAAGCCGGGCGCCATCAGCGCTGCCCCGGAGAGCACGAAGCGGATCGCGCCGCGGTCGATCTGCACGGTCGGCAGCGCATCTGGATATGCGTGCACAAGCTTCAGGTGCGGGATGGGCGGGCCGTCGAGAGGCTGGTAGAAGAGCGGTTGCGTGTCGATTGTGTAGAGGGTGCATTTTTCCGGACTAGACACATTGCCATCAGTTGGTATATATTTTCTTCCGCAGGAAGCGGCAAAAGCACGCCGACAAGGGAAGGCGGGAGAAGGGAAGAGGGGCGTACAGCTTCACGGCGTCGAGTTGCGCCTTCTTGGGCAGCACCTCGTCAATGTACGGCTCGAAACCTGGGTATGTGTCGAGGAAGCGCTGGCGGATGCCGCGCTGCACGGAGGACTTGACCTTCGAGCGGTTGCTGGGGGGGATCCTGTCGTTGTTAGCTGGTATTTCTTTGATTCCGGAAGGCAGATTGAATATTAATTATATTTTCAGGTCCAGATGCAGTAACATACTCTTTTTTGAACATGGTGGTGTGTTGGTGTTTGTAGCTATCTTTGCTGCTGCTTGCGTTGATGAGGGGCCGCGGGGATATTGTCACGTGACATACATTAGCCCAGATGGTATCGAGCTAGAGCTACGTAACTACAGGCTTTGCAGTCGATTACTTCGTACATTTGGGAAATTATTTTACTTATTTTATACGGGTAATATGAAATCGCCTTCAACAATTATATTTCACTCAATTTACCCACGGGCAGCACCAGCCTTGATCAGAAGGATATCTCCATCCTCCACCACATAATCCTTACCCTTGGTCATGACCTTACCGGCGGCCTTGACGGCGCCTTCGTCTCCGTATTCCCGGAGAGTCGTGTAGTTGTACACGATGGCCTGGATGAAGGTTTTCTCGAAGTCTACAAGAATTAGTTTTTATCACACCAACTAAACGGGAGAACATAGAACATACCGGTGTGGATGACACCAGCAGCGGCAGGAGCCTTGATGCCCTTGCGGATAGTCCACTGACGGACCTCGTCGGCACCGGTGGTGAAGAAGGAAGCCAGATTGAGGGACTGGCGCATGGTGGTGATCACCTTGGGCAGAGCAGACTTGGTGTTGAGGTTCTTGCACTCCTCGAGGGCCTGCTCGTCGGTCTCGAAGCGCGTGAGGCGCTCCTCGAAAGAGACGGAGATGGGGATGAGCGGGTCACCGGGCGAGTTGGCCTTGATCCACTCAAAGACCTTGGGGAGGTACTTGTTCTTCTGGCGGATGTAGTCGCGCTCGCTCAGGTTGACCAGGTAGACCACGGGCTTGGCGGTGAGAAGCATCAGGGGGTTGATGGTTTCGACCTGGTAGTTGTTAGCTTGTGTGGGCACAAGACATGCAACGAGTATAGAGAAGGATGAAAATTCAGATTGGATGTTATCTCAACATGGCCTCTACGTGAGTTTAAAAATGAGACCATTCGACGAGCTGGGTTATTGTCGAGCAAAGCTCTTATTCATCATGATAGGTGTATGGGTGTGGCAACAGGGGGGAAAAATGGATAGCTTACCTCCTTAGGGGCCCAGTCGGCCTTGCGGACATCGTTTCCATCCTTGAGATGCTGCAGGACCTTGGCCACGGTGGCCTCCTCCTCACGCAGCTTCTTCATCTCCAGACTCTGACCACCACGACGGGTCTGCTTGTTCAGGTTCTCGAGGGCCTTTTCGACGAACTCGATATCCTTGATGCGCAGCTCCTCGTTGATGATGTTCAGATCACGGACGGGGTCGACATCACCCTCGACGTGGATGATCTCGGCATCGTCGAAGCAACGAACGACCTGGAAGATGGCATCGACGGCGCGAATGTGCGACAAGAAGGCGTTACCGAGACCGGCACCGGTGGAGGCACCGCGGGTCAGACCGGCGATATCATAGACGGTCAAATTGGCGGGCACCTGCGACTTGGGCTTGTAGTGTTCGCACAGCCAGTCGAAACGGTCATCGGGGACGATGACACGCGCTTCTTCGGGGTCGATGGTGGCATAGGGGAAGTTGGCGGGGTTACCCAGCGAGGACTTGGTGATGGCTTGGAAGAGGGTGGATTTGCCGACGTTGGCAAGACCGACCTGAGAAATTAGTCCTCATTCTGGATTGAGGTTACAAGGTTGTGGTGGAAGAAGAATAAGAAAGGAAGAGGAAAAGGAAGAGAAGAAGAAAAAAAATCTGTGTGCAGAAATAGGGCTAGGGAAATTACGGTGGCTGGTAACAAAACGGTGGGGTCCTTGCTCACATACGATACCACTCTTCAGGTTGTTTCCTGGACGGCCCAGGAGGACCTTTTCTTGAACGACAGCCTTCTTCGGGGGCATCTTTTTGGCGGATTTCTTCTTCTTGCTGGAGTAGAGGCGGACCGGCGAGAGAGGAAGAAAAGGAAGCGAAATGAAGGAGGGGCAGAAAACGCGGGGAGAGAAAGAAAATGGTAATATTAATGCAGGACCAGCTGCGGCGCGACTGAGAACGGGGGGAGACGTGGTGACGGCGCCCGGAGGCAGCGAGAAAACGGCCGAGGAATGAGAGGATTCGAGTTGTTCGGTCAATTGACGCGCGGCGGACGATCAGCAATGTCCAGAGGTGAAGTTATCCACGTCGTCGAGCTGGCGAGCAGGAAGAAACTTCATGTTCGTTCGCCTAAGGCAGACGCTGACTAAGATGACTCAGCAGCCCTAACTTCACCAGAACTATAGCCTCACTATACAGACTCAACATAGCTTCTACCTCTGAGTGTTGTCAGAGTCCTGAGACGGACACCTAGATCTAATTTATGCACTTCTATGACTTCATACTCAGGAGGCACCAATATCAGTTGAATTGAGCGGTTTGTCCCACTGCAATCCTGCAATCTCCCATCCCATACATCCCCAGAGACAATAAACAAGCCCCAAGCCAACCATCCCTCTGAATCTCAGACTCGATCGACAACTCGAATTAAACAGCCTCTGTTCCTGACATGAACCCGTAAGAATGATCTGCACTACCCTCCAATGTGGCGTTCCAATAGGCTATAGTCATCCCTTTCGAAGATCCGAGTCGATCCAGGGAGGCTGAGACACTGCAGCTCGCAACTGGTACAGTCAACAATGAATCGGGACAAGATCACTGCTCATAGGTGATCCCCAGATAGGCATAAATAGCCATTTCCAGTCCGTGGAGTTCTCTCCATCCCCAGTCCAAACCATCTCATTCTTAGTCTCCAGACCATCCTCTCTACAGACTTTCATTAACAAGATCAAAATGCATTTCACCAGCCTCTTCTTCCTCGGCGCGGCCACCTCTGCCCTCGGTGCGGCCGTCAGCGTACGCAATCCAAACCTCCCCAAGTACAAAACCTATACTAACACCACACAGCAACCAACGCCTACCCCCTCAGCCCAAACAGTCAAGCAGCAGCAGCATGGCAACGTCCAAAACGCCGCCCAGGCAAAGGCCAGCTCCCACCCGCCCAACATCGCCGCCGACGCGCCCGCCCTGTGCGGCCCCCATGGCCCCGGCAACGTCGGCGGCGACTTCAAGCTGTACGCCGAGGACGAGAACGCCCATGTCACCAACATCCAGGCCTACCTGACCCCGTTCGGGCTGCCTGCCCCGGCTGGCGTGACCGGTCTCCAGATCACCTTTAGTAACGGCGAGACCAAGTCTGCTGGTATCACGGAGGGGATTTCCCGCACTTGTGTTGTGGACCAGCCTGTCACGGAGGTTTCTGTGCGCTCTGCCGGGTTTGGGGTCAGCCAGCTTTTTATTCGGAAGGCGGATGATACGGTGTGCGAGCTTGGCTATGATGCTGGCGTGGTCAATACTTGCGCCGATCAGGTAATCGGTGATGGTGTGTTGGCTGGTTTGGAGGGTCGGGCTGCGGGTTTGCTGTCCTCTCTGGGTGTTGCCTTCCTCTAAGTTCTGTCTTGGGTGTCTTAAGATAGCGGAATGGTGAGGTCTGTGATTATGGTGCGCATGTGGATCTAGATTGGGATTTACACTTGTATTTATCTTCGTTGGTTGGGAAATGTTGGCTTTATATATTTATGTTACTCCTTACCTTCAACTGAATTAATTTCGCCCTCACATGCTCAACATCCACTGAGTCAGCCTGGTAATAAGTATCATATACTGGAACTGGCGTTAGCTGGTACCTATTCTCATACGTCCTCTCGACTCTATTTCTTGTTCTTTTATGACTAACCGCATACTCGAGACTGATAGTTTCGACGATCAGCTACCTAAGGATGCAGGTGCTCGCCAAATAACGCAGGAATCTAGTATCCAAACGCTTGTCTTATAAACCCACAAGAGACCGCGTATAGCCAGGGAAGCAGAAAATCACTAACTTCGCCAGCTATCTGCTGCTTTCATACTCCTGTTGTAGAAGGACTACATGCATCAGCACGTTGATAGCATCGGTAAATTCGAGATTCCAACAGTCAACCTAGTATAACATATAATACAACCCCGGCCCCGATTCAACCACCATCCAGACGCCGAACTCCACGCATGAGATAAGAACATTATTACGTCTCCATAGCATCGCCCGCCTCCGACTCGTCCACCACCCCCAGCAACTTCGCATATGGCACCGTCACCCGCTGGAGATCCCGGTGTTTGCCTGTCATCGATCAGTAAGGTCTCAAGTGACATCAAAAAGAGAAACCTACCCAACGCCAATATCACCTCCTTCAGTAGCACCTCCCGTGGCCAGCCACAGAGCGTTTCTGAGCTTTCGCGCCAGTTCCGGTCAATTTGCTCGTTCGCCTGCAGGCGCTGTACAGGGTCCGTTTCTTCTTCTTCAAACAGCCCCCCAATCAAGCCTTTGAGCAGCTCTTCCACCTTATTCTTCAACCCCTCGGCCCCAATTCGCTTGGCATACATCGAAAGGTAGAGTCGGAACTCCTCCTTGGCCCCTAGGGACAGTGCAGCAGCCAACCGGTTCTCCAGATGGGCGATTGACACGCTGGACTCGAAGCTCTCATAGCCCTCGCGGGAGAGCAGGACTTTGATTAGTCGTTGCAGGAAGTACGCGCGTCCACGGAGGAGCGTCTCGTTGGTCGTGTTGCGCTCGAGGAACGGGATGATGCCTGCCGACACCGCCGCCTTGGCATCTTTGTCTTGCGAGTCCGTAGACTGGAGGTTGCCCACTGGTGCTTCGGTGGAGTTCCAGTACTGACTGCCCACTGCCCACCAGGCTTCCGACATCCGCTGCCACGTGTACATCGATGGAGAATAGGCGTACCCCTCACCGTTAGACAACGCGACTATCACCCGCCCCTCAGAGTTGATCCGCGCGTTGGTGACCGCTGGTGCGCTCGATGGGTGAGCGCCTAGTGTGTGGACAGCCGCGTCGAGGACGGGCTGGAGCGAGATAGGCGGGTGCGGTGAGGAAAGGTGCTTCACGTTCCACACGTAGCACATTCCCACCGCTGATATACAGAGGATCCACGGTCCGTTGCACTCCAAGATCACCGGTTGCGCCTCGAGAACCAGAGCGCTTACAAGGCGACGGCCGGCTGGAGTCCAAATGTAGACCGAACCATCTTCGCAGGCCGCTGCCCACATGCTCTGGTTACCAGTGACCAACAGCACGGTTCGCGGAAGGAAATCCTGCCACAAAGGCTGTTCGCCGCGGAAGAGCGTGAGGCGGACTGGCTCCCGGTCCACCGCTCGGCCGGTCAGGCTAGCGGGTGATGGATTGCGTGCTTCGAAGACAAGATCCACGCGAGACTTGTTCGACTCGCTTGACACACTGGGCGGCTCGGTTGGCTTGCCTGTAGAGTCAATAGCGCGTACAATTTGGCTGCGAACCTTCGGAACTGCCAGGCGAAGCTGGCTGATTGCCATACAGGGATTCGTCACCGCTGGTCGAATGAATTCCGGTGTTTGCTGTTGGCCGGTGGCAGGCGGTTGAGGCTGTGCAGGGAGAAGGCCATCGGGAGTGTTAGCCATGATGGGAGTTGCGCCATTTTGGCTCGCCAAAGCCACCCGCTTTTCTACATGACCGTCCTCGTCTCCTTCCAGTTGGGCAAGCTTGCGCTTGTTACCAAAGAGAAGTGCTGTCAGGCCGCCTTTCGGTAACCCATCAAAAGGTTTCGACAGATCGACGATGGATTGCGGTGTGTCAGCCTTCACTTGGCTGCTGACCGACGCCATCAACCGCGCCTGAGGCAGAGACGACTCGGCAGCTCCTGCGCCAGACACCAGGAGAGGAGCGATGCGCTTTTTGCCGTCCTTGGTATACGTCGGTCGTTGCTTCAACCTTTCCAGCTTCGCCTGATATGGATCAGGCTTGTCGGCTTCCTGGGCTGCCGGGGTGGTAGTCCCGTTCGTCTGGGCTTTCTGTGCATCTGCCGTAGGTGAGGCTGCCTGAGCAGGAGTGGCACCGTTGGATGGTAACGTCTTCCCATTCACTGTAGTCGCCGCACTCGCATGATCGTCGCCCATCAGCGCACCCATTCTCCCTTCCACACCTTTAATTTCACCAGCCTTGCTCTTCTCCTCCAGGAGTAGACCGTCCGTGGTCTCAGTGATGCCCGCACCTCTGCGGTTGGTACCGAATTTGGTGAGAGACTTCTCATTTTCCTCCATGGCCATCGGATATCCCAGATCACCGTCCTCGAATCGAACGGCGAGAATCGTGCCATCGAGGGCCGTAGCATAGAGACATGTGCCATCCGGGCTCCACGCCAGATCCGAAATCGACTTCGCAGCTAGCTCCTGCGCGACGACGATCGGTCTTGGATTCGTGGTGATCCAAATACTTAGAGACTTGTCGCCACCCGCGCACGCGATGACAGTAACCGCTTGTCCCTGGTTATCGGGTGTTTGCTTGTTCGGCGGCTGATTGGAGTAGAGTCGCGGCGAAAACGCACAGACCTCGACGGGGGCTTCGTGTCCGATGAGATTGATATCTCCGTCCCAGGAGCCACGGTTGATGATCGCTACCGAACTGACCGGACCGTTCACGGCATTGGCTGCAGCAATGTGCATGCCATCCGGCGACCAGGAGCATCGGCGGAAATAAGCCGTAAGGGGGGAGTTTTGGAAAGGGGCGGAAATAGTCGTTTCGAGGACAAAGTTGTTCATTTGGTCGTGAGCGGTCGAGTTGGGAGCCGGAGAGGTAAAGCGGAAGATCTTTACGGTGCGGTCATCGCTAGCGGTAGCGAAGTATTTGTTGGCGGGGTCGAAGGTAATGCCTTTGACGTGACTTTGGTGTACGGATAGCGTCTTGAGTTTCTCGAACGTATGCCCCGACCACACAACCACTTTGGAATCCAACCCAACAGACACCAGGATCGAAGAATCGTATGACCAGCCTAGGTCCTGGACGTCGTTATCGTGGCCGATAAGTCGTCGAACCGTACGCCAGTTTTCCACCGGGGGCGCCTCATTCGATCCTACACGCGATACACGCGATTAGTTCTAGTCCCAGCTCTCACCAGTATCGCAGAACATACCGAACGTGGAGTGCGACGGAGGGTTCGCGTCCAGGGTATAAATGCAGACGATTTTGTCATCGGCGCCGGATGCGAGGTATTTCCCATTAGGCGAGAACCGAACGGTATGGATCGTTCCGGAGTGATTGCTCATGGACGCAAGTTGTTTTGGCTTCTGCGAGTCGTCCGTATTGCGAATGGCCTCAGTGGACCATATTCTTACGTATCCATCTCCGGCGGCGGTGACGAGGCGACTCCCATCGGGGGAAACGTCGCAACTGTAGACCTCGAAGTCCTTCCGTTCGCCTGGAAGAAGACGAGGAGTTAGTGGACTGGCAGGGAAACATGAATTCGCAAATCGCGTTCAACTTACCCCCGTGGGTGAGCCAAACGGGCTTGATAATATGCATCGCAAATAACACTTAGCTCATTTGACTTGGTGTATTGAAAGAGAATTGAGAAGGTTGAAATGGGGAACAAGAGAGAGGAGGAAGTTTAGCTGCTCGCGCGGAAGAAAGGGCCGTTTACCTCGTAGGTAGATAGCTAGATTGGCCTGAACGCTGCCTGAGGCACAAGCTCCAGGTGATCTAACTTCCCCGCGTCAGGTTGACCAACAACATTCCATGCATCATACCTACACTATATAATACCCTGCAGGCCAGACTTCTCTACCTCCGCCCGTCGCCATGAATCCACCGAACCTCAATTCCGACACTCCCCCTCCTCCACCTCCCAAACCCAGCAGCCACGAGGCTAGCCGTGGAGGGACCCCCCAGATCCATTCCCCAGCGACTCCCCAGATGAATGCAAATCGATACCCCTCGCCAATGGCCAACCAACAGATAAACGTTCTGCCTCGACCACCCACCGTCGAAGAGGGCTGGCTACCCGATGAGATGAAAGAGAAATCGTACGACACTTCCTCGGCGTCAAAGTCACTAAGTCTAACTAACCATGACACCACAGAACGGTCGATCTACAAACCATCCTCAAAGATCCCAATCTCCTCTCCGCTCTCGCTAGTCGGCATCCCTCTTACACAGCGCATCAACAACAAATTCAGAACATCCTCAAATACAACCAGGATCTCGCGACTCACCTTCTTGACCTCCAGTCGCACCTGGACGAGCTCCGCGGCTCGACGGAGACCCTCCTCTTGACTCACCAATCCTTGGAAGTCTCCTGGCGCAAGAAACAGTCCGAGATGGACGCTGCATTGGCCCCGTGGTCGCCCAAGGCTCTATACCAGCGACTGGCGGCGTCGATTGCGGAACAGGAAGCGGTATGCCATGCCGTCGAGGAGAGCTTCCTCGAGGAGGAGCACCATGGCCGCGCGACGGAGAAAGAAGTTGCAGACTGGATCCGGCGGGTGCGCGCAGAGACCGCGAAGTTGGCTACCCGTGCCGAAGCGAAGGCACGGTGGGATGAGGGGCGAGTGGGTGGATGGCGATGAACCAGCCGGCTTTCTACGCATTCAACACGGCCATACTGGGAGTATCATCTCCGTGACTCTCGAATACATTGCGTTGGATTCGCTATATGATTGGAGAAGACGAGGACAGAATCAAAACGTCAAAGCATTACCCCGCCTGATCCTGTTGGCCTCTTTCAAGATCAACATCCTGCCCACTGATATCCGCGTCCACCGACCAGTCGTTTGCACCAACGTGGCTAGGATATCCGACTCCCTTGAAAAACGCATGTCGACGACTTCTCGCGCCCCATGCCCACCCTGCTCCGCGCATTATCGGCAGGTGGTATAGACGGAAACCAACCCAGGCGAACACAGCGCCCATGAGGGATCCGAAAATGATGTCAAACCCGTGGTGTCGATAGTCGAACCATCGGGAGGCAGAGATGAAAAATGCCACCGCCAGAGGCACAAATGCAATGATCACCATATATACGGGAGGGGCGGCGCCCTGAGTCCGGATGGCATCGCGCTTCTGCGCACGGAGATCCTGACTAAACGGCGAATGAGCGAAATAGGGGAAACCAATGGAGAATTTTGCGCATAGCCACAGACTGAGATAGGCCAGTCCTGCGAATGAAACTGTATCAAGATTAGCCTCTTCAGATTTCCTTCAGATGTAAAGGACGTCATACTAGATGCATGGCCACTAGGAAAACTTGAAAACCCATCGACTTTCAAATCATCCGACTTGTTCTGACATATCTCCCAGCTCACCAGCGTAGCGGCGTCCGTTAACTTGCTCCCCAGTCCGCCGACAGTGTGCGCTGCAATCTGGGAAAGGTCCGGATTGCAGCGCGCAAGTAGATCCGGACGCGGCTTGCCGTAAAGAGACTTCAATCCCTGAGTGGCCATGAAGACGCCCGCCATGGACAGTCCCAGGCCAAGCCATCCCGCATTCCATTCCCAGATCTTATACCTCCACAGCAGAGACCGCGATGGTGTTTCGCCTGCTGCGGATCCGGGAACGAAAACGATTGCAATGGCCACGATGATCACCGCGGGCGCAATCAGGGCGACTACGACGAGGACCGCCGTGGAGACTGTCTCGTGAGCCGTGTAGGGCAGAGAGATGCTCGGGTCGGTCAGAGAGAATGGGTAGTGGTTCGGTGTGACTTTGGAGAATCCATAGCCGATGAGGGCGATTCCACTGAGGATGTTAGTAGTGCTCAATGATGTACTATGCAGTGTCACTGTTAGATGGGTTCACGCACATAATTAGAATCCAGTCAAAGACGTAAGACAAGAGGAGGCGCTTCGGGATGTGTATGGGAGCGTCCCTCATGGTGAATATGTCTTTGCCGAAGCGACGGGCCATTTACGCTTCACTTTAGCTGCTTGGAGGTGCAGTAGTGGCTCTTGGAGTCGAGGAATCTACAACGAGAACATCGAACTAGGCGTCCATTATAAGGAAATGTTTACTCTGAAGTGCACGAGACCTCGGATACTCTTCATCTTATTAAGGTTGGACTAGCTGCGCCACGGTTGGCATTACGACTTACTTCGATAGAAGCAAGAGCATAAAAATAATGCAGATAATTATGTATCTTTATATGCACCGCTGACTCATTCTTAGAAGGTGCTGGATCTGCCGCTGCTCCCCGCATTATCACAAGTGTACTATTCTGGCCCAAAAATCCCCCGCGAGCCTCCTTTCTCACCGTACGACCTCCCATTACAGCGGTATCCCATCCATTCCAACCATCATGGTAGGACAGACCCTCCCAATCCCCTCCCCGCCCCCTCGACAACCACCGTCTCCTAACGTCCCATTCCCAGGCTCCCACCGAGTCAAAGAAGCGCCTCGCGCTCGCCATCGTCGACTTCCTCGGCGCCAGCCTGAAGGACGGCACCCTGACCGCCGACGACGCCGAGTCGATCGAAGTCGCCCAGTCCTGCATCGCCGACACCTTCAAGGTCGACCCGTCCGATGAGGCCGCCGTCAAGGATGCCCTCGGCGGCCAGTCGCTGGCCAGCATCTACAGCGTCTACGAGAAGCTGCGCCAGAAGCCGTCCGGCGAGCCCTCTGCCTCCTCCTCCTCCTCCTCCAGCGGTGCCGCCGCTTCCCAGACCGCCGCTAGCGAAACTCCCCAGCAGCCGAAGGCCGGGACGCCCAACGCCGAGTCCGACAAGCTGAAGTCCGAGGGTAACGCCGCCATGGCCCGCAAGGAGTACACCGTCGCCATCGAGCGCTACACGCAGGCGCTGGCCATCGCCCCCGCCAACCCCATCTACCTGTCCAACCGTGCGGCCGCCTACTCCGCCTCCGGACAGCACGAAAAGGCCGCCGAGGATGCCGAGCTGGCCACCGCCGTCGACCCCAAGTACTCCAAGGCGTGGAGCCGGCTGGGACTCGCGCGCTTCGACATGACCGACTACCACGGCGCCAAGGAGGCGTACGAGAAGGGCATCGAGGCAGAGGGTAATGGTGGTAGCGATGCCATGAAGCGCGGTCTCGAGACTACCAAGCGCAAGATCGCCGAGGCCAGCCGCGGCGCTGAGCCCCCCGCTGATGCGGTCGACGATGCTGCCGGTGCGTCTCGTGGCGCGGGTGGTATGCCCGATTTGTCGTCGCTGGCGAGCATGCTCGGTGGTGGGGGTGCTGGCGGCGGTGCCGGCGGCATGCCTGACCTCTCGTCGATTATGAACAATCCCATGTTCGCGAGCATGGCCCAGAACCTTATGAGCAACCCTGACATGCTCAACAACCTCATGAGCAACCCCCAGCTGCGCTCGATGGCCGAGAACTTTGGTCGCGGCGGCGGTATGCCCGACATGTCTAGCCTGATGAGCGATCCATCTATCGCGGAGATGTAAGTTTTCCTTTCAGATATGGTCATATTCGCAGTGAGCTAATGGAGAATTTGTAGGGCCCGTAACATGATGGGTGGTGCTGGCCGTGGAGGACAGTAAGCGGTGTAAGCCGTTCTAGTGGCATGTGTTCGTGAACGACGCTATGGATTGCCTTGAGTTTTATCCCTTATTTCGGATTTATATGAAAATATCTTAATTCTTATGAGGAAATAGAAACGACTTGCTTTGTCTAGATCTCCCATGCAGAGGTTTTAAAATGAATATTTTCTGTATATACACTTGCTCAAAGTACACCAGGTTTTCTAATATAGCTCACGTAAAAGGTGAAAACAGAAAGCTGGACGTAAATCCAGATGCAATCGATGAGGAGAGAGGAGCGTGGATCTCGCGAAAGAAATCAGAGGCAAAGCAAACCACCGCGGACGCCAAACAACCAGAGGTCGAGCCAGTAAGGCCTGGTGTAATTCCACACGCACCAGGTCCTGGTCCAACCTCAAAAGACCCAAGATACTCAACAGGAATTGGAATATTCAGCGAATATTAGTCATGAAAGCGAACAGACGTAACATGAGCGCCCATTCCGTCTGGTCTCTATTGGAAAAAGTCGATATTGTACAGTCGATGATATCAAAACAATCAAGAAGAGAAATCGAGGAGGTAGTTCATCAGAGATCGCCGATAATCAGGAGAAGTGCTAATATAAAAGTCGGAGGTAGGTCGTATGCTGAGAAGCATATCATCGAGGAACGTCTAGATGTAGTCACGAGCCGCCTTCTGCAGCTCGATCAACCGCCATCCACGTGTCTCGGGGTTGTTGACGTCCTCGGGGATTCTAGTGAGACCAATGGCGTAGGTCACCAGCTGGACCTTGTCCTCCATGCCAGCGGCCAGTTCGCCCGTCTTGGTGTTCTTGTAGACGTGCACCTCTTGTGTGCGGCAGGTCACAACGAAGACGGGAATATCACCGGGCTCAAGCATACGGGCGTGGGAAACATCCACGCCACGGATATCGAGGATACGGCCGTCGGACTTGAGTCCGGCGGTGGTGTACTGCTGTGCCAGGGCGGCATACACGTGGAACTGGGCATCCGAGAGCCAGAGCTTCAGGGTCTCAACATCTCCCTTGACGTAGGCATCAAGCACCTCAGGAAGGATGTACTCGCGCATTTCCCGGAGAAAAGATTCCATCTGGAAGTTGGGATCCATCTCTCGGAACTTCTTGATAACCATGGCCGTCTCGTTCTCGGCGAAAAAGCCAGCGACACGGTCGGAAATGCTGCGAGCAGTGCTGATCAGAGGGTTCTCCGACTCATTGTACGTCTCCTTGAGCGAGAAGAGCTTCTGCATCATGGGGTTCGAATCCTTGAAATCGCGCCACGACTCCTTCCAGGCGGCATCCTTGTGGAGAGTGACGTTGGTACCAGCACTATACCGAACAGATGACCGTTAGAACTTATACCACCAAAATGAGTCATGTAGCACTTACTTCGGATCTTCCACCATGGGCTCACTCCTGCGACCAGACTTGGCCTCCATCTCTTCACGAAGCTTTCTCTGCTTCCGACGCTCCTCCTTCTCAATCCAGCCACCATAGCGAGAGGAGCTGCCATCGTCGATGGCATCCTTCACGCTCTTGTAGGCCTCGGTTTCTCTGACAGGGCGGGTGGCCTTCTCAAGCCCAGCACCCGTGGCGTTGACACCCTTACGGATGCCCTTGACCACGGGCGTGTTCCACGTCCAGGCGGCACTCTTGCCGATGGCCTGACCGGTGGTCTTCAATGCCGACGAGGTGCGGCTGGTCGCCGCTCCGGAGGCAGCCTCATACGCAGCACGAGCTCGCTTGATGTTCTCGTTCTCGGTGAACTGATGCGCGGACGAGGCGAGGGCCTTGGTGGATTCATTCCACTCCTTGGACGCCTTGAATTCAGACTGGAGAGTATCGCGGAAGACTTGCCACGGGGTCTTGTCTCCATGGGGAGGGGGCGGAGGAGCGTCTTTCTTGTCCTCCTCCTTTCCTTCTTCCTTCGACTCTTCGTTCTTCTCATCCTTTCCTTCCTCAGACTTCTTTTCCTTTTGTTCTTGCGAGCGAGAGACGGAAGCGTGGAAAGACCGCGTGAGAGGGAGAGCAGCGTACGGGGAGAGAATCGACACAGGACGGGTTGCGCGTTCGGACTGGCGAGACAGGATAGCTCCGGCGGGAGAAGAGGTCGTGTAAGAGTAGGCCTGGAGGATAGACCGCTGAGAGCCACTAGTATATGTCGATTTCAGCGTGGGCACTTGGGAGCGCAAGGTGGCCACCCGTGCGGTGGCCGACATTCTGGTAGCCGAGATCATGCTCTACGACTCTGAAGGCGGATGGGAGGGGTCGGGTAAAAGATCACAATCAAATAATAAAGACGGCAGAATCAACTCCCCGGGAGCAGGGAAGTCGTGGGTGTTGGGGGAGAAGGACGGGGAGAAGGAGAAAAGCGATGTCGGCCGCGGATGAAGAGGAAGAGGGAAAAAAGTTGAGATGCCGACGGCGCCAAGACTCCATCGAAAATTCGGGCCTTTTCCGCCGCCGGCCAGTCCAGTGCCCGTCCAACATCTCGTCCCGAACGGTGATGAACCACCTTCGATCTCCAGCCTCGACTCAATTGAATTGCTTCGCAGATTCGCTGTCTAGCGCTTTTCTTGCGTCCACAGCGTAGGCTGGATTTGTCCACCACGCTCCATCTCGACTTTTGGACTCCCTACCCGCCATCCGACAACTCGCCATACCGCAGAAAAGATGAACAACACATTCGTGAGCACCCTGTCAAAGGCGCTGCCCTCCATCAGCCGACGATGCCAGACGCACACCCCTTCCTTCCGTCTGGCGAGACCCTTCTCCTCAACCCCCAAGACGCTCGCCGACGCGAAGGAGAAGAGCCGCGAAATCGAGCGCCAGATCCTCAACACGCAGTCTGAACAACCCGCCAACGACAACTCCCCCCTCTCCGCGATCACCCGGATGATGCAGGGCACCGACAAGTCTCGCAGCAGCCCCAATGTGAGCCGCGACTACTCCCGTATGGCCGAGAGCCTGGAAGCCGAAATGATCAAGCAACCCTACGCGGACCGCGCGCCTCCGCATCACCTCCATGTCTTCGCCCATAAGCACAACACCATCCTGACGCTCACGCGGCCAAACGGCAACCCGCTTCTCTCCATGAGCTGTGGCCATCTCGGGTTCCGCAAAGGCGGTCGTTCTGGCTACGATCCGGCATACCAGTTGACCGCCCATGTGTTTGGTCAGATGCAGGAACGGGGCTATCTGTTGGATATTAACCGGCTGGAGGTGATCCTCCGTGGGTTTGGTGCGGGCCGCGAAGCATTCACCAAGGTTCTGCTGGGCAACGAGGGAAGAAACGTCCGGGGGCTGGTCAGTCGCGTTGCGGATTCCACCCGGATAAAGTTTGGTGGTACTCGGAGCAGAAAGGTGCGTCGGCTGGGTTAGACTGTGGGTATGGTGAGTGAAATCGTTGCTGTGAGATATTGTTAGAGCACATGTTGCAGCGACTCCATGGCTTTCGCTAGGGCTAGGTTGTCTGTTGATCATACAGTGTTTCCGTGTAATTATACCATGACTCTTTCGAGAATCTGTCTTGATACAAGTCAATATTCAAATGTTACTATTATTCAGAAGCCGTGAATGGGACTGGCCCATATATACCCTCTCGTTTTACTCTTTTCCTTTTTGTTCCTGACAGGTCCTTCGTCGTCACCCTCGACCCTCTCCGTTGTCTCTCAACCCAGCAAGCAAATCCTCCAACAATCAGGGTCTCCCCAGCCAGTGTTACGCCTCTCACCTTGGAGTTCGATCTTGTTTTTGGCCGGGCTCCAAACCCCCCACTGGAAGGGGATATCACCTTCTCTAATGCCGAGCTGCTAGAATGGTCTCGGCTCGTCTTCTATTAGTCTCGGAGAGCTCTATCTTCTCACTTCTATACACGGAGGCTCCCAAGTATCAGCTCGTTCGTATTCTTGGGGTCTCTCTCTCTCTCTCTCTCTCTCTCTCTCTGAGTAAAGATGACGGCGTTCACATCGGCCTTTCTTTCTCGTATTTGTCATCTTTCGAACTTGTTTCTACCACTCTCTGCTTGTCGTATCAACAGTTACCTCGTACAGACATCGCTACTCTTGTTCCTTCAGTCGTATCCGCTGTCTTCTTTTCTTGGTCGTGCGAGATTTGCGAGTGGACACTTTGTTGGCATATTGGGTTTATCACGTAACGCCAGTTTCTTGTTGGCCTCGAGGACTGGGTCTTCGCATACACAACCCCCGGGGCGTCGTCGAAAGTGCACTGAACTCAGTGGCCAATTCTTCTGTTCTTCCGTTCTTAGCAGTATTTTAATAGTTGAAACGCATCGCGCTTCCATTGAATCTCATCATTTCTAGCGTGCAATTGCACTTCAGGCAAAGGTCTACGACCATCTTCTTGTCTGTGTTGTTCTCCCTAACCTTTTACACGTGGCCAGCATCAACGAAGGAGGAAGATAAATGATGAACTCGCTATATTGTGTACTCCGTACTATGCGTAGTTTTAATTATTATAAGCATTGATATCAACCTACATGTCTTCGTCACAAAATACAGTATACGACTTGATGGGATGGAAGTTGATGGCATCCTCAACACTCGCCCTTCTGCTCCCCTTTTTTTGCAGCTGCCTCCCTCTCTTTCCTTCTCCATCTAGCAGCAAATTTCCACTGAACCAGAGGGCCAATCAACGCAACCAGCTGTACAGCAACACAGATCGTAAAGGCCACGCCAACGCCCACTCCATTGATCATGGGCATGATAAAACTGGTGCCGCCAGCAGCAAACAGACATCTCGCCAGGTTCAGACTAGCGCTTGCGGCGGCGCTCCTATCAGGGAAGAGATCAACCAGGTATGTCATGATCAGAGACTGCGTGGAGACCGCCGTCCATCCCGTGATAAAGGTTGAAACAATCGGCACCGTGATGTGGACCCTATCAGGGTATTGGATTGTCCAGCCAAAGAGGATAATGGAAAGGCACTGGATGATGGAGAAGATGGGGACAAGACGGAGGCGAGCGCTCTCTAGCGGAAAGTTTTTTCCTCCCGGGCAGTCTGGGAGATGGAGCCTCCATGCTCGTTGTCGAACGAGGCCTCATACTTTGTCTTGACACTACGGTAATCGGCATCGAGGATTTTGCCCGTCACCAAGGTCCCGATCATCGAGCCAACCCCGTTGGCAATAAAGGTCAGGCCGATCTGAATCTCCGACAGCCGGTAGCGGCTTTTAAAGAGTGAGGACATTGCAGTGATGCTCATCTGCCAGACTGCGTAGTAGACCGCCAGGAAGAGGATGATAGGCGCTGCGTGGTTGCTCAGGAGCATGCGAAGCGGACCCAGAAGATCAATCTTCTTCTTTGCTGCCGCTGTAGACTGGCCATCCTGAACCTGCTGCCATGGTATCTTGCTTGACTTCTGATAAAGGTTCAGTGGGTACCTGCGTAGTGGATGGGAAGGCTTTCGAGATCCATTGCCGACAATGGACCGAAGGGTTTCGGGGAGTACGAGAATCAGTAGACACAGGAAAATACCGCCGTAGATGGACAGGAACCAGAAGATCGCTTTCCATCCCAGAGAACCGGCGATTGCGCCTCCGATCACCGGCCCCACGGCCACAGGAACAAGAAGCCCAGCCTGGAAAATGCCCATATACCCGCCGCGATCAGCACGAGTGGTAATGTCGCCAATCACACCAGATCCAATTGCAATTGTGCTGGCGCTGCCCGCACTCTGGAGGCACCGAACGACAATCAACGTCGCATAGTTTTTGGTCTCCGCGAGGCCGATACACGCGCAGAAGAACACAATAAACGTGCAAATGTAGGCGGTGCGCCGGCCCTTTACGTCGGAGACTGGACCCCAGAAGCTCGGTGCTAGCCCCTGGAAGATAAGATATGATGTGACGGTGAGATTGACGAGTTCGAGGGATACATTGAGATCATTCGCAATGGTTGTTAGAGCGGGAAAGTATATGTTCGAAGCGAAGCCCGAAACTGGAGATGATCAGTAAGTAGGAGAGTAAGCAATATAATTCCAAGGCTCACATGTTGCTGCAGTCGAGACAATGATAACGATCAGCCACTTTTGGCGTTTATCGAAGATGCTGTATGGCGGATCAGGAGTAGCCACCGTTGGAGGTGTCGTGGAGTTGGATGTAGGGGCTGTATCATCTGTAGAAGACATAGTGTGTGATTGAGTATAGGCAATGGAGGGTAAGTCACCGTTCCATGAAGATACGGCATATACATAAGCATTCAAGTGTTACAATGACGAGAACTCAAAGTATAGTGGCCAGCGGAATTCCGGGATAAGAGACAGCATCGGAGTTCCGATTGAGTTCGGAATTGCGAACCGTCTGATACTTCATTCATCTCCGAGCAGTCGATCCGGGCATTTTCTCGACACAGACTCTATTAAATGTTCCAATTGGATCTTCTGTGCTTTGCCTCCCACATTTGTGCTACCAACCTTGATTATCCCCCCCCCCCCCCCCCCCCAATAATGATGGGCTCCGCGACCAACAGCCCCGGTGGACTTTGGCAACAACTATGCCATCCTCAACCTGGACTGGATGTCCGTGCGGATCGAGGCCGTGGAAAACACCCCAGAGGGCCAGAAAATGATTACAAGCTGCTCCAGATGGAACGAAGCCGTGCATCAAATGTCCCCTCGTCCCTTTACTGTCTTCTCCACTCTCTCCTTCAGTCCAGGTCAGCCGGAGGTCCAGCCCAACTCGCCGTTCGCCGACTTGCTTCGGCCGTATGTCGATTTTGCACATGGGACTTATCCTGTGCAGATTGATAAGCGCTTTCACCTTGATGAGAAGGATCTGGTCCTGCACAAGACCCGGTGGTCTGCGACCTCGGGGAACGCGCTCGAGCAAATCCTGAAGGCACAGGGTATCAAGACTGTTGTCATTGTATGGCCTACGCTTCCTTTGGATACAACAGAGGGCTAACTATGGTATCAGTCTGGCTTGGGTCTTTCAGGAGTGGTGCTGTCGACTATCTACCGTTTGTTTGATCTGGACTATGATGTCTATGTGATCAGAGACAACGTGGTGGAGTTACCTCCCACCCAGAACATGGAATTCTCGCACGTTCTTCTGGAAATGCTGCTCTCTAAAATGGGTTTGAAGGTGATTACCATAGAGGACGCACTGAAGGCGCTGAGTCGTTCTGGCAAGACGCGGAGCGGACAGTCTGACCGAATGCCATGATACGTAGAGAAGGAGATAGCGTAGCGGATGGGGTTACCACCGTGCTTGCGCTAAGACATCCTTCTTACATGTACCCTATCCAGAGCGTATAGAGGACTCCCACACAGCAGGCATTGGGCCAGCTGCTCTGGGTATCTGAATACTAGGTATTACTTCTGACGTGCTGCTCCTGGAGCAAGCAGTGAAGTGGCAGGGTAAAGAAGAGGGAGGAAGTGAAAACAAGGTTGAGTGAAAGAAAAGAAGTTATTCTACGATTCCAGAGTATGTGACAGGCAGAGTTGGAACAATACGACCTATATAAGTCTACAGTATCTCCTCTGTCGTCAAGGATCTTCTTCCACAGTCCACACTATGTAACTTGGCACTTTTTGGTAGCGTGATGGCAATCTTGTGGACAGTTATCCATGCCTCATCCAGCTGGATACAGAGAATCTTTAAGTCAATCGTTCAAAAGATACAAAAAATTTGGGCCAAACGACGCAGAGTTGATTTGACGCTCCCTATGTGGACACTTCCAAAGAGGTATGCTATTTTCTTTGCGTTCACACTGAATGTTTTAACTCATATTTAACATAACATTAGGACAGAGTTAATTTCAACTCTTACACATCTGGAAATTATGCTAACAATGTTGCATGATGGGCATCAATGATGGGTCATTCAGTCGATTCTCGACTGTGCAACATGACCGCCCGTGGCTTTCTAGACGATGGCGAAGAATTCGCACTTAAAGCACTGCAGGTCAGATACCGCCGTCATCCAGGGCCAGTTTCATACCTTAGTCTTCGATAACTGATAACTTCACAGGCTTATATCAAGTCTCGTCGAAGGAACCGGACCACTATTCTCGCGTTGAATTGACCTCACCCCACTTTTGGATCGAATGAGTCCTTGTCCCATCTTCGAAATGACAAGGACCAGTGGATGATGGACCAGTCGGTTGTTCTAGTAGAACTCCTGCGGTAGACTCCGTATTGAACAGCCGGGTCAAAGGCACCGCAGAGATCTGGCGTAGGTCTCATTCGAACGACCATAGCGATTGTTAATCAATGCCAGGTCAACTGCGCAAAGCTCATCTTTAGTAGGGTATGAGTGGGTCGAATGAGGTACTCTAGACTGCACGGCAACCCAAGCTCCATGAATTGCCTGTGCTCATGTGGCTTACGACAATACCCGGATTTTGGCCTGCAGCGTGGTATTTTGTGAAATGGGCTGACTTAGTTATAGATTAAGGTATGGACGGGCAAGGATGTCCTTAATCGAGAAAAGACAACAATATTATATCATACCTATCACTAGATGCCCTGGCACTTTTAATAGAAGTCTTCGTTCTATAACCAGAAATAACTTCTACCTTACGCCAGCCCGTTCCCATTTGTACGCAATAGAAATATCCACGTCAGTGCAATCCTAATATTGTCATCGAAGTAAATGCCTATATACCTGCCTATCTACTCCCCTTCGCAGCAGCCGACGGCAAAGAATCATCTCTCCCAGCACCAATCCCCACATTCCCAAGCCCATACAGCCTACAAATCTGCCCAGCCGCCCGCTCCCCACTCCAATACGCCCCCGTCGTCGTACCCAGCGCCACAAACGGCGCCGTATGCTCCCCCGCAAACCACACGCCGCGGTCGACGCCCAGCCCCGCGCGGAGGACCTCAATGTCCCGGTCTCCCTGCTCAAGACCGACCTGGAAGTTACAATACGACCCGTTTCCCGCGTACGGGTCGTTCTGCCACTGCGTCGCGACGAAGGCGCGCGGTTTGCAGTCCGGTGAGCCGTCTGCGTACCCGTGCAGACGGGAGTAGAACGGGTGGAGGAAGCTATCGAGGAAGTCGTAGTATCCCTGGGATGAGGGGTCGAGGTCTGCGAGTCTGGTGACGATGTGCGTGGCGCAGGGGCCGTAGGTGTAGAAGAGTAGGGTGGGGTGGGCGCATGGACGGGGAAGCGCGGCCATTGATACGCACTCCTGGTTCCAGAGGATGTTGTTTGGGCGCTCTGTGTAGTCGGGGTCGAGAAATTGCGCAAATGTTAGGTTCTTGTAGGGGTGAATCCGTGATGCGCCGTTTGTCGTGGAATGCGCAGGCTGCGGGTGCCAAAAGGCTTTGGGAAATGTGACGTAGACTTTCTCCAGTCGGCCATACGAGATGCTGTCTATAGCTCGGACAAGCCGTGGAGGGAGCTCGGGCGTGAATGCCGCTTTATTGCGCTTCAGCCAGCCGAGCGGACAGGTGACCACGACTTCGTCGAATGAAGATGATTGCCCGGTGGCGGTTGTCAGTGTGATTTCATGGGGTCTGACGGACTCTTCGCGGGTTTTTGATTCAATATTCACAACTGGTTCATTGAAGCGAATGGCGGCGTGTTGGAGGGCTGTTTGCGAGACGTGTGCGAGAATTGCTTTATAAGTCGCTGCAACGAAGAAGTTATCTGTGTTCAAACGTTAGTTAACGCCCGAGCCCCGACAAGAGCTAACGTACTCCCATCTATGCATTCTTCCAGACAGAAGAACTTCATGCTTTGTCTCTCGATGGGGTCTCCAACGTAAGCACCCCATAGCCTGCAGGTTTCAATGCACAGATGTTTCTCCTTGGGGGTAAAGTCTGTCTTTTCAAGTTTCTCTCTGAAGAAATCCAGAAGACTTCGATCAGCGGGAATCGTATCTTTATGGGCATTGCTGTATTCAAACGCCTCTTCGATGGTAGCCCACAGGAACTCGGATATCTTTGTGGCGATATTTGCGTCGAGAAGTTGACCATCAGTCGAGTATATGACTGGGTCACCTTCGAAATCCTCAATCGCCGTATTTGTTGATTCTGCGATGGCCACAATGGGATTCGTTCCAGTGCCATGGATCCAATTAGGACCGCTGGGATGGTTAATGAATGCCCACAGAACTGGTGGTTGGGTAGGTTCTTACAGGTCTACAAGATGGTCTGCAACCTTGGTTTGATGAACCTGTTCCATGTTAGTGCTATCGAATACATTTCACGACTGTCAACTCACTCGTCCACCTATCCTGTCTCTTGCTTCGAAGATGGTCACCCGAGCGCCATTCTGTATCAGAATGTCGGCACATCGTAAGCCTGAGAGTCCAGCTCCGATAACAGCCACGTTGGGGGGTCTGCTCATTGTAGCGATAGAGCTTCCCTGACAGAATGGTAACGACGGATAGCAAATGCCAATTCTATCGTCTGAATGTTGAAGTGTCTTCTGTTAAATACATTAGCCATATTGGACCCATGAAAGTTGCCTATCGAAGGTCCTTGAGTCGTTCATAGCAATTAGAGAGGGTAAGAGAGAAAACGCAAGAGAAGTGAATGCTGGGTATGGAATCATTTTGCATATGAAAGCCTTCGTGTAGTATCAGGGTGATGCCAGTCCATGAACAATATCATGTTGGCGGTTGACACATTCCGCACAGGTTGCGGATGGCGGGGAAAAAGCAACGAGGGGTTCATGCATACCCAAGTATAAAGTCTCCCACCACGTCGCAGCCTGGGAGAGCCTCTGTACATCTGATGTTGGAAAAGAAAAGAGGATCCCATGGGCCCAGACAGTCTTCTTAAACTTCTAGAACTGCCTCAGTCAGCAGCACAGGCCACGTGCAGGCCAGCACTTCCGTTTTCCGCCCGCTTGTCGCCACTATCAATCCACCACGCGCCCGTGGCTTACTCGGACCCTGTCTATCACAATTTGAAACTAGACGATTACACCGTTCATTTTGTAGGTCATTCATTGGTCTAGTATCAGAGGAGATCAAACAGTCATCAAGGGAGGTGTATTATTATGTCTCAAAATCAACAGCTACACCAAACTGGCAACATAGTCCAATCGTTATAGGATGAGCATCGCTCACGTACAGATCATACATGCAATCACTGCTGGCTGGCTTGCAATCTGACATCATAAAGGAAAGGAATGGTTGGGGAAAACAAAGGAAATCGGACAAACGAAATCATCTTCATATCGGAGAGAAACGAGGAGCGCCTGCCTCTTCCTCTCCGGTTCCACCTATCTATCGCCAGGCACCTTGGCTCAGAGATAGTAGGCCTTGTATGCAATCGAGGTCTTCCTCTTGGCTGGCACTGCCCCCGCCGGACATGAAAGTCGACACCTCGGCATCCACCGGGGGCGCCGTTTTGCTGTTACCGCCGCTGGCTTTCCGAGACTGTTTGCCGCCGGTGGATAAGCCTTTGGTGAGTCGACCGTCCCGCCCGTTGGATTCCCGGAGAACGGATCGTTGGAACTGTTGGTGCGTAGTGGGCCGCCGACGAGCATGCGTCACCCGGGTTCCGGGTATCCAGTTCTCCTTGTCGGAATCACCGCCGTCCAGATCGTCTTTGGCGCCGTGGGCTGGCGTCTTGGGTGTTGTGGATGTGTATAGCGATTTGTTGGGGGCGTTCATGCTTGACTCCAGACGGCCCAGAGAAGAAACGGTGCGGGAGATCTTCCGCCGCTTCTCTCTGGACGGCTGGGGAACGGGGGTGTTCATGTAATCGGCGGAAGCAGCCGCCAGGCTGTTCGAGTGTCTTGCGGACAAGCTTCGCGTAAGCGAGCGCTGACTGCTGGAGCGGAAGAGCGCAGGGGATCCAGAATGGGGGTTGCTCTGTGAACTCGTCGGCGTTGACAATGCACTCCGCGCGTCGGTGTCGACGAAAGACTCCCAGTTTCTCGGATCGCGAGACCTCCCAAATAGCCTCTCTTTCTCGGTCGAGCCACGCGGGGTCCCTAGCACAACCGCGCTGTTGCTTCTACGGAGGCCTCCCAGCCGAGACTTGCGCGTTGAAAACATAGAAATCCGGTTCTTGGATGGGGAGGGTTCGCCCTCCGCACGAATGACTGCCTTTCCGTCCGACGACATGGCAATCCGGAGCGCGTTACGTCCCTTTGGCGGCGAGGGGGTCAATTCGCCCTCCTTTCTCACCATTGCCTCCCCGTCAAACGATAGCGATATTCGCAGAGAAGGCGGCGACTTCATTGTCTGGATCCCACTGGGTGTTGTCGCCTGCTGCATGATGGATCGGGCTTCCCGTACGTCGGAAACAGATCGTTTTCTTTTAGCCGAGCCCTGTTGGGACTCATCAATGGCTTCAGGGTCTTGCACGGGCTCCGGCTCCGGCCTAGGCTCTTCTGGCATCGGCTGACTACTCTCCACAGCCTCCGTTGACGCAGCACTTGCCTGCGAAGACTGCTGCGCAAGCCCGTCCTTATCCTCATGTACTCCGTCTGACTCGAAAGACGCGTGGTCGGGGGAGTTTGTGTCCTGACTGTTCCCCTCATCCAGCTCCGCTCCACTGGAAGACTCCGGGTCCGTCGGGAGATTATCGTCACTCGCACTCTGCTTTGACGTGTCGGCGGAAACGCTCAACCGCGGGGCAACGAGTTCATGAGGCTGGAGCGGTTTGGACTTCCGACGATCGTTCTGCCGCCGATTTTGGAACCATATCTGCATTGGAACGAGGCGGAACGTCAGCATCATGCACAAACACGTAAGAACAGGCCTTCCATCTGTTCGAGTCGCGTACCTGGACCTCTTTTTCTCCCAACGACACGCGACTGACTATATCGGCACGGGCTGCCTTGTCAGGCTTGGGATTGCGTTGATACTCCGCCTCGAGAATGGCATGGTCCTCAGGACTATATACGGAAGAGTCACTGGTCAGTCACGTATGAACACACGCGAATTGGGGCGGCATTGGCGATATACCTCGTCCGACGACGCTTTTGCCGAGCCAGCAGCTTATTATCCACGCGTGGAGGAAGATTCTGGGTCAGAGTCTTCTGCGAGTGCACGAGAAAAGCGTAGTTGAGGGCGGCGGCGGCGGCAGCAGAATCGGATGCCTGGGCTGTTGGCGGGGAGGACGAGGCCGCCACAGAAGGCTCCGGATCAGACATTATGGATGTGGGTAGGTCAGGACGGAAGCATGAGGATAAGATGGGAGGGGAGGAGAATACAATGATCGGAGAAGAGAGGTCGGAATGGACCAGAATGGGATTTCTGGTAGCAGCTGGGGAGACTAAAGATCAGGAGTGGAGGTACCCCAGCGTGAGGGAGGAAAAAGACGCTTCATTAATCGCGTCGCGATGTAGACGCGGCGGCGCACCGTGCAGGCGTTGTAAGGAACTCTTAGTTCGGCCGATCCCGCCCACCCGCACGAGACCATTTCGATTCTTTCATTCAAGAATTGCAATTTTGCTTCAATTAATATTATCTCGTAGTTTCATAATGCATTACGTTTTAGATTTTTGTCGGACACTTGGAATTGACTGGATTCTTGATGTAATTCATTGCTCGTATACCACGAGTCCAAGCCCAGTCGGACTGAGACTACGTGAACAATACCAGTCTACCTACGGAGTGCAACGTTACTAGCTGTTCGTCGCATCGATTGCATTCCGACTGGCTGCAGTGATGTCTAATTCGTGTCGCAGAGAATCATCTCAAGGCAGTGGGTCGTCTTGAAGCAAGGAGCAGCATTATGGAGACCAACCACGAGCCTCAAGATGTGAGAATCATAGGTAGGCATTGGTCATATGAGCTCTGGTCCAGAGTCCTGTGAAGAATGCCCAATGGCGTCGTTGTCATGAAATTCCGACCGCGCAGGCTTGTTACTGACAGAAGGTTGTATTTGTCGAGATAGTCCGTACAAATTACACCCGCGCAGGAAATTTACTCCCGTCGTGTCGGCCCGAAACGCGCTCAACGCGACATCACGTGATACATGCTGCAGCGCGCCAGGATGACTGCATGTCAAATTTCAATTCTCCGTGCATGATACTATGTCTCGCGTTGATTCATATGACTGGGAATGTTCCACGGGTCGTAATCCAAATGTACAAACGCGCGGTCGACGGTGGGCACGCTTTCAATCATATACTGCAGACTCTCACCCACATCATGGCTGTCACGGAGGCTGGTTTTCTCCTCCAGGACGATGTCGACTTCCACGTTCAGTAAATCGCCGGCATAGTACGCTTTCAGGTTCTGGATGTTTAGGATCGACTTCGAGAAGCGCATGGTCATATAGAGCAGAATACTGTGGTCGGTCGGTGACGCCGCGGCTCCGGTCAGATGGCGAATATGTTCGGCGGCAGTACCGCCCCAGTTCCAGATGATATACAACGAGAGCAGCAGACCGCCCAAAGGGTCGACAAACCAGGTTCTCGTGAAAGAGCCAACTAAAAGTCATGTTAATTTCGAGTGTCTCGCACATGCACCATAGCAATACTCACTCAACGGAAATAGAATACTGAATAGATTGAAGACCACATCAGTCATTGCGTCCTGAGCCAGGGCCTGGACGCTGGAATTCTTAATCATGCGACACCAAAGCCAACACATCAGTTTGACCACGACCGTGCTGGCCATGACACCGATCGAAGGCACCGTCAGTTGAACTACGGCGTGATCATCCGACGCAAGTCGACCGGCCGAGGTCAGGGCCACCTGCACAAAGGACGTCATCATCACGACGGCAAAGACGAGGACGCTCAAAGGTTCGAGCCGTCGCCGACTAATGGGGTATTGGTACTTGTTCTCTTTCTGAGTCAGAGTAGTCGTAAGCCAAACAATCGCGGTGCTGAGGAAGTCCAATGCGCCATCGACCAGACTGGCAAGCACCGAAAGAGAATTCGTCATCGACATGGCGACAATCTTCGCCGCCAGCAAGAGGATATTTGCGACAAAATTGACGTATATAGCCACGGTAACAACCCGATCTCCGCTGTCCACAAAACCGTCATCATCCTTGGGTAATAGATCGGGCGAGGGGGCGTTCTCGCCTGCGACCGGCGGCAGGAGCAGCGAGCTTTCACTGGGGATGCGGTAGAGATTCCGGGGGGTTCGCTTGATTTTCCCAGTTCCTTCGGTCGTCCCATAATGACCTCTCTCTTGTGCTTCCCCATTCGTGGGGCCAACGTCGTCCTGCCCAGAGAAGCTGAGACGCGGGTGTTGGTAGTCGTCGATGAGACGATGGGGGAGAGACGAGTCGAGTAGTCGATCAATAAAGACGTATTGCGATATGAGCTTGTTATTGTGTTCGTAATACTCGCGACTGGACGAGAATGAGCGTTAGGATGGTAGTGCACATATGTGGGGGGAACATACACAGCTTTTCGCATCTTTTTCAGGGTCTCCGGCTGCTGGTAGTAAAGCTGCCTGTATACTTCATTAACCCTCGGGCGCCAATGATACGTCAATTAGGCATACCAGTTGTAGATAGGTCTACTATCCCCAATCAGGCGTAATGCGCGTTCCCATGGAGTGTCGGCCTCCCGAGGACCCTGACCTTCCTCGGGCCTAATATGATCATCGAAATCGTAGCCCTGGGAAGAGACCGAGCGTCGGCGGATAAGGCTAGCTAGACGCTGGCCGCGCGTAGCTAAGATTTCCCCCTCGGGCTCAAGGCTAGGCCTTGTAGGCTGTATGGAGGACTCCGAAGGTGCAGGAGATGGGGCCGACAGCTGCGGCATAGTGCTGGATCGGGTCATGGATGTCATTTTGGAAAGAGGAGTTCAGGACAAGGATCACATGTAAGTTAAGTCATCCGATAACAATTGCCTAAAACATGCTAGGCGTTATAGGTGCCTACCTGGTAAATCGGAACTGCAATCGATTCGTGCCTGGATGACGGCGGATCCTCAAAAACATCATCAGAACCGCTTTTGGTTAGCGCCTGCGCCATGCACCTGCAAATTATCATCACGTGATTACCTTATCGACACGAATCCTAATAAGGAAAAGTCCCTGAAAGAACCTTTTACACTAACCAACCGTACTAGGCCTAGTCCTTTTGCTTCCTCCGCATAACCTCCGGCACTAACTCAATACGGAGTACCATCAATCCCGACTCGCTTGTCCAGGGCATCGGACGACCCTCCTTGCCAGTTTTGTCCTGATGATTATTATTGTGTCTTCGTTGCTCGGAAATCCAACGGAGTCCACCACTAGCTCCTTAACGCGGAGTTTACACCCCCCCCACACTCCATCACAGTTTGACAGTTTATCCTCGGCCTCCCGTTCACACCTGATCCCCACTCCCGAGCCCAAGATCGGGATATAGATGGGAGACGATGGTTCTCGAATCTAGACCTCCGGACTAGCGGTTCGCTTGTGAAAGCCTGTCAACGCAATCTCTCCGACTCGGTAATCGGGGCCGCTGGGCCGACTGGTGATTATGAAGCCCAGAAGAGGTTGGACACGCACGGGAGCCCTTGATGTGAGGTGGGGACGACCTGGTTGGTCGTCGAAGGATGACTGAACGGAGAAATTGTCTTGTTTTCATATTGAGGCAAAATCCGTCCAGACAACCCCGGCCTCGGTTCTCGTCATGCAATCAGATCGGGAAGCGGCGAAATGAGACGGGCTGCCCAGATTCGTCCCGTATGTGTCTTTGCACCAATTACGGGCTTTGCGGGCGGGCAGAAAGTCGACGGCGCACGACTTAGCGTCGGGTCGGCCGTGCGCCCCGGATTTTCATACCACTCGGTCGTCTCTCCCCCGCCATCCATTCGCTTTTCTGCCCACCGGTCAGTCCATCTCTTGACCGGGGTCAAGCCATGGCGGCCTCTTAATCCTCATCCTCGACAAGCTTCGTTTGGATAAATTGGCAGATCCCAATCTATATAGACGATGTCGTACCCCCGGCTTTTCCCCGGTTTTCTCTTCTCCCCTCTCCTTGTCCTACCCCGTCTTTCTTATTCTACGAATTTTTTACCCCTGGTCAGTGATTGCGGGCTTATCGCCTTGAGGGTAATATAGTGCTCTGACATTCGAGATGGGTCGGGCCTACGCTATTGCAATCGCCGCATTTGCGGCAACTGGCTCGTTCCTGTTTGGGTACGACAGTGGTGTCATGACCGATGTGATCGAGTCCAAAAACTTCCTCGCCTACTTCAACACTACGCAGACCTCCGCTATCATCGGTGCTATCAACAGCACGTTCTCTGGAGGAGGTAAGCTCTTTGTCCTAGCCCCCCTCTCCATTACACTATGCTTGTTCCTCCTACCCTGCTTGGTCGTCTCTTGCTGATAGACAACCATTCAGCGGCCATTGGGGCCCTCCAGGGAGGTCTGACCATGGACCGATTCGGTCGTAAATTCACCATCCAGATGGGTGCTGTCATCTGCCTCGTGGGTGCTATTCTGCAGGCCGCAGCGAAAAATCTTGCCATGATCTTAGTTGGACGGATTCTGGCTGGGTGGGCCGTGGGTCTCATGTCCATGTCCGTCCCAGTCTATCAAGCCGAGCTGGCTCATCCAAAGTACCGTGGTTTCATTATTGGTCTGGCTCAGCAGATGATCGGTATTGGATTTATTGTCAGCACGTATGTCCCTCTCACAGTTTTGTCGTACTGGAGGCGAAGCTGATTGCTTGAACTAGATGGGTTGGATTCGGCTCGCTCCATGCTCCTGTCACCAGCGAATTCCAATGGCGCTTCCCTCTGGCGTTCCAGGCCGTTCCTGCGCTGCTCCTCGTCATTGGAATGTTCTTCTTCCCGGAGTCGCCGCGTTACTTGGTGGAGAAGGAGCGCTACGAAGAAGCCCAAAAGGTCCTCCGGAGATTACACTATGATGGGACAAATGAGGAGTGGATCAACTCGGAATATGCCGAGATCAAAACCACTATTGAAGCAGAGAAAGCCATCACGGCGCCGGGCTGGGCCATCATGTTCAAAGTTCCCCAATGGCGGATGCGGTTGCTGTACGTCTCCCATCCCAGCATTTACAGTACTCGGATCACTGACTTGGTTATTCTAGACACGGTACCCTTGTCCAGGTCTTTACCCAGATGACCAACATCAATGTCATCAACTACTATCAGACCATCATGTACAACTCCCTTGGCATCACGGGAAGCCGGAACATTCTTGTGACGGGTATCTACAATTGCGTTGGACCCGTGACGAACTTGATTTTCATCATCTTCTTGTCCGATCGAGTGGGACGTCGCAGGCCGATGATGTTCGGGGCGGTCGCCATTGGTATTGTACTGATTTGCCAAGCGGCCCTGAACTCCCAGAACGTGGAGGGAACCAAGCATGGCTACAGTATCGGAGGTGTCTTCTTCATCTTCTGCGTGACGGTCATCTTTTCCCTGTCGTTTGGACCATGCAGCTGGTAGGCATCCCTTTGCTACAAGTCTAATGCCGAATTACTGACATAGGATGTAGGACGTACATGGCCGAAGTCATGCCGATGCAGATCCGAGGTACCGGCAACGCCTTTGCGACGGGCGTCGGCAACTGGGCTGTCAGTACGTTGTGGGCGCAGGTGTCGCCGATTGCCTTGGGCAGCATCGGATGGAAGTTCAACTTTGTTTTTGCGGCCTTCAGTACGTTCCGTCCCAACGTCGTGTGAATGTGTCTAACCCGAGGCTGCTTTAGATCTGCTGGTCACCTTCCCCACCATCTACTTCCTCTTTGTCGAAACGAAGCAAAAGTCTCTTGAAGAAATTGATCTGCTATTCGGAGGACGCGCTCTGGGTACTCTGCCTGAACAGGTGAACGAGAAACAGGAGGAGACGCAGGGGTCAGCGACAAATATTGAGCACACTGGGGTGTGATTGATCTGTTGGGGTCAATACTCGCATAGCCTGATAGAAGAGTGCTAGATGAGACATGAAGTTCTGACGACCGAGCTTGGCGGTGTAGCATCTCGAGACAACGTAGGGGTAGATATGACGATACTCCGTAATGCTGTCCCCTCACCGATCGTCGTCCATGCAGCCGTCATGGTTGCTGCACCACTCGCCCAACAAAGGTAGTTGAAGCGCCACGACGACCGCCTCAAGCAAGGACGCTTTCACATGACCGCTGTGTTGTTCCCTGCGTAGGTAGAGTTTGTCAGAGTGAACATGGTTTGCACGGAACACTCCAGGCGTCGGGTTCCAGGGGATCCAGAGGGTACTCGCTGCGTGTTCCAGGGTCTGGCGATCATCGCATCCGCTGGGTGGTCTGATGCCCTTGTCCATGCGCCAAGGAAGTTAGTCGAGGGAAGGATTCGCGCATGCACTGTCGCTCCTCGGGCGGGATGGCAATACTTGGAGCTGCGTCGATCTTGTTACTTGTTGTCGAATTGATTCGTGGTTTGTCCTGGGGGGTTCTTGAACGGGAGTTTTGCTTCAGAGGACAGAGGGTTCCTCGGTAGAAGTACAAGAATCACGCTAGGATGGCCTGATATTGTCTCTTTTATCCTTTTACCCTTTCCTCCCTCTCGCCGCCCATCACGACGATCTGACTCCTTTATTCGCCCAGACCCCATGGGATGAGGGGTAGCTCGTCCCTCTGTCGTCACATCTTATCTTTGCATCCCCCCATCGCATACTCCTTTGCACCCTTCCACACTTCTCCCTCTCCCTCCTCCATTCACCTCCTTAACGCCGCCCGGCGACCTCCCATCGTCCTAGCGGCGTGGAACATGGGGTTGTCGTCGGAGAACAACCAGAACTTCAGCGGGAAGCATCACCTGGCCATTGTCTTGGGCGTTGGGCTCGGCGTGGTCAGTTTAATCATCATGTGTCTACTGTGAGGTCCCTTATGATCGCTACCTTTTGCGCCCGTCTAACTTAGTCCAGTCTAACCGTCTTAATCAACCGTCGCGAGCGCCGCCCCAAATGCAAGGGGAAGCGCGATTCCAGCGACAAACTGCGCAAGCTGGATGCCGTGTCGCCCACGCGCACGCTCGAGGAATGGTGGTCAAGAGCTAAGGGGCCGCTTCTGCCGTCCGAGGGCGCGGACGGGCAGTTTATCTGGTGTGCCTTTTTGCCTTCTTTCCTTTCTATATTCATTTTGCGATGCGCTGCGATCTAGTTACGCATACTAACACTAGCCGCCAGCGTCGTCTGTCTCGAATCCGTCCTCCGCGCCCAGGAAATCCGCGAACTCAAATGCCTGCACGTTTTTCACAAGGAATGTCTGGAGAAGTGGTACCTCCAGGACCACTTCAACTGTCCGCTCTGCTACCGGGCTTACTATATTCAAGAATCGCATCCGAGTAATGACTTTGTATGGATGGTATGACTGATGTTATGTTATGTTTATGCTTTATGTGGTTGTACAGGAGTTGGGGTTTCTGTCGTTACATCGCTTAGTGGGTTTTCTCGCTGCGGAATGCTTCAGTGTCGCCCTCGTCCTCGCTCTCGACATTTGTTTCGCGTGGTCGACGTGTGGAATGTTTCTCCTGCTCTGGTCGGGTACGGCGGTTTGTGCTTGCCACTTTTATGGAGGTTGTGGTGTCGCTGCTATGGATTCAGCGATCAGGCAGCCCTTATCGAGTATACTTCCCAGGGTTCACCAGTCGCTGTAGTCTGACGGCAGCCGTTTATAGACATTTGTTATTGTCTAGTTGGCTATATACCTATCATACTTCGCACCCCGACATGTCTACATTCTACTGTAGACAGCAGTCAACACCACCAAAGCATAGCTCTACCTAAACTGCTCCCTTCCGATCCACCCAAACGTCCTCCCCATAGTGACTGATATCAACCCCATTCTCTACCAAGTACGCCTTAAACCTTGCATCCTCCGTCTCCAACTCACGCGCCATATCCGGAATCAAACACCACGCCACGCACCCGCCCACAAGCGTAAACGCCGCGCCGATCAAAAACACCGCCTGCTGGCCGCGCGCAGTGCTGTCGAACGCATCCTGGATGGGCGTAAATACCTCCGTCCCGATCGACGCCCCGGCCTTGCCGACTGCCGCCGCAAAGCCCAGAAAGTGCCCGCGCAGCGGCGTGGGGAACGACTCCGCCGCGCAGAGGAACGTCGACACGCCCGGCCCCATCTCGCCCAGCGCCATGAAGATTCCGTACATGACGACGAAGAGCGGGAGGACGCTTTGGATGGGGTGCAGGGCGCCGCCGAGGATGAAGCCCCAGAGCGCCCAGAGGAAGAAGCCGAGGGTCATGGTTTGTTTGCGGCCGATTTTGTCCATCAGGAGGCCGCCGAGGAGGCAGCCGGGGAGGTAGAAGCAGTTTATTACTGTCTGAGGTTTGGATTAGAGTGCGCTCAGGGATGAGAGGGAATTGGAAGGGGGCGTACGCCGTATCCGATGTTTTGCACGGTCGTGTTCTGCGTCATAAGCTCCGAGATGATGGTCGAGGAGAAGATGCCGAACGGGTATGTCACAAAGTCGTAGCAGAACCAGGCGAGGGCTGTGAACATTAGAACTTAAATGGGTGCGCTGGAGCAGGCGTGAAACGTACAAGTGCCTAGCATGGGTTTCCAGTATCTCTTCAGCACGAGCTTGTACGGATACTGCGACTTGATGGCGTGTCGCTTGTACTGGGTCGAGTTGATCATGCGAATCCGGAAGAAGCAGATGACGATGGGTAGCTAGGCCGTCAGTGATTGAGTCAATAGTAGCGGAGGGAACATACCACCAGTCCAAGACCAAACGTGATGCGCCATACACCAGGACTGACCTGCTGGTGATAACACGCCAGCACGATGAGCGCCACAATACCCGCAGCGACGAAGCCCTACACAGTCAGTATCTTCCCCTCCTACCAAGGCGAATGCTGCATACCAAGTCAATGGCAAAATCCGTCGTCGACGCAACCAAAAACCCCCTCTTCTGCCGCAGCTTCGCCGTCTCGTCGGCCGCCTCTGTCGCACTCGTCGCGCACACAGGGTATTCTCCGCCAGCTCCAAAGCCAGCCACGCCGCGCGCGACCACCATCATCCAGAACATCCTAGACCGGTCAATCGTAACATAGTGCACTCAGGTTCTGGAGAAGACGCACCCGTTCTCAGTCGTACCGTGCGCCGCCGCGGCGAGCGCAATGCCCAGAACAAGAATCAAGGTTGCCACGACCACGCCGGTCCGACGACCCATTCGGTCGATCAGCACGCCGAAAAATATCATGCCAAATATTTCGCCGATCAGAAACGAATTGGACAGGCGGCTTTTCATGGTTGATGACATGCCGTTCTTATACCTAATACCAAGCGGCCAGTTAGGACAAGAAAGCTTGGCTGAGTCTTAGGTGCACGAACAGAACAGAGAAGAGAGGCTCCATGTATCCGACTGGATTGGGGGAATGGTCAGCTTGAAGGTATACAGAGGCCGTGTCACTTCATACTGATCTGCGCATTGTACCCATCGCTGAAGAGGGCCAGTCCTGAGATGACCACGTTGAGGACTCCGGAACTTTTACTCCCGATAACGACCTCCTGAGAGTTGCTTCGCTCTGCATCATCGCCGTACTTAGTGCTGTCATCTGGCTTTATCATGATTTGGCCGTCCTTGGTCATGGCGGTATCCGATGAAGAGGCCATCTGGGGCGTCTCGATCTGTCGTGTGCTTTAAATTCCTCCTGCAGGCCCCCAGCTACCTTCCTAGGTATATATCTATCATCCCTCACAGCTTTCTCCTGCACAGCATCTTATTATGCTCATCACCCACCAATCAAGCACCTTAATCGTGGCACGGAGTGTACTGACATGCAAACGAAGCGCACTAACGCGCATCCTGCAGCCGTGCTACTGCGAAGCGAAGCGAGGATCTTCGCCTGCCGGATCAAATCAAGGCACACGATGTCGCATGTCTCCGATGCCGTAAAGGAAAACACATCGAAGGCCGATGCATGCACGTGCTGGGGGCGAGATACCCGCAGCCCCAGACTAACGGCGGTAGTTGCCGCACAACCCCTATCGAGCACAGCACATGGGCCCCGCTGGTGTTATCAGTGGTTGATCTGGATGTCTTCTCAAAGGCACCGTCGCTTTTCTGACCGTCGTGGTGTAACCTTCCCCGCTGAGAGCAGGTGTCACGGCTATTTCCGAAGCAAGTCAACGTCGCGAAGCCGAAGAGCTATAAATGGCGATCGCAAGTCCCCTGCAGCGATCATGTGTGGCAAGGCCGAAGAGAGAAACAAGAGCTCGGGTCGTTGACGTGTTCCAATGACGATGGAGAACAGCTACTACTCCCTGACGGAGAATCAGATCAGCTCCTACGATGAGAAGGGGTATCTTCTCATCCGCGGATTCTTTAGCCCGGCAGAAACCGCGTCTCTGCAGCAGTGGACGCAGGAAGTCCACGATTTGCCGAGAACGCCTGACGCAGCGTACATGCCGTATGAGGTGAGGATCTCAGGATCTGACAAGGAACCGTCCATTTGTGCAGAATACTCACAGCCAAACAGGAGGTCAATGCGCAGGGCAAGCGAGTCCTCTGTCGGACAGAGAACTATGCCAATTCCCACGCGGGCCTCAACAGCTTTCTCCGCGGCCAGCGCGTGCTGAGTGTGCTGGAGCAGCTCGCCAGAGAAGAGATGCTGCTTTTCAAGGAGAAGATCAACTACAAATTCGCGGGGAGTGGTGAGTTACCTCCAACTTTCGGCATGAGAGGTTGCTGATCAGGATAGGCGGCTTCTCGCCTCACATCGACGCAAATGCCTACACCCACGTCAAGAACATCAAGCACCTGACAGTCCTGGCCGCCGTGGATGATATGACCCCCGAGAATGGCGGCCTCGATGTCGTAGATGGGAGCCACCGGACGGAAATCAAACTGGGCGAGGACCGCTGCATTGAGCCCTCCTGGGTCGAAAGCCAAATATGGATGCCCTGCGTGCTTCACCCTGGTATTACCCCCGCTACTGTTTTTCCAGGACGAGCTGATCAAATTGCTTTAGGTGACATCCTTGTTTTTGGATCCTACCTGGCGCACCGCAGCGGTGCCAACACCAGCTCCAAGGACCGACGTGCGATCTATGCTACCTACAATTGCAAGGCGGAGGGTGACCTCCACGATCAGTATTACGAGGACCGTAGAAAACTGTGGCCGGCCACTCACATGCGCAAGGACGGAGAGAAATATGAAGAGGGACGGCTTCGGTATGGATATGGATCGCCCATGCTGACTGTCGAAGGGAAGGCGTAGGACGTCCACCTGTAATATACTTGAATGAAGCGCAATGAGTACTCTCCCGTCTGGAGATTGCAGATAGGCGCAGAACAAATTAATGCAGCAGTAATACCCCAACATTTAGATCGGAATCATTAATTATCGGAGTAAATCCTACGGAAATAATCCTTGTGTGCACGTGGGACAGTAAGAGCTATAAAGGCTTCCTCCCCTCGACCTTCTTCTCATCTTCCAACTTTCCCCCTCACGCCATCACAGCCCAATTCACAAGACATACCCCGGCATTCTCTTTTCACAATGCCCGTTCAGACACCAGCCGAAAAAGCAGAATACCTGGTCAGAGCTCTGGAGCAGCACGGCCAGGGAGACTACATCGGCGAAGCAATCAGCCAGCTAGAGCACTCTCTCCAAGCTGCCAACCAAGCCCAAAAGTCAGGTATGTTCCTGGACCCCTTATCGGAACCCGCAGCATACAGGTAGCTGAATGGCCTAGGTGCCAGAAGTGAGCTCGTAATTGCGGCCCTCCTCCATGACATCGGACAAATCATCCCACTGGACTCGACAAAAGAAGTGCGAATGAATCTGAAAGACAGCTCAGAGAATGTCGGCCGGATGGGCCATGAGGCGATTGGCGCGGAGTTTTTGCGTTCCCTGGGATTTAGCGACATCGTTTGCCAGCTGGTTGCTAGCCATGTGCCCGCAAAACGGTACGATAGTCCCGACCGCTCTGTCGTTTACCCTGCTCTGTAAAGCACCACCTAAGACATCCTACAGGTACCTCACCGCCGTCAATCGCCTCTATTATGACTCTCTATCGTCCGCATCCAAGAAGTCACTGCTGTTTCAGGGAGGTCCGTTCAAGGACGACGAGCTGGCTGCTTTTGACCAACATCCCCTCCGCGACGAAATGGTTGCACTACGCCTCTGGGACGACGCAGCCAAGGTGGAAGGCATCGTGGATTCCACGCCTCGTGCAAGCGCATATCTGGAGATAATCACGGCTCATTTGGAAGCACAAGAATTCTATCAATAATGCGAGCTATCGATATGCAAGGGAGTCAGTCCTATGTGTACCTTAGCTGCTGTAATAAGGGCACTCAGTGGATGCTCATTGCGAATTCTTATCCCCAATTAAGGCTTATTGGGCGCTCGATCAATCAATTTCCTATCTATTAATCATCCTCTCCACCCTCTTAGACAAGTTTCCTCGACTCCTCGACACTAAGGTACCCCCTGTGAGATATGGTTCTCTTATCCGAATCCGTCGGCGCACGGCAGCCGAGGACCGAGCGCTGCAGGAGACTTCTTAATTCTCATCCACATCGATCATCAACCAAGCTCACAGAACTTACGGGATATTCTCTTGCTCAATTGAAACAGGAAACTACTATTCATTACTGATTCGAACTACGTGATGCAAAGCAGTAGTCGTAAGCGACCACGGTTAAGTCCGGCTCCTGACTCCACGCCAGCCTGTAACAAATGTCGATCGCGAAAGGTCAGACCCCAATCTTCAAGACGAACTACGCATCTGACTGTTGGGCAGATTCGCTGTGACAGGGCCCAGCCTGAATGTTCATCGTGTCGTCGGGCCAACATCCCATGTGACTTCTCCGCGTCGTTCAAGAGAAGCAACCCAGCCAAGCAACTGTGAGACACGGCAGTATGAGCCTAGGGAAATCTGACTGACTGACTCTCAAGCCTCCACGATTTCTCATCCGTATCCGAGAGGCTGGATGATATAGATCGGTCACTAGCGCGGCTCTCGCAGCAAGTAGAATCCTTGACGCGCAGGGCGCCACCGTCTCTGTTCGCGTCATCGACAGCGGACGATGCCGACCATGAGCCTTCCCCACAACCAGCGGACGGTCCCATTACCGTTGAAGGAGGCTCTGGCGAAGTTGCAGCCAGGAATGTGCTCGTGACAGTTGGCGGTGGCGAACAACTCCATGCGTATCCAGCTGCGTTATGTCTCTTTCGTGCTTCCCACAAGCTGCTTGGGGCAGTTCTGGGAAAGGGGGAGATATCCCACACAAAGTTGCTGCAGTTGCAAGGTCCGCTAGCAGCAGCAGGGCAGAATCCTTCCCTCGGACAGTCTCTTTCGCGTCACTACGAAGCATTTCCTTTCCGGCACAAATGCACGGAACCACCCATTAACAGTGACCTGCTACCCATTTCTTACCCGGCGCAGGAGGTCTTGTATTCGCTTTTGGATCGCTATCTGAGCCATATCAACGTCCATGTCCCAGTATTTGACGCAGGCTCTATCTATGCCTCTATCGAAGCATGCTATCGGGACAGCGCGGACCGGAATCCGGCTTGGGCAGTCTGCCTCCATAGCATCATATTGCTAACGTCGAATCTTGACTCATTTGTAGGCCAGAGAGCTGGCTTCGAAATGCATTCCAGTGAAAGGACGCTTGATGTGATATCAACCAGCATAATGAACTGCCGTCGTGCACTAGCCAATCTAGACTCTCTGTCCCAACCAACACTGGTCAATATCCAAGCTTTCATCACATTGGTGAGCGTTTGCACCTAAAGTCGCACAACCTCTGTTACTGACCGCCTGCAGACCCTCGTTGCTCGGGAATTCTTTGCCAGCTCTGTCTACAAGAAAGTGTGTCATGCCGCTTGTATGCTGGCGCGCAGCATGGACCTCAGCCGGTCCGTCAGCGGCATGAGCGAACCAACCGCCCAAACGCGACAGCGACTGCTCTGGATCCTCTACTCGATGGATAAGCAGCGTGTGTTTCTTTGCGGGCAATCGCCTGATATGTATCTGTTTGACTCGGACTTTCAGCCTCCGTTAGTTCATGCGAGAACAGGAACAGCGCCGACGGATCAGCTACAAGCCGCCTCGCTTCATCTAATGAGCTTGTGGGAGGATATCTACATGGATCTGTACTCCGCACGCGCTATCAGGTCGAGTGCCAAGCAGCGGCGGGATCATGTTCGAGTCTTGAATCATGCGTGTGATGAGTGGGAGCAACAGCACCGAGATCTGTTGAATTCCTCTTTTCCGAGCAACACACTGGGAGGATCCCTGATGCAGATGGAGGTGAGATACTTTTACCACGTCAGCAAAGTCCTGATCCATCGGTGCGATATGTCTGCAGACGGATGGCAGAATACTCGAGATCATGCCATTTCGGCCCTTCGATACATCACGGATGTCTTCCAGGAGCCCGTGAGCCCGGGCAGCTGTCTTGTTCTCCGTCGGTAAGCTTATCCCTATCCTGCAGGAACTTTGGTAACGCTGCTTAGTATGTTTCAAAACTACCCTCTCGTTGCATTTCACGACCTTTGCGTGCGCCTTTTGACTGGCCGGGGTGAGGACGATTCCCCTTCGACCTTGGCTCTGCTACACAATGTCCAGCAACAACTGGGTACTTTGAGACGCTCCGATTTCCCGGGAGCCTATCCGTCGAAACTGTACCAAGGAGTGTCTTGGTGCACAGACCTCATGCGGATGGTCCAAGATGGAGTTGCATACTCCCATTCAGAACAATCGCTCATGACGCCATCCAGTACTGATCAGGGCAGTGGCTGGGGCATGGCGACGTCCGATTTTCGTGGACTGGCTTCTTCATGCTCTGGCCTAGAAGATACTCCGCAGCAGGAGACGGTAGAAGCCTACGAGACGTTTGATTCATCGGACTACTACTTTGCTGCTGACCTCTTTGAGAGTCTGCTTTCAGGGACATAATTCACTGAAGCCCTCACTAGTGCAATATATTCTGATTTCAGTGTTGTCTTCAAATTCCAATTCTAGTGATTGATGGGCTTGTCTTGGTGCGCATGGTGGGAGATCGATACCACCATACAAGCTCGAGTAGTCCACCACGACACCGTGCCTCAGCTAGCTCTTATTCGCCGACATTTTCGACCAGAGACGAATCCGATGGCCAAAAATATAGAAGACCACCGGCACCGGCGCCAATCCCACCGCCAAAAACGCCAATAGACTAGTCGCCCATGCAAAGCCTAACCGGTGGTACATGGCACCTGCGAACAAGGGGAACCCGGCACCTGATTATTCGTCAGTATCTGTACGACGGAGAGTGTAGGGCATGTACCAAAACAACTCCGCACAAAAGTGTTCGCGGAGATGGCGCTGTTGGCGTAGATCAGGTACACATCGACAATATACTTCAACCCGGAGATGAAAATGGCAAACATGGACGCGGAGACTAGGGCTGGTGCGATAATCTCTGCGGCCCAGTGGACGCTGGGGTTACTCGTCCAGGCGAACCAGAAGAGCCCAATAGGGAGGCCGACGGCACCGACCATCATCGGGGGCAATCGACGCTCCGGCACGATCTTGTCCGGTGTCGAGTTAACCTGGCGCGCGAACACGGTCAGGGACCACCATACCATTCCTGTGAGGCCGACGAGGACGCCCACGAGGAGGCTCACGAACGCTAGAGAACCGATCTGCGGCGCCCATCCTCTTCCCTCCACAAACGATATGGGGAACCCCTCGAAGAAGAGGAATAGGAGCCCGTAAAGGAAACTCATGTATAGCGTGACGAGCATCATGATCGGCTCTGTGGCAAGCAACACTACATCCGGAAGTTGAAGTCAGCTCGAGGTTTTTCAGCATATCTTGCAGGGACAAACACACTCCAAGGACGGACGAGATAGTTCCGGGCAAAAGCTTTCACCGTCGTCCGTTCCTCTTCCATCTTGCTGTGCAGCGCCCAGTTCTTCGTCTCGAAGCGTAGCCTCGCCGCCTTCTTGGTTAATAGCACAGGCCCGTACGTCTCAGGCAGCGTGATAAACGCAACGACGGAGAAAGCGTAAGCAGCAATCAGCGTCACCCACACGGTCCACCTCCAGCCCAGGTAGCTGCTGGTGATAAAGTCCCCGATGATGGGGCCGATCACCGGTCCTATGAAGGCCGTGGCCACGAACGCGTCCAGCGCTATGCCACGGCTCACGGCCGAATTCCAGACATCGGTCAGCGCGCCTCCCGTGACAGCCATTGAAGAGGCCCCGAATGCACCGCTGAGCAGCCGACAGACTAGGATGGTGTAGAAATTCCGGGCGAGTGCGACGGGGATGGAGAATGTTGCGAAGAGAATCACGCCGCTGAGGATAGGCCATCGTCGACCGTACTTTTCCGATAGAGGCCCGAATATTAACGGACCGCAAACAAAGCCCTAGAGCATTCGGACGAAAGTCAGATATCGCTTGGGACATGGGAGTTTCCTCTTACGATTAGGAACATGGTAGTGGTCGACAAGACAGCGACCTCGGAGTTGATATGGAATTCCGCTTCCAGGGAGCGAAGCGTTCCACTCATGACACTACTTCCGATATTGACAATCAGAGGCAGAGTCACCAGCACTGTACTCACAAACCACTTGTATCTGGGAGTCCAGTTATGCGGGTTGTCCCGATCACCGGGCCCATCCCATTCTACCAGCGACTCCTGCTTGGGGCCCTTTTCCATGTCTGGGCCAATATGTTCGCTAGAGGAGCTCGCCATGACAAAATGTGAGGAAGATGATGTTAGACCAACCTAACTCGCAGGGTCGGTCTCTCCGCGTCTTTATATGTCCGTGATGGAGGTGCAACGGAGCTCGGCTGCCGCTCCCCGAGAGCTGACATGGGCATCACCTCCTCCCCTGGATGATAATGTCATTACAGCTGCGCTGCCACTCGTAGTTCTACTGTCGGCACTCGGCACCAATGCACGACTTTCTCGAATTCTATCTTACCAAAACTCTTGGCATGAGACGAGGCTTTTGACGCTTAGGGCACTGGGTGGTATGATTTATATCGAATCTCCCGGCTCCAGCGGACGCCATCTTCCCTTACGACCGTGAAGATATCCTCCCAATTGCGCCCATCATCAGGAAGGACTTCATCCTCCCCCTCCATTCGGACCCCAACCTTCTCGAATATAGGATCGCACCTCCTGCAGGATCTCCCGAGCATTTTCATACTCCCCTTTCCAGTCCTTGAGTAGGATGGGACCCAGTCACTCCTCTTCCAATAGCTGCAGCTTGCCCTCCTTCAGCCATTCTATGTGGTATTCCCATGGATTCACGTCCTTCCCTGGCATCTCTGTCGGATCCAACAGATCTGTCGGTAGAGCCCACCTCTTAACACTGTCAACTGTCGGGTCACGTGCTGTTAGGTCATTTCTCATGCATCTCCAAACAAAGGTAGCCCAGTCGGATAGGTCAATCTTCGGATCGAGTGGGGGATCTCCACTCATCACAGTCGTATAATAGATTTCTGCTTCATATCGCGATGCATAAGGTGAGTATGGCCATTCGTCGCTAGGGATTGTTGCATTCACAAATCCAGACAGGGTAATGGAGAGATTCTTTCTGACCCAGATCGTACTGGAGTCAAAATCCATCAGGTAGACCCCCTGTTCGTGCAGAAAGGCCAGAAAGGAGAGCAACTGAAGCGCCCAGCGGTAGGAGAGCAAGAGCAAGGGCTCTTTGCCGTCACCGGCGGCAGGCTAGTCCCGGTCAGCGGGCCGGGATCCAGCTTTTCCAGTAGATATCCCACGGGGAGACGGCCGAGATATCTACTCATGCGGCGTTCTAGCGGCAATTGCAAGTTCCAACTCACTTGACGATCCGGGGATGTACATCAATTGGTCCATCAATCTCAGCATCCGGCGCGTTGGTGCGCCGGGCCAGATACTGGTACACCCGGGGGGTACGCTCGGCGAGGGCAGACCGCTCCTCTGGGTCTTTGCGCGGGTCGTCAGTCTGGCTTTGAAAGGCCACGATGCATTCCTGGTTTTGATGCTGCACAAAGTACATCTCCTCGTAGAGATCGGTGTAACAGTTGTCTAGGCGGGTACCACAGAGGGAGGGCACCACGTTGCCATACAAGCGAGGGTCGAATTTGGATTGCCTTACAGGATCTGGGGGCTGTTCGAGGTCAGAGGCCTGCTCGCGACCAGATGACCAACCTGAGCCCATACTGCAGGTCGATTATCAGAAGTCCCTAAACATTAGGGTTTCGGCTGGGGTGCAATTAGGGGGCGCTCATCTAGGCTTCGAGATCACCCGAAACTGTCTTACACTAACCAACCCGATCCATGGAAGCGCGCTTGGCTGTCGGACAGGCGCCGACATTAATATTATTGCTGTTATTAATTGGTGTCTCATGCCAATCCCATTCCTACTTGGGCATCGTTCACGCCATTTCGAGAAGGTATAACCACACTGCAATTTGCTAATGAGAACGGAGTCGCCCAACTCTAATCCGCCCCGTGTGATTTAGGGCTCATTCTCTATACGGAAGACACAATCCTTTGATCTATCTCCCTTTACACCATCTGCACCATGCATTAACCACACCAACATCTACCTCCTCCCTTCATCCTCTCCTCATCAACGGAGGAATGCGACTCAAACCCAAAGAATGGTCGGCGTCCCCCGAAGCACCGGATGCCAGACGTGCATCCAGCGCCGCGTCAAGGTTTGGCTTCTCACCACCATGCGACACGCGCACCCCCTCGCCATACAAGAATGACTGATCTTCCATCCCCATCCTCAAGTGCGATACGCTACGCCCCTCCTGCTCCCAATGTCAAAAGCACCGCGTGCCCTGTCCAGGCTACGCCCGCACCCGTAAATTCCTGGACGAAGGCCCCGCGCTGAAGAAGCGATACACCGGCACCACCCACTCGCGAAACTCCATCGACGAGCGCGTCGCGCCCTCGCTGGTTTCCAAATCTATGACCCAGCAGCAGCCCGAGCTCTTCCGCGTCTTCGTCCTCACGGCCTTCCCGCGCTGGTTCGGCCTCAACCGGTACCGCGTCCACGTCCCCTGGACTGTCTACGTTGCCGACACCCTGGGCCAGAACCCCGCGCTTGACGGCGCCGTCTACGGCATCACCTCCGTCTTCCTGGGCCGCTCGCACAGCGACGACAAGCTCCAAAGGTCCAGCCGCGAGATCTACGGCAAGGCCCTTGCAGCCTTTGGCGCCATCATCCACAGCAATGCCGGAGGCGGCCGCGCACAGCTCGCCTCCCGCGTCGCCGTCAGCACCTCCATCCTCCTCAGCCTGTTCGAGACCTACCTCCGGACAGACCAGCACTCGTGGGCCCGCCACGCCCGCGGCGCCTCCCTGCTCATGTCCATGCGCGGCGCCCGCGCCCACCTCACGGGCTTCGACCGCTGCCTGTACCTCTCCTTCCGCAGCTTCCTCGTCGCCGAGGCTTTCATCCACGGCCAGCCGTGTCTCTTCGAGACCCCCGAATGGCAGCGCCTCATCGACGAGATCCGCCGCCAGGACATGGTCGACCGTCGCGCCACCCCGCAGATCTCCGCCGTCATCGACGTCTCCGACCGCCTCTTCATGGAGGTCGTCCAGCTGCCCGGCCTGGTGTCCCGCGTGCGTCGCCTCACCCTCGCCGCCGCCCGCGACGACATGCCCGCCATCCGCGCGCTGGAAATGCGCCTCCGACGCTGCCACCACGCCATCCGCGCCCTCACCCGCGAGCTGCAGGTGTCTGTCGCCGCGCGCACCCACCCTGCTCCCGGCTCCGGCCAGACTGCGTCGTTCATCGGGCCCATCCCCTTGTCCTTCCCAGAGGAGTTTGCGAACGGCCTCATCCGCGCCACCGACGTGTGTTTCCGTATCCTGGGCCTCCTCCAGCACAACCTCTCTGTCATCTGTCAGGAAATGGTGCATCTGGTAGTGCCCGATGGGGCGAGCCCGCAGTCCCAGTCCAGTCCGCCGTCCAGCCCGGGCTCGCTGGGGGATGGGTCGACGGCCCTCCCGTCGAGAGTGGTGCCATTTCGTCTGGTGTCGAGGCTGCAGCCCGATAAACGGGAGCAGCTCGCCCCCGTAGATAAGTGGCTGGATATGGTGGCGTCTTCTATGGGCATGGAAGCGTTTGAGATTGTCATTGGCAGCTCAGCTCCCAGTACATACCCGGACGCTTACCCGGAATCTCATCTATCCGGTACAATCCTCCCTTCGCGTTGAAGGGTCAGATCGAGACTACAGATGTCAACGGGGCTCTTGTCTCACTACGTTAGTTGCTGCGCAACTCTTAGCATTCGGTCCCAGGGGAGCGTGCTGAGGCTCATCGAGTCCTCCCATGCAGGGCCAGCAGATGCCTAACGAAGGATATCGACGAATATTGACGAACACCAGCAGATCGCCCTATAAGGCCATGCACTCGTTAAAACGAGGCACTACCATCACCTTTAATCGGTTACTTTTAAATACTAATGAAGTAAAGTCATCACCAATTGTCATGCCGACGTAGATCATATACGTACAGGACCAGTCAACAAGTCAATCAACAGTACATAGCATCATCACTCGGCTCCTGACTGGTAACAAGCTAGCCAACATTACAAGCATCTGTGTCAGTGAGAAGACCGTATGCACTCAATGCCAACATCTAGATCGCTCAACGATCAACAGCAACCTTACGCCAAACACACATAACCAAACCCAGCAGTTTTCCACCGAAACCAGAACAACACCCACAACACAGATTAACGGAATCATTAGAAAATGCAAATAGATCGAGAAACCGGAGCCAGGGACGGTCAATCCATGCAGCCGTTTGTCAAGACAAGCAAAGTAATGCGAGAAGGGAAATGAAACGCGAGAAGGATATCAAGATGAATCACACGCAGGGACAAAAGAAGACGGCAGCTTCCTCATTTCACCCGTGTCGGGCTACCTGCGCTGCCGACTCGCCCGCTAGCCTTGCGGACGCCCTTGGTTTCGCTTCTGCTGTCAGTCACACGGCGAGGACTTGACCGAACCTTGGTCACTGAGATCGCCCCGCTCCCACTCTTGGTGCTGACAGGAGTCTTCGGTGCAGCATAGCCCGACTCACCCCAGTTCTCGCGATCTTCATGGATATCGTCGTTCAAGGTGTAGCTGGCAGTCAGGGTCGCGGAGTAACTGACAGAACGCTGGCTCGGCGAGGCCACAGGAGACTTGGACGAACGTTTTGCCAGCATGCGAAGTTGAATTTCTTCTTCACTCTCGCTGCTGTCGTTGCTCAGCCGATGGCCCCGTTGCTCCCCATTCTTATGCCCATCCTTGTCGACAACAAGGCTACCCGAGGTCGTGCGAGCATAGGGGTGATGGCGAGAGTCTTTTCTGTGAGATTTCCGAGGCTGTCCAGGGGTTGGCGCCGGGAGGTTCTCCTCGCACGGAACGCCAGCGCCCTCGTTGTGATCGATCTCTCCCAACGCGGCGCGCTTAGAATGGCTATTGTTCGGAGGAGTGGCAACTGGTCCATTGTTTGCACGTTGTCTGGTAGATTGCCTGGCAGGGGTGATAGGAGCCGCCTGCATCTGAGCCGCAAGCTTCTCCTTCATAGTGTCTTCGAACCACCACTCCCGGAAGGAGCCTTGGTTCAGATGCAACCAGTGCTGCTGAGGACCGACCACCATGCCCGGTCGCATAAATCTCATAAAAGCAATGATCTCATTGGCAGTGAAGCCATAACGGTAGATCAAGTATGCGCCGATCAGGCAGCCTGTGCGTCCCAGTCCCGCCTTGCAATGGACAGCGATACCCCGACGTTTCACCGTGATCATCTCATGCGCCATCTTGATGAAGCGCCGCACCAGAGGCAATGGGGGGCATGTGCCATCTTCAAATATCATATCCACATGGTTGATTCCGAGGGCCGTGAAGTAGGAAGGAGAGTATAGTTCTGAGTTCAGGCGCACAACGAGCCCAACCTTACGTGAGGAGAAGTGGGCCAACACATTCTTGAAAGGAAGAGGGAGTCTGGAGGAGAGGACTTCGGATACCGTGGCAGGTAAGGCGTCATATTCGGGGGTGTTTTGTGGAATTGGGGCAATCGGCTCGTGCTGAGGCGAGGCAAAGGCAATGAAATCGGGAGTGATCCAATTGAAATCGCCCATGTCGACGCGCTCAAACTTCTCATACCTAATCGACTCATCAGTCAAAGATTCACCATTCAGGTTGAACAGGACTTACTCCTCCAGACTGAAGTCTCTCAAGCCGCACAGAGACTGCTCCTTGGCCTTCCACACACCATACACAACATCCTGGATGTTCAGGATGTAATCAGCCTGACTGTATCCGGCGTCGCGGAAAGGCATGTAAGGCGGATCAGCCTGCGCAATAGGCGCAAGCGCCAAATGCGGGGGCCACGATTGAATCAGGACCATGTAGCAAGCGACGAGGCATGCCGCGTTTGAACGACTCCGCGCGTCCGTTCGAGAATAAAACACGACGGGGCGATCGCTGTTTTCAGGATCTCCAAGGATCTCATGGAAATGGACCGCAAAGCGGTAGAGATGACCAATGTGCAGAGGACCAAAATCCGCATGGAAAGAATTGTACAAAAGGGTGTCGTCCACGGTAAAGTATACGGGGCTCCGTCGCTTGCTGGGCGTGCTCTGCTGGGCCCGCGCAGAGCGCTTGCTAGGAGACTTTGGCTGCTCCGCTGGGTATGGGAATGGGGTTCTTGCGTCCGGAGGGTTGTCGTAAGAGGCGAGGTAGAGACGATCTGTGTATCCGACGGTCAGTCAACAATACACACCGATGTGAGAATGGGCAAGACCTTGCAAGGCATCACGAACCTTGGATGTACTCAATCACCTGGCCATATCCGCCAATATTTCCAGCCATTTTGGTTGCGAGGTTCCAACAACAATAAACAATCCGTCAGGGGCGCAGGATACAGGAAGGTCTGTAGGGTTTCTCCAAATGATATCGCCGCAGGGTATAATCCGCGGCTGGAATAACAGGGAGAATAAATCAAAAGAGTCTGGGCAATCTAAACAAACATGGTCTGCCAGTGACTTGTTGATGCTCCCAAAATTGTTTGACCGGACTGATCACCCACGCCTGCAAACCGAGTAAGGATAAAAACACGGAGGCCACTAGGAGTGTTAGGTCTGAGGAGGAGAATATAAAGAAGAGTCCGAAGAGACGCAAGGTGATGAGGGGAAGAGGAGAGGAGCAAAGAGTTGCTGGAGGAAAAGCGCACGAGAGAAGGTTGAAGAGCTCGAGGAGACCGTTTTGGCTCCGGCGATGCACGCTCAGTGGCTGCTGTTATGTTGTGATACGCCCGATGCAGCTTAGTGCCCGTCGTTGACAGGACAACGCTAATTGTCCTCAGGCACCAACACAACATTGCTGATGTCAGCAGGGTCTCCCCCACAGGCAAACCATGCAAACACCTGCTTTTGTTTGTTTTGTCACGTGGTGTGGCGGTTGCTGCGGTTTTCCCTGCTTGCATACAGTGACATGTCAATAGCAGACAACCAGATCATTCTTGGGGACTGGGTCGTATATGGACACTTCTGACAAGCATCACACTGGATTAATCAAGATGTATGCGTCAGGCAAAAAAATTTCGAGTACTACCTCAGGTTAGCACACTATTCAATCCATCTCATGGCTTACCACTTACCAGATAGATAGGTTCTGAAGCGAGACTGTAGGAGATTCCATGATTCCACGAGGAACGGGCATGGTGCAACATCCTACTAGTTGTATGTGTCATGATCGGCTCAGACGGTGACGTCTATCGTCCCGGGGCATTTTCAAGTTGTATGGGGAACACTGTCCTGGGGCGAGCTTCAATGATGTGTCCGCTCAAAGGACAGCTTCAGAGCTTCTTTATCCCATTATGCCCCATAAGTCTTTCCTTTGGGGGATGGAACACATCTTTGGCTCCACCTGAAAAACCGTTGGAACACTCCAGCTTTTCTCCTGAAACACACATCAAGTACAAGAGACTCTCCGTACGTCCCAGCACAGTTGGTCCCATATCAGATTCAAGTATGCAATTGGGATCATCCACAGCAATTCCTTTTCTCAGACTGACCAGTCGATAGTGTAGTCTAGTCCTTCAAGTTGAGACATGCCTCATAGCAAGACTGCATAAGACTTACGGAATACCGGCACCACCCCTGACAGTCCATCCAGCTCCCTGGACTACTCCGTACATGATGAATTCAAGGCTCTGCTACTAAGAATTGCCCGTCTCGAGAATACACAAGCACGGGGTGAGCCCCATGGCATACAGAATACCACAGTCATTTCCTCCTGTATCCTGGTATTACAATGACCGTTGGACTTTCTTCCACCGAGCCGTAGTCCCACATGACAACACGGGGGTAGGGCTATCGCCCTTCCCCGAAGATTCCTCAGCGGGCGGTTCAGCATTGGGTTCTCTCTGATCTGCCATGATGGTGCCTCGGCCATGTTTCGCAACCGGCAATCAGTGGAGAGAATGCAACATGGTACCAATCATGATCGGTATGGTGGGTTGGTTTATCCTGTTGAGTTATTAAACCCAGCCGTTCTGGTTAGTTCCCAAAAAGTGGTTTTCACGAGAATGGCGGGTGGATCTGATCGGCAGGGATACTAACCACCGCAAATTAGGAGTTCCTCCGATGCTGGGCTCCGGGGTAAGCTTAATCCCTCAACAAGCGCGTCCGGGTCGTGTGTTCTTGCATAGAAGGTCAGGGGCTATCTCGGAATGTCTGATAGAAAATGGTTCCTTCAACATCCCTATGTCTCCTCTGGACCAAATGCATGTGGCGCGGAAGGAAAAAGCGACGATCCTTCGACCAAGAACCACTATTGTCACTTAAGGTTCGGGTTAACAGACCCCAGTGACGTTTATTCAAACCCGGGCACGGCTCTTATGGGCTCGCGCTGCCATGATCGACAGTGGTTTAATGGCACTGACCCCGTGCGACAGCACCAACACTCCACCGAAGTGCAAGAGAGGAGGGGAGGCGACCAAACCAAACAACACGGGAAGGATTCTTCTGTTCAGCTGTTTCTCAGAATATTCGATATGCGAACGCCGGGTCTTCCTACATGGGTTTCAGCATGGATGAGCTCGTACCGTGAACAGGTTGCGGTGCGAATATAATCTCTCCCAAGAGACACGCTGCACATCACGTTCGCTATGACCTTTCCTACCCCATCTCAACCGCAACAATGCCCTCCATTTACCTGGGTAGTATCCACTAAGAACGCCTAGCGGCCTTTCAGGCGGAGAAAAAGCGGCCATGACGCCCAATTGGACTCAGGTCAATGATCAGAAGCTTACCTTCTTTAAGCTCCGGCCTCGTGTCTCTGGTGCAACTAATCTCATCCTGCTGTGCGAGCCCAATCCCGGTGATGACCCAGTCTTCGCAATCAGACAATTGGGCTGATTGAGTGAGATAGTCCTTGTGCATGTCGATCCCTATTACGTCCTACTCCATGGGGAAATGTAACAGTCTTACCGGGCGTGTCCGTCAGTGCTCGACAGCTGTTCTCCTCTCCTCTCCTCCATGACGGCCCCTGATCAACATGTATCGGGCTGGGCACTCAGAATGGCATGAGAACCGTGGAATAGGGGTGAATGAGGTTCCCCGATAGCGTGTATATAATGAGGAATGAGTCCGAGTTCTCGAGACCTTTCTTTCTCTCCCCAATCAAGCACACTCATTCAAGTCATTCTTTTCCAAAGCCCTCTCGCTACCGGTCCACTCTTTTACCCCAACCTTCAGTCATTCCTTACAATCCAACAGTCAAAATGAAGTTCACTGGAATCGCCGCTGCCGTCGCCGTCGCCAGCACCGCCTCCGCGGCTGCTCTGCCCGCCGTCCCTCTTGACTCCGCCGTCACCAAGCTGACCGGTGTCCTTGGAAACCTGGACTCCCTCCTGCCTGGCCTCCTCGGCGGCACTGCCCCCGTTGCCCAGCTCACCCAGGTCCAGTCTGGTCAGTCGTGCATCGTCCATAATGAAACATCGCCCGATCTAACTGTCCTTTAGAGCTCTCTGGCATAAAGAGCATGCTTGGCCAGTGCACCTCTGGCGTCGTCAAGCGTGACCTCGTCGGCTCCCTGACCGAGCCCGTCGGCTCCCTGACTGAGCCCGTCGAGGAAGTTGCCGGCAGCGCTGTCGGCACTGTCACGGAGGCTGGCGGCGCCGTCACCGGATGTACGTGAACCCATCATTTCAGCTGAAATTAAGCCACTAACATACCGCTAGCCCTCGGTGTCCGTGCCAGCGATGACCTCAGCGGCCTCTCTGGCAGCATCATCCAGCAGGTCCAGTCTGGTGAGTGACATGATGATACTGTCCCAAGAAGCAATGCGCTAACATCCTGTCAAGGTGCCCTCGATACCGCCGGCCTTACCAACCTCCTGTCCCTCGTCCAGGGTGGTAAGTCATTGTAATGATCGAGAATCGGTCTCGAACTAACGTGTTTAGGTGACCTCACCTCCGCCCTCGGTCTCCTGAGCATCCTGTAAATACGTCGCCAGACGCCGGCTTACGCTTCCTCTCACGACCACATCTCTTGTTGAGAACCGATCCGAACGTTTCATGTCAGTCTCCGATGGTTTAGTGAGAGTAGCGATACCATTTTTGTTTCGTTGAGCCTATGGGCTTTGGTTCTTGGAATGAGCAGTTCTTGTACAGTACCCTTTATTAAGATATTTCTTTACTTGGTACCGTAGAAGCCCTCTTGCTTCTTAATGTAGTATCTGGCATGCAAATCCATACTATACGTAGTGTTGTTATGTAGTCTTGTGTATTGATGACTCATCACATAAATCCCATTTAGCTCAACCCACGTTGATACAGGTACCGACCCAGTTTCTCGTCGACTAACCCATCGCACGACCTGAGCTGGTTTACACAACCCCGGAGAATAACACAGAGGTTTGAACGCATCGATTCAAAGATGTCTACAGACGCCTCCGCCACCGCATTCCCCTACACACTGTAATCCCCGCCCGCAACCCTCCACGCACAACCCCGCCTTCGCGAAATTCTATACAATACTAACCCCTCTGACACAGGACCCTCACCATTCCGCTCCTGACGGAACGGCTCGCCCAGTCCGCCCTCGAGTCCATCGCAGTCGACAAGGAGCTCTCCCCGTTCGTCCGACGCGAGTTCGCCCTCCTCCCCGCGAAGCCGGAGGCGCAGGAGAAGTCCACGCTGGAGGTGACATACCGGGCCACGACAAACCGCATGCTGCGCGTGGCGGTGAATGGCTTTATGGAAAGCCTGGGGGTCGTCCTCGAGGTGATGGGCCAGTTGGACACGGATGTGCTCGAGTACACGATGGACCAGGACGAGGAATGAACTCGCCTGACTGCTTCGTTCGGAGCCGGGAGAGAGACAGGATCCACGACCGCTCCTCATCTACGAATACGGCCACTGTCGCAAGGCGTAGTGCGCATCAGTTCGCAGCCTCGGGCCACGGACCGACGGCGCGGTGATGGTCTTGCCCGATCACAACGTCATGGTCGACGACTACTCCGATGAGACGAGATGGTTCAGCCGGAGTCGGTGCTGTGAGCTGGGGCAGTGCATGGAACGACCGAGACGCCTGGATCGGCTTTGGATACTCGTTGATTACAAACCTCACATGTCAAGCGGATTCGGGACAACAGGGTCGAACGTGCGAGCTCGGGCATACCGGAGGAGATTTCCTCATTCTCTACAGAGGGGGGTGCTTGGACTCCAGTACGGAAGAAGAGAGCTGGCGCAGACCGGGGATGTTTCCTATCGAGGATGTACATCGACTCATCGCGGACATATCACATGACTTTATGATTTGGAATTCAATGGCGGATATCCGACCCACCAGCACAAGCCTGAGGCGCAGTAACCGTTATCCATCCGTCGCGTGCATATTTTCCGCCTCTGCAACGTCTCATTCGTAAGCAGGACCCGTAGAAGCACGGTAGATCCATGGAAGCAGGGGACGAGTAGTGCGGACGGAGATCTAGAAGGGACGATGACAAACCTAAGACGGCACCATGCTATGATGACATGCACCACCTGGCAGGCTCGGCGACGATATCGTGCCGCGCGCCGCCCCTCCTTGACTGTGTGTTCTCCTCCCTCGGTCCGCTGCATTAGCAGCTTCCATATAAGTAGCATGTCATTCGTTCCGTCATCCACCCTCATTTGTTCTCCCATATCGCGAACTCGTCTATCTTGTTCTCCCGCCATCTCGCATCTGCGACGCGCGTATACCACCTCGCTGAATCCGACCCATCGCCTTTGTCTCTCTCGTGCCATCTTCCCACGACCGTCTGCGCCACCAGCACACACCAGAGCCATGTCTTCCGCGACGTCATTCTACGACTTTGAGCCCGTCGACAGTACGTATTTCCCTCCTCATATTAAACCGCATACACATCCTGACTGACCTCTTCCCCGAATCTAGAAAAGGGCTCCCCCTACCCCCTCACCTCCCTCAAGGGCAAGGTCGTCCTCGTCGTCAACACCGCCTCCAAGTGCGGTTTCACGCCGCAGTTCAAGGGCCTCGAGAGCCTGTACCAATCGATCAAGCAGAAGCACCCCGACGACTTCACAATCATCGGCTTCCCCTGCAACCAGTTCGGCAGCCAGGACCCCGGCTCCAACGACCAGATCCAGGAGTTCTGCCAGTTGAACTACGGCGTCACGTTCCCCGTGCTGGGCAAGCTGGACGTGAACGGTGAGAATGCCGCTCCCGTCTGGACCTGGATGAAGGAGTCGCAACCCGGCCTGCTGGGCCTGAAGCGCATCAAATGGAACTTTGAGAAGTTCCTCATCTCCGCTGACGGAAAGGTCGTTGGACGCTGGGCCAGCATCACCAAGCCCGAGTCGCTGGAGGCTACTATCTTGAGTGAGATTGAGAAGGCCAAGAAGAACGGCACCCTGGCTTCGGCGCAACCCAAGGAACAGCCCAAGGAGGGTGAATCGGAGTCCGCCAAGCTGGCTTAACCCTGGGCGGTCTCTACGATCCAGTCTTAATATGTGATACCATGCGTTGATTTTTGTGATCTGGGCTTTGTTTCCTATCTTCTGCACATATACTCCGTCTACCTAGTCGCTTCGTATGAGAAGTCAACATTTCGTACGAATGCTATCTTAACATTTCTCGTATAAGCGTAACCGTACTAATTCCCGGAGTCCGCAACAGGTGATAACACGACAATGTTATGCTAAGCAGACGCAGCACTCCCCTTGGGAATCAAATTCCGCAAGGAGAGATCGTAGACAACGTCCTCGACCTTCTTGACCTGAAGGCACTCAGTCCCATCCGTTCATCTCACAACCAGGAGGATCAACTTACACTGTACTTAATTCCATCGCTCCTCTTCCGCAAGATATCATTCTTCAGATTCAGCAGCTGGAAACCCGCAAACAGATCTTTGATGAAATTCCCAATCTGCACTGGCCGGGTATAGTCTCCCAGGGTGACCGAGTTGACCGCAAGCCGAGACTGCCAACGTCAGAGCCGATCAAACGCACGCAATCAGACGGGCGACAAACCAGTTCTTCCACCATGGAAATCAGCGCAAGCAGATACTCCTCAATCGTCAGATGGAACGCATCCTGTTCCTTAAGGTTGACCGGGACTGCGTACGCACGTTAGCTACACCACCAAACCCACGTCTGGACTCTGGGGCAAATCATACCGTCCAGGAACTTTCCGACCTCCTCGATCGTGAGGAACGCAGAGCCGGAGCTCTTGTACTCTTCAAACCCGCCGAGCCAAGCGCACAGCTCAACGGATGCGACCTGTCAGAAGTTAGTCAGTCACCTCTTACGGCGTTTGGGGTTAGAAGAGCTGACGAGATTCTGCAGCTCGCGCGTCCACACGCCGTTGTACTTGTAGAACGGGTGCTTGTCAGCCACGCTCTTCAAGCGCAGGACTTCGTCCCGCTGGGCAATGATTTCCTTAGTTGCATCCTCGAGGACGGGTTTCACTGGGAAATCGTTAATCGACAGGGTGTTCCGATGGGATAAATAGAAACATACACTGCTCCGCAGGCGTCGAGTGCGCCCTCGAGAGAATAGCCTGTGTGGATCTCCCTACATCAATTGATCAGCGATGTAATCATAACATCGTTCCGAACATTGCACAAACCCTTTCGCGCGAGCGTCTGGACAATGTCGTGCAGCTCCTAAGACGCAATCAATCTTCGGCCCAACGTTTGGCGGGACCAGGCTTGGCGATCAGCCCAGAAAAAAACATTCTACTTACGTCGCGCACGGCGGCCTCCTCGTCGATCTTTGCTTGGAGGTCTTCGAAGATGGTGTGGTCGATCATGGTGAGGGTGTGGTGTGATGGGTTCTAGGCGGGTGTTGCAAGGTGTGGTGAGGTTGAAGGATGTTACGTCAGAAAATTGCAGCTGTATGAAGAACACCGGGCAAGCTTTTCTGCCAAAACAGCCACAAATATACCTTAGTATCTATTATTTAAGAGTTAGTGTATCTCATATGAACTTACTTCCAAGTAAGACCGCATATTATGGTGATTTACATCACTACGAAAGTGTCCGGGTGATGTTCAGCAACCAATATATATTTTGCATCCATAAGGTTAATGTTCTACCATGCTTGATATGAATCAGAATTCTGTTAGAAAGTCTTTCATTGATTTAAGCACGTAAAACCAGCTACTACACTAGAAAAGAAAGCAATCATAATTCATGCACACCCAGAACAACCCCCAGACCTAGTACCGGTATCTAGTCGAGTAATCTGCACCCAATTAGCCGCCTGCAGCAGCAGAATCCCACACCCACAGAAAGAAAACTCACCCTTGGGACTGACAACAAGACCGCGACCCTTCTTCGCGCCCTTGTAGATCGTCTCGATAATGTCGATAAGCTCCTGCTTATCTTCGAGCACCCAGTTCAACTTGTTGTTGTTACCGGTGCCGAAATCGCACATCATGTGCTTGTTCCGGTAGAAGAACATGATGGTCATCGGGTCGAAGAGTTCGTACATGGTGTTGAACTCGGGGACCTCGTCGATGTCGCAGAGGTAGATCACGGCAAAGACTGGGATGTTAGTATTGGACTTCACGAAGAAAGGCTAGGCAGACTTACGCTTCACGCGCTCGGCGATCTTGAAGAGGACCTCATCTTGACGCATGCCTGTTGATATCAGCGGCCTGATCGCGGGCGCAAATGGACAGTAGAACTCACAGTCGACATCTTGGTCGCGGCCGAAGCGAATCACCTACAGGCGTCAGAACGTGATTTGTTCGTGTCACTGTCTTGTACCTACCACTAGTCTGTCTTCTTCGGACAGAATAGCCTGGTCGACGTGCCAGGCGGTGCGCAGATGCGGCAGGACGACGGAACCCATGGTGAGTAGATATGTAGTGGCGAAAGGTTGATGGGATGGGCGGAGGTGAAGTACTTGGAAGTAATTTGATATCACGTGGATACAGACGGATTAGGATCTAGAAAGTTCGTTGATTCTTACTCCTACTGCAAGTCTACCGGAACACTCTCACTACCAAAGCTACTAATACAGAGATAAGAGATTCTTCTTCCCCAAGCGATCGGATATACCGACCAATTGATGAAAAAGAGTTCGCGTCGATCGGGGGTAGTGTAAGCCCGATGACACTGTGTAGCAGGACATGCGCAAGCACAGAGGACCCGCCACGAGATCCAAAAATGAGATTAATCAATGTTGTGTTCCTTAGAACACTTTCAGAGATTAAACTGAAAAGAACAGATACTACACTTGATCTAAGCCAAAAGGCAAAGAGAGCTGGAAAAGAAAAGAAAAAAAAATCTAAAAGATTGGGGGGTGCGGGTGATATTTATACCAAGGGATTAATGGCCCGTGCGGGCGCTAACACGCTAGCGCCGTTTGCCTCGACAAGCGAGCCAAGTACGTAAGCGAAGCATCCTCCTATTGGCTGTCATCCTCCCTCATCAGGTGATAGCTGCTACCCTAATCGATAGGCCGAGCCCTAAGAGACTGCCCAAACAGGACTAGCTACACGCACCGCAGCCCGCACTTGTTGAAGCGCTCCACTAGCGAGAAGATTTCCTATCTCCATCCCTCAACTTTCTCTCAAGGCGCAGGATACTCACCTCTTTGCGACCACTTTCTCCTTTCTATCCCCTCCAAAAAACCCCCAATCAGTCACAATGGCCCCCGTTGCTTCTGTACGTTGATTCCAAAACCGCTTTGCTGTTCCCCCTAGAACGCCTGCAGGCTCCATGCCCTGTCTTGAAATACAGACTCGACATGGTCCTCTCGCCCTGGGGATTCGACCTGAGGAACAGTAGGCTAATCGCAATGTTTTCCCGTCAATAGGCTCGTGGTCGCAAGGCCCAGAAGGTCACCAAGAAGGTAAGCATGCTCTCCCCGCGCATTACAACGCCTCCGTGCTAACGGAAGCCCAGTTCGTGATCAACGCTTCTCAGCCCGTGAGCGACAAGATCTTCGACCTCTCCGCCTTCGAGAAGTTCCTCCACGACCGCATCAAGGTCGAGGGCCGTGTCGGCAACCTCGGCGACAAGGTCGTCATCTCCCAGGCTGGCGATGGCAAGATCGAGGTTGTCGCTCACATTCCCTTCTCTGGTCGTTACCTCAAGTACCTGTACGTGCCTGCCCTCCCCGAAACCGAAACCAGGCGCAAATAGCGTACTAACATGGATGATGTGCAGGACCAAGAAGTACCTCAAGAAGCAGCAGCTCCGTGACTGGCTGCGCGTTGTCTCCACCTCCAAGGGTGTCTACGAGCTCCGCTTCTACAACGTTGTCAACGAGGAGGGCGAGGAGGATGAGGAGTAAATGCTCCCCATCTGACTCAATAGTCTGAGGCCGAGCGCTCGCATAGGGGGTTTCCAAATAGACCGTCTGGTCTTGTATGGGAGTGCTGGACTTGGATTATACCCAGGGAATAGATGTGCTCAAGGGAGACATCTCATTCGGCCTGTGTGTGGATAGAAGGAAGGAACATACCTGAAAAGGATGTCCCAGATCTGACTGCCCCCGTTGGGCTGTTTATGGTGTTGTTCTACTCATGACGTTACGACTGGTAGATATGAATTGAGTTCATCTATCGCCCAATCGATGCCTCGTAGTCCATCCATCGTAAAGACGAGTCGTAGGATTGTGAATATACTGCTAGCTGGGGTATCATGCTTGATTCGTTAATCCAATGTAGAATTGTTGCGCTTCTGTCCCGCTCCAGCGCCTAGCTTCCAATCTATAGGCTCGTCCTCCGATACACCCGGAGGTGGCACCAGCGTGCCAGCGTGGAGCGTCCATCCCTTTGCCTTGAGGATCCTCCAGGTCTCCGCAACTTTGACCCTGACCAGATCCCCCGTGGCGATCGCGTCCTCCTTCGAGTCGTGGCCCCGGCTCCCTCCAGTCTGGATATCCCGTTCGAGGTGTCTCTTCGCAAGAGTCCTCAGACTCAAGCGATTGGGTAGTCCAGCCCCAGCCGGGTAGAGAATGACCGTATCAATGATCGTGGGGTGGATAATGCGACAGGCGTTCAGGTCATTGTCGATTGCATGCCCAATGAGAGGGGTATCCGGCTGCAGCAGCTGGAAGAGCAGCGCTCGCGCAGCCGCTGGAGACTCCACAACCTGTAGCGGTGTCGACTGCACCTCACCTTCCTCCAGCGAGGGAGCTGAAGTGTCTGCGCTCCCATACGGCACCGCCTGGGTGTAGTGTTCCGGGAAGACCCCGGAAAACCGCGAGTTCAGGTCCAGGACCTCTCCGACGGGTCTCACTAGAACGTCCAGCAGCTTCTTGCCCTCAGGCCAGCTGACCGCCGTCAGTCGAATGAGCTCCAGGCCCAACGTCGTGTATCCCATCTCGCAGTCGAAACATACAGGCGGCTGTGGCCCTTTGCCGGGCTGTGCAGGGGTAGTCTCGAACTGCAGGATCGTCCCAAGCCGCTTGGCCTCCGAGACTTTGAAGACGTGAGTGGGAGATTTCGTGCAGCCAGCAGACGTCCCCATCGGCTCGTTGCAGCACGAGAAATACGCCTCTCGCGAGCCAGTAACTTGGTCGGTGCGTTTGCGCGGTGGCCACAGTGCTTTTCCCGGATGGTGTGTGCATTGTCCTCCGGTGGTGAGGGAGCCGTCTTCGCGACGGCCAGGGAAAACCTGGAATCGACCACCGCATCGATCGCATTTCTCCCAGCCTTTCGACTCAATTACCCCCTTCCTTGCACTTTCGACCTCCTGCTTAGACGGCGCCTTGGTGACATACCCGTGATTTTCTAGGCCGTGCAGCGGCGTCAGCAGCTTTCTCGCGATGGCAATCTCCTCCTGCGGACTTAGTCCGGTCGTAAGCGCTTTGGGCTTCTGCTCGGATTGGCCGGGGGCAAGCTTGTAGTATCTCTCATTCAGATGCGCCTTGACCTCCTCCACCCAGTCCTCCTTGCTCATCTTGGTGAGCTTGACGATGCGGAGTTTGATCACGTTCGCGTACACGCTCGGATTGTCCTTTGCCGCCTTCTCTTCCTCGTCCAGAGCCATCGTGATCAGCTCATCGGACGACAGGACCAGGGACTTCTCGGCGCCGTCTTTTTCCTGCGCGATCTTCTTGTTCAGCGCAGTCATGGCGCCGTGCAGTTTCTTCAGGATGGACAGCCGCACGGTGTGGGTGGCGGGCGCTTTTGGCAGCATGCGGGGGTTCAAGCTTTCGCGCGGAGCTTTCCTCAGTGGAGTTTGCGATGCCGATTTTGCTGGAGCGTCGCGGCCTGATATTGGGGGACCGGACTTCGGCCGAGGCGGAGATACCTCTCTCGTGGCTGAGGGGAGAGTGGAGAGTGTGCTGGGGGTCGTTTTGGGTCTCTTGGGCGCCGGGCTTGATGATGCCGCGACTGTGCCTGCAGACTGGCTCTTGACTGGAGCTGATGGTTTGGTAGTTGGTGAGGGTTTAGATGGCTCTGATGCCAGTGATCGGTGGGTTCTCGAAGCCATGGAGGTGACTTCTTTGCTCGCCGTAGGCGTAGTTTGGACTTCGTTGAGGTCGTCCGACGAGCGGTTGATGGGCGGATGAGAGAACATGCATTGCACCAGAGAGCATTCTTGCCCTTCAGGACAAGCTATATCCTTGAAGAGTCCCAGGGGAGTGAACATTGTGAGAGGATGTTGTAGTCAAGGTGACAAGATATGACAGAATGAAGTTTGCTGGTGTAGTAGCGTGCGGTTCATTGTCTGCAATAGCTTCCTGCAGCGACTGGGCTCGTATCAGCCGATATCATCCGAATGAGCAATCCAGATGAAGAGAAGCGATGGCAGATTGCAGCCGAAGACTGGACGACAGGTCGGTCGACTGATGTTATTGGCTTCCTCTTTGAGGTCGCAGTTGGTGTCAGCTCGAGTTGGAGCAGTGACATGTTGCCCTGCAGCGAGTTTAGATCTGGGCGGTTTGCGGGCCTTTCATATTGAAGACAACAATCGCAGGCGATAACAATCTCAAGAATAAGAATATTTCCAGGTATATACGTCTGCAGGAGGTTTGATGATGAGTGGTTGGAGTTGCGCTCAGTGGCCGAGGTGCAAACAATGCAAAGTGTCGCCACCTTTGTAAGGCATCAAGGCTGCTCAGCAGTATGAGGCATCAAAGTTGACATGAGAGTAGTTTGAAGATATTAACAATGGAGGCCAGAGAATTAAAACTGGTATAACAACATGAGAGGCTCATACATAAACGATCTATCCTGAGCATAGTGTGGTCGACGGTAGCGTACCTGCGCCGGACCACATCTATACTATACATCTATCTAGACAACCGTCAAGAGTTGAGACCGTCCCATCGTCCATCAACCCTCATGTTGACGGAAGCAAATAAAGGCATAATCGAAACAGAAGAATAGCGCATCTATCAATGCAACAAAGCCACTCCCATCCCGAGTACGAGACCGTCGTTTGAAGCCAACAGCGGTATATCCACCGCAGGCAACAACATCCCGCTCTCAAGACGGCTCCCTCAAGGGATTCCGAAAGTACCCGTCTCTCCACCCTGTCGCACGTATAGTCCGGGTTCCCCAAACGGGCTCCAGAGGACGGGACGTCCGCTGCAACTGGCTGGATCAAGGGATGAGGCCCTTCTCAACAATGTAACCAAAGAAGTTATGGGACCAGAACCGACGTAGAGCGGGATCAACGGATTGAGTGAGGGGTGGAGACGATATTCCCCACGGGGTACACTTAAGCGATCAATCAATCGACTAGTCGCTTTAATGACGCTTCACTTGAATAGGCAGATAGTCTAGCTCAGTGCGAGATTGACTTCGTACCGGGCCAAGTCCCGCCGCGCCGTGGCCATTTCGTCCTGGGTGTCAGTACGTCAGTAGAGGGGAACTTTGGAAGGATGTACGTATGTACATAGACAAGGAAGAGAGCATCACCTGCTGATGCATAAGGTAAGTCATCAATGTGTGGGGTGCAGCCCACCATCGGCAGTTGTGGTGCAAAAGAGATTACGGAGTGTATACAACCGACTGAAGCCGCTAGCAACCCCGCGTTCTGATGGTGATGCATGGATCTAGCGGAGTTGCCTGTTTTGTTCTTCCGGTCAGCAGGCAGCATCCCAGACGTGATTGGTGCTGTGTTAACGCATTCGAGCCCTCGCTTGCCCATGTACCAGTAAAGGGTGCTCATACGGGCTTGGTTTCTATAGATGGATGTACGTTGGTCGGTTATCCGCTATTACGGGATGCTACATTCAGTATGGATTGGACGGTCGTTCAGATATCAATGTTATTGTCATTTGTATAGTAATATTTCTGTCGTAAATCTATGCAGATCCCAAGGTCATCTGGCTGCGATGCAACCAAATGACTCAAGGACAACTATGCTGATGCCACGGTACCAAGCCTCAGGTGAATGACGCTGGGCGCGGCTAAGACAAACCCGACTTGAGACGCCAAAGAAATCATAGCAATATCATATCTGGGAATCATGAATAAGTCGTAACGCGACATCACAAAGGTCGGTAGTGTATCGGTAGAGAAAAGGAAACAGATCAACGACAATGATATGAGCAAGCAGAAGATGTGAAGATGTGGTAATTCGAAAATACGTGTAGCCAAACCCGTCAGCTGTGCACATTAGCGGACTCGGAGTCAATGCCTGAATCAACATCATCATCGGCGATGGCAGACTCCTCGATTCTCTTGGCCGCCTCACGTTCCACCGCAAACTGGACGGCATCCAGGACATCCCTGCAAACCTTCTTGGGCGGGTATCGAGGGATTGTGCCCTCCTGGTAGACACCCGTCTTGACCAGGATGGAGTACCAGTGGGCGTCGCTGATCTCGTTGAACTCGTTCGTCCCCCGGATGTCCGACTCGGGCGTGTCGCCGACGAAGTACACGGTGCGCGGCGGCTTGTTGATTCCGTGTGTGTCCTTTCGCCACTGCTGCAGCAGCCGGGTCGCAAACTCGTACGTGCCCAACTGGGGTTTGCCAAACGCAATCGTCGACAGCTCTTTTCCGGTGACGGCCTTGTACAGCGCCTCCAGGGAGGCGCGCAGCGCGCCCATGCCGATGCGAACATGTTCGTGCGAGGTGGACCAGACGACGTCGTTGTGGGAGAAATAAACCGGAGGGCCTTCGTCAAAGGTCTCGGAGCGGGTGTCCAGGCGGCCATTCTTGGACATCAGCAAGTCCAGGATAATCTGTTGATCGCCGGCCCAGTCGCGGCTGTCGGCGAAGACAAAGATGGCCTCGATGTTGATCTTGCTGAAGTCGCGCACGCGGGAGTTCTGGTACTCTTCCTCAGTCAAGCTCCGGAAGGGTGTCGTATCGTGTCGGGTCTTGATGATGTCTCCAGGAGTCACCACATCCTTGAAGCCGTAGCCTTCGGCGACCTGGCGGCATTTCTCGCCCACACCTCCGACGACAAGCACCGTGTGGTATCGTTCCGCCATTTCCCGCATGGGAGTGTGTCCGCAGATAAACTGACCGGGGGAGACGTCCAGCTCGAGTTGGCGACTGAGATCCAGACAGCGTTCTTCTTCCGTCTTGCCGCCGCCATTGGTCACGAAGATGTACGGTCTAATAGAGGTCTTAGCAACGTCCAGGCACGCGCGCCGATTCCGTCAAGACCAACTGTGGTGGAGAAGACTTACACTTTGATACCATAGGGATTTTCCCCGTTGATATACTTCAATGCGTCCTTTGCTTCGGGAATCACATTTCCTCCGCGCAACAGCACACCGTCAATGTCAAACGCCAGGGCGAACTTGTCAGTGGTCGAAGCGGCAGGTCTGGATACGGGAGACGCGACACGAGGCGAACCATCTTCGGAGGAAATCTCCTCTTCCAGATGCTGCTTGGCCATTTCCATCTCAATGGCGATGTCAGGAGCGTCGGTCGAAGCCATGAGGTGTCTGGGAGGTACGACGACGCTGGGACCGCCGTAGAGGTCGGCCCGACAGGCCTCGAGACTGGAGAGTCGGCGGACCCTCTGGGTCCCGAAAGAATCGGTCGTCGTCATTGTTCTTTTTTCGGAGGTTGGGGATCAACCGAGTGGAACAGCCGGTGGCGATCGGATACGTTGAACCGGAGGTAGGTGGAGCGGGTCGCAACAAGCAACTTGATGGATCACCGCAAGGATCAGACAGACGGGGTGTCCTTGGACACAGCAAGCGATATATGAAGGTAACCAGGAACGGGACGATCAATGGGTCCTTGGTGTTAGAAGCAGAGGGTCAATTGCATACTCTTGCAGAGGCAGCTCGCAGATGGGGCAGTCGGAGCGTGAAATAGGATGCAGAAGGAAGGTGATGAGCAGAGGGGTGGGTGGAGAAGGGGGTCTCCATCGAGCGGTCGAAGCCATTAATATACGAGACAAGGACGCCTGTGCTGCCTTTGGCTCATCAAGGATGCATCCCATGGCTCCGTCATCGACCGACGCCTCATTAGCGCTGGCACAGCAGTGTCGCGGATGGATTCTGTTCGTCCATCCTGACCGAGCTCCACCGATGACCGAAGTTTGTTATTGTTGTATTATCTGTCCGTATTATTCTTTTGGTACTGTCCTAAATAAGGACTAGGATCAAACGTCCTAGCCAAGGGGCCTGCGTCGGCGGTTAGAGCGATGCTGATTCGTCCTCAACTACGGTCAGGGCGTCCAGCCCAAAGGGAGATATGACGGCGGTGCGGGAGAGAAGTGGGAGAACGCCGAGGTAGGGAGGGAACGTCACTCGAGAAAGATTGATATCAGAGGGAGTGGTGGTGGAGACTACGGAGTAAGCTAGGGGAGGTTGACATCAGTCACGATCTCTAACTACAATAATCATCCGGCCTACCTACCCACGTATCCCCTCACCTCGGTAGGGATATTGTTCTCTGTAACTAATTATTAATTCCGATTATATTGATCTCAATTTTATTTTATTTTATTTTTATTTCATCTCATATTAATAATAGTATCTCGAGATCCACGGTCTCTGCATGATTCAGCGCCCATCCCGCCTCCTCTGACGTCATCGCAGCGCCTCCCCTCGGGAATGTCTCTCGCGCTGGCCGCATCGACAAAACACTCGTCTGTCTCGTCGTCTCCAGGAACCACTCCGTCTGCTCCTGACGGCCTATAAATCGCCCTAGCGGTGTCCGAACCTGGTCGCCCGAGGCTGAACGCTGCATCCCCTCATTGGGTCCTTCTCGCAGCGCCCCCCTACCTTACCGCATCGAGAAGCCCGTGCATCCAAGCCGGAAATGCCAAATTACGCCATGTTACAGCACCCAGACAGCCACACCCGTCAACCACTCTATGACTCTTTTCAGCCTTGTTACATGTGAACGGCCGCTGAGGCGGCTGTGAGGATGCTACCCGCTGCAACCCGACGTGGTGGCCGGTCCCAAAACCTTGTGGTCGCTATTGTTCTCGCGGGTGGCGAGGGGTCTGTCCATCCAGAACACCAAAAGGAGCCAATTATATTACAACGGCCAGCCGCTGTCACCGCGTGCGGTAGCGAAGGAGAGCTATTGGAATATACATACAAGGTTCGGCAATGCCTTGTTTCATGGAAACCATGTACAGAGAAGGGGAACGACCGCAGCCTTTGAACGACACATTCTGCAGCACGGAACCAGCCATATGCCTGCTGATGGTCGATGCTGATATTCACCGCGTGTGATTAGGGTCACCAGCCTTGTGTACCGTCATCTTTGCTTTCTGGAAAGTCACGTCTAGCCCCTCTTGCCGGTCTGAGGCCGCTGTCCAACGGTGATGGCTTCTTCGGCGGCACGCGGTCCAGCTTATATGGTGGTTGTCTGTACCCACCGGACAAGCGATGTTGATCGTATGGTTGCAGTCTTGATGGCGACCCGCTATCGCGTCCTAGCCAGTAGTCCTCGGGGGAATAAGGCACGGCGGCAGCCTTGGGCTGCGGCTTTCCTCGCCGAATGTGAACTCTCTTGATGTCATCCTGTCGGACAATTCGCGGCCGGGAGATGATTTCGCGATTGGGACGGACGCTCCCAGAGGGCGACATCCGGGGGTATTGGACAGGCGCGTTCTCGTCGCAGTAGTCTGGCCTCTGCGCTGCATTGTTCACCGGTGTCCGCACTTCGCGTACAGGAGTGAGCGGCCTGAAACTCCCCGAGTGACGCGAGGTTCGCCGGGGTTCAGAGTGATCGTTGATATTGATGGTCTCGAAGTAATCTTCCGCGTAGTCGACCGGCGCATGGGACGAGCGGCGCGCTGCACTTTGAGACGACGATGGTGCGGAATTATCAGAGTATCCGCCGGTGTTGGCCCAGTAGTCTCCGATGTAGTCATATAGCCGATCAGTATACCCATATGTCGGCTGGCACACGTCAGCCTGTCGAGGATGCTGTAGCTTCTCACTCGCGTTAGCAAACACGGGCTTCTTCCGATAATCGTGTCCCTGAGGTACTGCTCCATTCCCTGGCCCTCGAAATCCGTGCATCATTGCCCGTGGGTTGACCGGGAGACCGACTACCGCAGGTCGATTCCACTGCCAGTCTGGCACCGAAAAGTTCTGGGGTCTGTTGGGAGCACCCAGGATACTCCTTGGCCTTGCTGCGTCTTCTTCAAAAAGCGTTTCACCACTGTTTGGCCGGGGTGACTTATGTTGGCTCCACCGTAGCGGTTCTGGATACAGGCCCGGTTTGTCTGGCAGCAAATCCGAGACGGTCCGCGGCGATGATTGAGTCGGTGAAGCGTTCAGGTCAGAAGCTGACGAGTAAGCGAAACCGGCTTTGCTCAGTGCTCCATATCCCCTGCGGTCTTCGTCATAGCCATGTTCGGGACTGGTGACCGTGAGAGTCAGGTTTGGAGCCGGGCGCTGGAACAGCGACATGGGCCTCGATATTTCCCTACCCGCATGAGATGGGGGTTCAGGGCTTGGGCTTGGTCGTGTCGGAGGAGTAAAATTGGAGGGTTCCGACATCAAGCCCCCAATCTCGAAAAACGAACTGCGCTCCTTGTTTCGTCGCATCCTCCTACAGCAGAAGAATATAATGACCCCCAGGATGAAGAATCCTGAGACTCCCGAAGCGACCGAGACCCCTATCACTGCGCCAGCGTTCAGACGACTCCCAGATGATGTGCCATGAGGGGGTGTTGCGTCTGCGCCGGTCGTGCTAGATTGATCTTGCGTAGAGCTGGTCACCGTCAATGGGCTCTGAAAGCTCGTAAGCGTTGCAGACGTGTGCTCGTCCTTACTCGAGCGCGTTGAATTTGACGATGTGGAACTGGGCCCAGCAGTCACTGGTGGCACGGTTGTCGTTGTTCTCGTTACGGCCACCACAGTAGCAGTTATTGTACTATGGGTTCCCCGTGCAGCTCCAGACACCGCATCACAGATACCGTAGGAATTTGACTCCACAGCTTTGGCCATGGGGCACGTTGAGAAGCTGCATTGCAAGGCTGCTTCGCCGAGGGTAAAGCCATTTTCGGCGCGTGTCCTGCACAAGCACGGGAAATCCTGCCCATTCGAGCACGCATTTTTTGGGTATTCGGTCCTGACGAACTTCCGGATACAATCCACCGCACAGCGCGGCACCGAGTCGAACGTAGATGCAGGAGACAAGGTAGGCTGCGACTCATTGGAGGTGACGGCCAGACACGACGTGACCGGGGACAAAACTGCGAGGCATAACCATCGAGAGGCCGACAATATCATACTGCTGCGACCCCTTGAAGATGATATCAGTAAGGCTTTTGGACGTGCTTCTCGCACACTCACCTCGATATCACGACTGCAGCCAATCGAATACTCTTGGAGACATAGGCACGCATATATGATCATCCTAAGGACCCTGGAAAGGCAATAGACAAAGATATTTGCATTGGATTTGGTGTTTGAAGAAGGGTCTTGGGCTGTCAAGGTGAAAGATAAGTCTGTCGAATCTATGAAGAGACGTGAGAAAAGGGGCTGCACATAAGGGCCATGGCGAACAAGCTCATCTTGTCAAAGAGGGCGCCAAACTGAGTCTGATGTCATTTGCCGACAGGTCGCTCACTGGCCATGCACTTGAAACGGCGCCAATCTGAGACAGGATTCTTGGACAAGCACGCCCTATAGGCGCCCTGATGAAACATGAAGCCATTCTTCAAGCGAAGACACGTAGGGAACGGGATGAGGGACCGACAGTTAACAGGTGGTCGTGGTTGGGTCAGGGGTCCAGATAGGCGCCCGGTTGGCGCTGAAGAACTGCAAGAGGAAGAAGACGCCCAACCCTACCAGGTCAGCTGACCGAGCTCCCCCAATATCGTGGTCGGGTTAAGCGCTTGAAGAGTCCAGCGAGAGGGCTGGACGCTGCGCACTGCCTCATAACTCGATCGAGCAGTATCGCATCGGATTTCTGATCGTCTGCTACTGCTCTCTTTGGTAGTCGCGCCGTCGATCGAAGGATTAAAGTTACTGGGACAGGGAAATGGTCTGAAGAATCTGGTCGTCAGATCAACACAGAGATAGAAATTAATGACATTGCCATCAATCATTAAATTAACCACTGACAACAAACCAAGTAAAAGTACCCAGTGTCACAAATGAGCTGGTATCATCCGAAGAGAAGCAAAGTAACAGATCGCGTATAAAGACAAAACAATTCAACCGTGATAAAGATTCCACTCAATAAAAAAACCCCATTCCCGCCAGGAGCGTGCAGAACGGATGCGCTTTCGTCATCATGTCAACACAGGCGCAGTGGCGGCGGGGTTGCATTAATTCGAGTACTAGTCTCCGCCGGACCTCCACGGAATCACGCTGACGGCATCACGGTCGCCCGTTCGGTTGCCAATCGATTAAATATTGGGGGGAAAAAATGCATCGCAGGATGCAGCGAACCGAGACTAGCGAGATGGGACGGTGTGTATAATGGTCTAGTACTTGAAAATGATGTACCTGTTGAGGATGGATTAGCTCCGTTCCAGGCAGAAGCAATGCGAGCGAAGGGGAAAAAGAAAAACATACAGAGCATGAATGATACCGGGAATCCAACCCAGGATGGTCAAACAGATGTTGATCAGAAGATCAGCACCGCATCCACGCTCGAGGAAGACACCAAGAGGAGGAAGGATGAAGGCGAAGAAGATCTTGCAGATGTCCCTGGATTCCATGTTAGTTCGTGGTTTTTCTCTTCCTTTTCATTTCTCTTCTTTCTTTCTGTCATTTTATCCCTTTCGAGCGAAGACAGCGAGCGGACGAGTGGAATGTAGGGTGACTTACGAAGCAGTGAAAGGCATTGTGGTCGAGATAAGTCGTCAGAACTTCTAAACAGATGGAATGGAGATGGAGTCGAGGAAGAGTCCACGAAAACCCGGGGAATGAAACAGACGGCGAAATCGAAAGGGGGTGGGGAGTGGAAGGGATGGAGAAAAAGTCGTTGATGGGTAGTTGGGGACGGGGGGAACGACGTCAGGAGGCGGGAAGGACAGCAGCCTTTAATAAGAACGCCTAAGCAAACCGAGACGGTGATGTGCAAGACCCTCTTCTCGACCTTACTGAGGGATGATGAGCGCTACGTCATCCAGCCACCGCCCTCTGTGGCTCATACTATCGCCGCCTAGTCCTTATTGGAGCAGCCAAGCCATGATGAACACCGGATTTTCCGCTGCCTAGATCGTTTGTCGGCTGACTTGTGCAGTGTACGGACTATCATGGACTATCATTATGTCGGTTCTTCTCCGAGCACAACCACAAAAATGGTGACATATTGAGTGAAAGATGGTGGCTGGTAACACGCAACGGAGCGCTTGGCTAGGCTTCTCAGTAAGGGATTTCTCTTCCTCTCCAATTTTTATCTTGTTGCCTGACAAAGCTTGGCATTCGACACACCTGAACCTGATCTCAGCGACACTCGAGTCTCATGTACAGCCCTATTCGGTTTCTAATTATATAGTCTCATAGCCCCTTTCACTCTTGAACGCTGTAAGTTCAGCGCAGACATGCCTAAGTATCTACAATATGGTGGGGTCTCTTCCAGCCCTACAGCCTTGCTCGCCAATAAACCGCCATCTAGCCCGCCGGTTGGCCTCCACTTGTCAAGGCCTGGAATCTTTGTCCAAACCTGATATCATTCTCGCGTGTTCCCCACGAAGGCTTGCACGTTCTCTCGGCCAGGATGGGTTGGGGTGGGATTCCGTGGAGCTGATCTTCGTGCTGGACGATACGTCATACTCCCGTTGTAGAGCGTAACAGCAGAGAGAGGATCCAGGGTCACCACCTGATACGGATTTTTTTTTTGGTCATACAGGGTTTGCGATTGGTACAATTACCTACTTACTATGACAAGATACGCCATAGCATAGATTCCCTGGAGCATTACGGCTCATACCAGAGGAAGCTTTTTGTCCATTCCCCTAGGCCGAGGTAGACGAACATGCCACTATATATAGAAAATATCCGAACCTTTGTATTCAACCAAATCGAACAATCACCCGGAAAAGACTTCTTTGTCTGTCTTCACCTATCTCTAGGAACCCTTTTCGTGGTGAAGATGGCCTGTTAGGTAGCCCGGAGTACCTACCTGCAACGCTGGTCTTGGCGCTGACATCAAAAATTATCTGGCCGCTTCACCTTCCACTATGTCGCGCTCCCGCAACACTGCACCATAGCACAGTCCGGACAGCAACGGACTTGTCCATAGGCTCTTCCGACGCAGAGCCCATGCTCATCCATGCGTCCATGTCGATGAAACTCGGGCTTGTCCCGCGCTCAATGGCCGTGCGCCAGGCTATTAAGCCTCAGGCACATCCCCAACCACTCGGATGTTTCCCCCTTCGAAAACAGACACTCAGCCCGATATTGTCACGGAGACATCTCGGGACGAAACGAGACAAGTCCCACAATAGTCCTCTCTTTGCATGTACCTGGGTAACAGGCACTCCGCATGCGATTGTACGTATTCTGTCTAGATTGACAACGCGAGAGCTAATGGCCCATGAGACTCCTGATGATGTACTTCCGAGCCTCCCGTCCCCGTCGCAATCACTTGCAGAATCGGCGCATGTTCCCGTCCTACTTGTCACACCAAGCTTCGCGCAATGGATTGATACAGCCTCTCCGTTTCTCGAGGACTGCGTAAACCGACTGGCGCGCAGTGCTTCTCCGCAAACCGTCCACGCCATTGTAGCTATCGTCGATAGACTGCCCGACAATCGTGCGCAATCATGTGATGAAGATACGACAGAGTCTGAAGGGCTGTCATTGATGATTGTCAGAGCAGAGGATATACAAGGGAAGGCTGCGCCGCCTCGTCGTATGCGGAGCATGGAGACCGAAGAGTCCGCCCTCGTCTTTTCGTTCCAGGGCGGTATGTCCCGCAACGACGCCCCTCAGCACATCCACGAAATTGGACTGCGTCTTGCGAATACCATCTTCGTCAACGGGAAGGAGAACACCCTCATGGGATCCCGTTGGGTCTATGATTCTTCGTCTTCCAGATACACGCTCGACCAGTCGGTCGACCTGTCCAGCTGCATAGTCTCGCCTAATACTAACTCTGTTCACAACAAAATTCGGCTCCCCTTATCTCCTGTCAGCCAGCGGAGAAGAGTTATTTCCAGCATGGGCAACATTCTTCGCCAATTGGCAAAACACACCGACCCTACATCAACAGCCCCCATGCCGGCTTCGACAGAACTGGAGAAAGAGCTTCCTCGTTATATCGAAGAAAATAACATTGAAGATCGAAGGGTGTCTGTTTGGGCCTTGGTGGAGACTCCCGGGCAGAGCGCTGCTTCGGAAGCAACCGAAAACAGTCTCATCCAAAGAATTCAGGCCGGTGGTAAACTTCATCGGGTCATGAGTGGTGGAGGTGGTTGGGGTAAGAAACAGGGCCTGCTATCCCTGGATCCTGAAATCCGCTTCCTCGAACCAACAGGGAGTCGCGTTCTTCTTGATCGCCTCTTTTCTCCGACTCAGGATAGAAGTGAACGTGAGCAGCTGCCACAGTCCGAGCAGCATTTGGGCATGAACGAGCTCTCCTCTCTTGACCAAGTTGCTAGAGAAGGTGACTACGTTCAGTTCTTTGTTTCCGTCGATCCGTGTGAGGCCCAGTCCACCGCATCGGCGTCCCCAGGCACGCAAGATGTTATTACCTGCCAGTTCGGTGTCGTATTGGACGCTGAAGCTCCGATGTCATCAACCACAAGCGGCGGTCACGATCTGACCGTGGTACCTAATACCTTTAGTGCTCTATCTGAGAAGGCCATCACCTATCTCCAACCGGTGTCAGCCTCTCGCGAGTCCACGACGGTGGAATCGAGTACCAAGATCGACATCCCGGGCGCTCGAGTCGAGCTGGTCATCGAATAAATCCCAGGTGTATTATACCCTTCAATTAAAGAATAGTTCAAATATCCATCTTTGTATACTATAGAAGGAAATCCACTTAAGATGCGCGAAGGCGAGGCAGCGTTGAGACCGTCTGGCAGTTTCGATGACTGAGCCCAGCAGCACTCAGGCAAGCAGCTGTAAACGCAGAGGTGGTCCTCCATGCAGGATGTGTAGTTCGGTCTTCAGGGCTGCATGATGAGGTCCCTAGCTATAGACTGTCGTCAAATGACTGGGCATGTTGCTTGGTATGTGTCCGGCGACATGTCGCCCGTCATGCAGTCATGTACACTCGGGGAACAGCAGCATGCTTCGGCGACCTGGCCATGTAAAAGCCGACATACGATTTATCCACCTCGTAGATGAGAGACGCATGGATTGTTGTCGAGGTACCATGAAAATGATGATCGTAGGTGTTGAGAGCCAATCAGCCAAAACACCGCATGCAACGGCCCAAAAGCAGAGACCGATTATCGCCGGAGGAGAGCAATAGCATGAATCGACGGAATGACGTTGTAGCAGGCTCAAGATGTCGTCCGTAGGGTGTTGTTGGCGCATTCCCAGCCCATCCTCCCGGCCGGCGCGCGCGGCGGCTGCGCAAGGGATGACGGACATGATTCAAGCGGCTGGATACGGATATTGATTGGAAGGTCTGCTAGCTGGCTTCCATAGATGGGGCGCTGCAAGGGAGGCGCATATCAATCCATAACCGTTCTTCAGGATTTCCTGATTCAGTGCCATGCGCATTCTTCCATACCAGGAATCGTTTCTGTTACTCCAACGCAAGAAGAGATGGGTAGAATGATATAGAAACAAGGCTGCTTGTCAACTACCTGGATAGTAGGTAGGTACTGAATACCAGTGGACTGCCATAAGAAGTTCTACATAGTGAGACAGCCAGGAAAGCGGAATGTAAGGTACAAATTGATCCATAGTAGAATCATGGATTTGAAGTATATCATCTGACAAGTAAGATACGCTTGCAAAGCCATTCAAGGAGCCATGCTTAACAGATCGATATTTGGGATTCTGCATTACGTGATTGGGAGATCTGTTCATCTCTTTGAACGAATTCGTCACACTATCTGGCTTATACTGCTAACCCTCCATACCGAACGGACGGAGCGTATGATGACTGGGCAACAGAGAGCAGATCCCGCCCATTGACCAACATCGATGATCCAGGAATTGCTCTGATGAATTACAAATTCTACTCGACGCTTAAGCTTTTCATAAGTGGCCCTCAGCATGGAATGTCACTCGCATATGTGCCAGACATTTCCAACCATAAGCAGCACAGATCAACAAGCTTATCCTATCATGCGTCAAACTTATCCCTAGTCCTGTCTATGACAAATAAGTACCCCTGCGGTGGTTAGGGTAGCAAGGAGTTGACTCTACGTGTTAGTGAATTGGTGCTTCACGGTAACTAGCCAATAGATTAAGTAGTAGCGTAGACTATAGAAACAGCATTCTTAATACTCTTGCAAAGCGCGTAAAATACCTGTCCGTCACCACCTTAGTGTATACTTACCCACATACCAAATTTACAATCGACGTCAGCACCAGCGACCTACTCCACCACGTACTGGCGCCGCCGCCGGAGCATGAGCAGCGAGGCCGGAACTTGTACAGCCGTAAACGCAATCATAACCCGGAACTGTGTGGTATAGCCCTCCGCGAAAGCCTTCTCAACCAAAGCCTGAATATCTGTCGGGAGTGTGGGGATGATGCTGACTGCCTTCAGTAGACGGTCCAGCTCTTCCGAAGGCAGCGTCCCATCCAGCTTCGCATGTAACTTGTCAGACAGGATGTTGGATGCAATCGATAAGCCGATAGCACCTCCTAAGAAGCGGCCTTGGTTCATGGCCCCCGTGGCAATTGCTGCAGCATACCAACATGTTAGCGACGCAAGGACGTGTCAAGTGACATGGAAGACCGTACCGAGATCCCTTGTTTCAACGACATATGGGACGGCCAAAATCAAGATACCGATTGTAGTGCCTATCCCAGCCCCTGCGATGACTTCATATCCATATCCAGCAGCAGGGAATTCGTTATTCTCAGGCAGACAGGATAGCAAGGCCATCCCGACTATGTGGAGTATGGAGCCAGCCAGCGCAAAGTAAACGAAAGGTATATGACCTTTTAGACTGGCTAGGTTCGCAACGCTCGTGAATATGGTCGAAACCGCAGAGTAAGGGATAAGGCGGACGCCGGCCATTAGCGGCGACACTTTCGTAAGTATCTGAAGTCGCTGCGTGAGATACACAACGACCACATTCCACGGACAGCCGCTAACAAATGTGGCTCTGCCTTCAGATCAGCATCCGTCGGAACAGATCGCGCAACAAAATTTTCACTCACATGAGAATGCCAATCCAAGCTCTGTTGTATAGGGTTCGCCTGGGGAATATCTGTTCAAAGTCTGCGAGCTTCTCCGAAACAACCCATTCCCATATGAAGAATGCTATCCACGACAGCCCGCATACTACGAGTAGCCCTATTGTGGTCCCTGAAGACCACGAAAACTGTTGACCTGCCTCGTTCAACACGGCTACCAACAAGATTGCGCCTGTGAGCAACAAGACAGTCCCGACGATATCGAGTTGGCGGAAAAGCCACATGCTTGGCTTGAGATATGACAGGGGCTTGGGAGTGATTGAGCCATAATTTGGCGGCATTGCGAGAAGTAGCATCGCGACTGCCATGAATCCAGGAGGAAGGCTGGTTTTGTGTGAGCTTCCGGCGCATGATAGAGCTTCTACACGCTTGATGAACGTACTTGATGTAGAATACCCATCTCCAAGCCGAGTTTTGCGCTAAGACGCCACCAATTATCGGACCTGTCAAGGAGGCGAGGGCTACGGCTATAGCCAACGTTCCTCCGTAGATAGGTAGCCTGGGCTTCGGTGCAATCTCGTATATGCAAAGGATACCGAGTGGGTAGACTCCGGCGCCGCCAACGCCTTGGAATGCCCGACATATAACGCTTATGATTTGGAAATCCAGCAAGTTAGTGAGAACAGAATCAAGACGACGGTCGAAACAAGTAAGGACTCACAGTTGATCAGCAGTCTGAGACAAGCCACACCCAAGTGAAAACAGCAAGAACATCAAATCCGCAGCGATGAAGGTCTTTTTCCGTCCGATAATGTTACCCACCTTTGTCCAGACCGACATAAAGCCTATTGAACAGTCAGGGGAGTTCTGTATTGGCAAATACAAACATACCTGTGAAGGTTGATAAGTAGGCTGTGTTGATCCAGCCTGTCTTGTCGAACCCCTTCAAATCGTTTGTTATGGCTATCAGGGAGGTACTGACGATAGTGACCTCCAGATTGGCAAGGTAAAAGCTGATCCAGATCCTAGATCGATTCTCAAATGTTAGTCTGGTGTAGTTCAAACTTGTAGACAGGATTACCCAGCCAAGACGAAACACAGCCTCCAGCCGCTTGGATACACAATTTCATGTCCATCCCGTGTTTCTAACGAAGTACCGACATACTGCCGCTCTGCAGCGGCCTCTTCGGTAAATTTCTCGTGGGCTGGAACAAGAGGCTCGTCTTTTTCACGGTGCTCCATGGTGGTGAAAACTAATTGCAACTATCGAAGACAGCGATTGCTGAACGGGACTGAAAGCAATATCAGCATTGGAGCCAGCGCTCTTAAGTCTGTTGTAGGGAGCGCCTCTTATGATATACATCTCCTATTCTGTTTTGGTGCTTGTTCTCCAAACAGGGCTCTGCGTAGCGCAACATTCCGTCACTCCCGATTCACCCTCTCCAAGGGACAGTACATTACCTCCGACAACTAATACCTGACATTTGACATCATACGCGTGTCTTGTGTTGATACTGATCCTGCTGCAACGATCTATTGCAGCCCTGTGGCGTTCCGCCTTGCATGCCGGGCTCTGCATGAGGCCAAATTTGTCGAAGCATTCCACTCAGCTGGGTCTATACTCTGCTTCGGGGCATTCCATCAATCTCAATCTTTATTCTAATAGGTCGTACTGCATCTTCAGTAAAGTTTGGCGAATAACGCGGTTACGGCTTTCGAGAGACTGGTGGGACATGCGTATCAAATTCAACAGATGTATAGAGCCCCCAACATGCGATAGCGCGAGCGATGTGCCACAAGCATTAGGTAGAGCACGAGAGTATGGACGCACTTGCAGATCTTTAGAGATAAGTCTACAGGAAGGTGTGACAGCATGGTACATTGTAGCAAATATGTTAGACGAAATGCCACCCCTATACCATCCCACTCCAATAATGATGCCGCTGAGCAAATCGGGAAAGGAATCTCTGATCCCCGGGCAGTTGTCGTAACCCTCCTCTATTCCGTAGATCGTCTGTACCGATACCAAGCAATGGTCCTGCATTCCCCGCTAGCAGGGGTCTCTCAGCAGGAAAGTACATATGGACTATTGGTATATCTTCATCCTGTTGTCTCCGTGAGTCCACAGTCCTAAGCTGACCTGAACGTTGATATAGGTTCCTTTCTCTGAACCTGGCACTAACAGCCTCATTATTCCAATCTTTGATCAGAATGAAATCTATCTATAGCATCATGGAACAGATGACCACTCCAATTTTGGACTTCCTTTGGGCATGCCTCAACATCATTCTATGCGTCCTGAGTCTCAAGGTCTTTCCTCTTGTGTGGCATGTATGTCTCATCATTGCTCAGTACAGCGGGTTCATACTCACTGGACCGGTGACGGATCTTCAGCTAACGATAGTGCGTATTTGTAGATACGCAGCTTCTATTCCTACTTCTTCCACTATCTCATCGACAAGCGTCCAGTCCCTGAATGTACCCTGTCCCGTCTGACTCTCTTCCAGCCAACAGTTTGGACGTCAAGCACTCCGCTGGGTGAAATCGACATCATGGGGCATAAATCCAACTCCACCTATTTCACTGACTGTGACGCCGCCCGCAACTTTCACATGTGCTGTCTCTTCCGACTTGGGCTCAGAAGCCGGTCGAAGGGGGGGATGTCATTCATCAACCCGGGCAATAGGAACGGCACCAGGGATGAGCCGTTCTACCCTGCCTTGGGTGCAGTGACGTGCACCTTTAGAAAGGCCATTCGGCCAGGACAGCTGTATGACATTGTCACCCAGACCTTATCATGGGACGAGAAGTGGGTATACTTGATCTCCTATTTCGTTCGGAAGGGGGCTTTCACGCCGGTTTGTTTCAGTGACCGGCCCAAGAGAAAGCCCCAGGACTGTGTGGGAGAGGATATGGAACTCCCATACAGCGAGGGGAAAAGCCAAGACTCTGCGGTTCTGGCCATATCGGTTGCTCGGATTGTCTTCAAGAAGGGACGAAAGACAATCCCACCTGCTGAGTTCTTGCAGGACTGCGGCTACTTTCCCTCTGGTGATCAGAGTCCCCCTTTGCAATCAAAGGAGGAGAGTGGTTCTGACGGTGAGGGGTCAAAGTTGATGGACGCGATTGAAGAACGCCGCCGCAGAGGCCTCCAGGTTGCCCAAAGTATCAACGGACTGGATGATGGGTTGTCTCTGTTCGATGTCGATGGAAAGTCTGCGTATGCCAAGTTTTGAGACGATACAAGTGACTAAGCTATGGTTATCAATTTGATGTCCCTTTGATGTTCATAGAAGGACGTTAGTATAGTTAATAGTTACGCTGAGTGTTTGGTTAATTATCTAGATGTACTAATTTGGAAATGACGAACATCGCCAAGCCAGAATCACGTGGCAGCACAGGCGGTCTGTCCGCCTCCCCGAAGCAGCAACCAGCGTGTTCGCCTCAGCCCCCATCTCCGTCTCGCACCTCATCGCAACGGTCGTCTACACCTGCCGTGTCTTTCTCTCTTCCGTCGTCTCTATACCTCCTTGTCTTCATCTTAAACCCTTCGTCTCGTTCAACCATTCGAAATGGCCACTGAACTCTGGTACGTAATCCTCGACTCGTCTCCTTTTCCGGTGTTTGGACCACTACCCCCGTGGTGTACCTACGATTCCACCTCCCTCTAGGCTGGATAGTATCGGATGCTAACATATTCTTCGAATAGCCCCGTTTATGCGGTAAGTTTCTTTATCCTACTGCATTTCCGACGACCACAAAGCTTCGCATTACCCACGGGTCGGCTTCGTCACCGTTCCCCCTCCTGCATCGGAACACCGTGGTTTTCGATCTACATGCCATCTTTGATCATAATCTCTGACTCGTACCTGGAATAGCCCTTCTTCGGTGCGCTGGGTTGCACCTCAGCCATCGTCTTCACCTGCTTTGGAGCTGCCTATGGAACCGCCAAGGCTGGTGTCGGTGTCTGCGGCATGGCCGTCCTGAGACCCGACCTGATCGTCAAGAGTACGTTGATACCGCTGACCTCCCGTATAAAGCTATATGCGTGTCTTCGCCAGTATGGATAACAAAACTGACTCGAGCGTTGATTAGACATTGTCCCCATCGTCATGGCTGGTATCATCGGTATCTACGGTCTGGTCGTGTCCGTCCTGATCGCCAACAACCTGGGACAGAGGCTCCCTCTTTACACCGGATTCATTCAGCTGGGAGCAGGTCTCGCCGTGGGTCTGGCCGGTTTGGCAGCTGGGTATGTCCGCAGTCGAGTGCGTGCCAACGACGAGTCGCTAATCATTCTCTTACCGCAGTTTTGCCATTGGTATTGTCGGTGATGCTGGTGTCCGTGGAACTGCTCAACAGCCCAGACTCTATGTCGGCATGATCCTGATTCTCATTTTCGCTGAAGTCTTGGGTAAGTCCCGTCCGCGGCCCTCGGTGCTGTGTCGGATTGCTAACAGCCATCGCCCCACAGGTCTTTACGGACTCATTGTTGCCCTTCTGATGAACTCGCGCGGGAGCATCGATGTCCGTTGTTAAATCAACACCCCCCTCGTTACCCTCGGAGCCGACGAGCTCAGAACCGCCATGCGGGTTTCTGGCTTATTTTCTTAGCGTGTGGAGTATATCAGGGAAGCAGAGATCGCTCGAAATCTTATACTGTGTGAAATTGGACTTTGGACTTCTTTCTCTCGGGTGACAAATAGCAGGTTCCGTTCTATCTGTCCCCTAGAGCTGAAGCGCGGGGGAGTCAGCAATGAAGGGGAGTCGCTCGGCTGGTCTGTTCTGGACCGCAAGTGGCTATGGTGTTGAGAAATTGCTGGCAGAGACGGCACGGGGTGGTGTGCTTCGTCGGGATTAGATACATTGCATGGGTGAGACCTGCGCTGAACTGTACTTTATGGGAGTCGCTGTGGTCCTAGACCGGATCATTATTGCAATGCTGGAATGTGCTTCTATTTTTGGTCGGTTGTTTGTTTTAGATACTTGGTCTATTCAACGTACAATCTTATTTTGTTCTGTATTGGTATGCCTGGACGTATGGATGGTGTAGTCTAGGTTCTACATGTGCAGCCAACCCACCTCCAGCCTACAGTCCGAAATCTAAAAAAAAGAGGAACAGAACCATCAATAAATATGTATGATATTGTCTATAAGAACGACGATGCAATATGCAATACGAAGGATATGAGAACCACAGCAGGTACAGACAAGAGACAAAACCGAGGAGCCTGACAGGCACCCAAGTCTAATACTCCAACAGCGCAAAATTCAACAAACCGAGAACCACCGGCAATCGACGCAGACAGAAAAAGGCGGATACCAGACTGACCAACGAGTCCGATCACGCCTTATCCAGCTTCCGTCTCAGCGTTCTCGTCTTCCGCAACAGCTTCTTGTACTTGTGCTTCTTCATCTTCAGCTTACGTCTTCTCTTGGTGCTGATGGCGTGCATCGTGCGGTTGTTGCGCAGACGCTCCATGTACGTCGACCCGGAGCCGTGGGGGACATCGATGACGGCCTCGGGGTCGGCGGTGGCGCCGGGGGCGTCCATGTCCGGGGTGCGCACAAAGGGCGTTGTGTGCGCCTCGTAGGAGCGGCTGCCGTCGGCGTGCTTGGACTCGTGGATGGTCAGCACGGTGGAGTAGCTCGAGGTGTTGTCGTGCTGCTTGGCGGCCTCGTCGAAGGGCACGGGCGCCGGGGGTGGGTGGAATGGACGCAGGCGTTTCGTGAGCTCCTCGACGGAGACGCGCAGATCGCCCATGTTCATGCCGTCGAGGGAGGCGGCCTCGCCGTCCAGGGCCTGCGGCCACGCGCCCTCGTGCTCAACGGCGCCGTGCTCCATAGAGTCGACGGCGGACGACAGCGTGAAGATCACGTCGTCGGTGTCCGGTTTCGTGGGCTTGCGGGCGGTGAAGAGGGCGTCGAAGGCTTCAGGGCTGGACGGGGGAGGAACGGTCGTCGAGACGGAGATGGGGCGGTGGATGGAGAAGAAAGACGCTACATGGACGTCTGGAGGAGATTGCAGTGGTCAGTCATATGATTCCTTGATTCTTCGTTGTGGGCATTACCGAGCGCCCATGGGCGCCGGGCTCTTTTGCACGCTTAAAGGAAAGGGAGCGTCGGAGCGAACTTACCATGCGGCTGGAGGTGTTGCGTAGAGGGCACACTGGGCAACTTGGAGAAGGCGGCGTTCTGGTTCGACTTGGGGCCGGTGCGGCCGGCTCCGTCACGACCTCGCCGCCGGGAGGCCTTCCCCTCCTTCTTCTCGCCAGCGTTCACGCCCTTGGTGGGAGTCTGGGACGAGGCGTCGACTCCTCGGGAGCCGTCGCTGGGCTTCGAGGACGAGGAGGAGTAGCGGCGCTGGCGGACATGCTGCGTTGCGCCGAGCAGGCCGTTCGAGGACCCGGGAAGAGCTTGACTGGATGCGCGAGCAATGCCGGAGATGGGCACAATAGGGGCCCATGCAGCCCGGCGTATCGAGGACGACAACATTTTGTAAGGTGAGGGGGGCCCAGGAACTGGGGTGACGAAGTTGTCGGAAGCAAAGCCGGGTGAGGCGAAATCGAAGTTGGGCCGATCATGCGGAACCCCAATTAGGTAAGGCGCCTAAGGACACCCAAGGCAGAACTCTCACCGCCCATGGTCAGGTGATTTTATAGTCTTCGTTGCACTTCACAAGGTGAGCGATTGATCATAAGAGAACTAGGTATTCAAATCGCGTGTATTCAATATCGAATTACAGGTGTCAAAGCTGTTTATTGAAAGACTATGCATGCCTCTTGCTGGGAGGAGCCCAGACTCCGAGGGAATCAAGCCCGAGACAAAATCGAAAGAGCTGAGTCGAGAAGAAACGAGGACATATCGGCCAGAATAGTACAATCATATATATGTAGAAAAAGAAGAAAGAAAAGGGAATCATTAGATCAGAGCCAATTCAGGTATAGAAAAGGATGGTATCACTCTGACAAATCCATCATCGCCAAACTGAAGAAATTGTAAGGTCACATGTGGTATAAGCTTTTGATGCTGAATAGCATGACGAAAAAGTGATAGTCGACCACAGTCGTCTCAAGAACTGAAGGAGAAAGGAGAGGCATATCAGGGTGGGCCAAAGGACAAAGGAGACAATCCAGATGCCATGAGAAAAGGAAGCGCTCAGCAATGCAACATGTACTAGAAGAGAAGGATAGGGCCCTGGGTCTCATGCTCGCGGAGAACTTCGTAAAGGTAGAGTCTTCCCAAAACAAACAGACTATAAGATAAGAGTGTGAAGGTTCTTCTGGATGATCATATCCTGAACTGAGTCCATGGTCGCTTTGAGCAACGTCGTATCGGTGGCGTTCGTGTAATGAATATAGATCTCACGATCAGGAATGCGGTTGATGCCGCGGAACCGGTCGGCAAAATACCTCGCCGCGGCATCGAAGTCCGTATCTGAGCCATTGAAGTCGGGGAAGTGCTTTGATACCGGAGAAACATGAAGCTTCCCCTTGAAGAGATCGATCTTGTTTAGGAAGAGAATGATTGGCTTTCGCTTGAACCACTCGCCATTCACCAAGGACTCAAACAGCATCATTGCCTCGTGCATTTGGTTCTGTGGATCTGTCAGCAAGGTGCATGAAGGGGCTTGGGGATGAGGCATGCTGGGTACTGACAGCAGTCTGGTCCTCAACCAAGCATTGATCATAACCTGAGAGAGCGACCATGAACAGCAAGCATTGAACACCCTCAAAACAGTGGATCCACTTCTTCCGCTCAGATCGCTGTCCACCGACGTCCATCATGCGGAAGTTCATTTGACCAAGCTCGAAAAGGGTTTCCGTAATTCCAGTGGTTCGCAGACGGGCTTGCAGCATATCTTGATTGTCCGGGAGCCAGTCAGGGGTGAATATGCGATCGAGGGAGTTGAAAAAGCTATTTTTGTGTCAACAGATGCTGTCATGCAACCCGAAACCATGAGGACTCACTAATGCAGATTATCGTGAAGGGCAAATTCATGACCACGGGCAACGGCCTGTTGGACACCACTATCCTCCCACATCTCTCTCATAGCGTCGCGGACTTTGAGGTCAGAAAAGGCTTCGTCCGAGCCTACATCAGGCTCCAGGTTGTCCACATAGTCTGCCAATGGCTTTAGGTATGTCGAGTCAGTAAAATGGACTCGAAAGAAAACGAGTACTCTGCAGTTATAGCTCGTCATACCTTTGTTTTTTCGACCTGGAAGTCAATGTTTTCCGCGCGCATAATCTCCAACAAAACCTTGAACGCAATGACAATATTCGAATAGATCACTGCACGTGTTTGGCGACGCTCATCCTCTGGAAACCCACCAGAGTGAATGATGCGCATCTGTTTGATGATCGTGGACTTTCCGGATTCACCAGCACCTGTTGGATGAATTGTGAGCATTTGCTTGCCTGACTTTGATATGATGAGCTATCCAAGAACCTACCGAGGAGAAGGATCTTGATTGTCCGGTCCATCACTTTTTTGTCATTTTTCAAGCTCTTGTCTATCCGGGCAGTCCGTTGGACAGCTTCTTTGTCCGCCGGTTCGGCGGGTTTGGAGCTCATGCAACCCATCTTCACGTCTTATGTACCAAAAACCTAAGTATAATTCCGGGGGGTCGCTTTCCTCAAAATTTTGGGGTTGCGCGCGTCTGAAATCCGAAGTTGACCGGGATTTTCGCAATCTTCGAGGTTGAATCAGGGAGGGCTCCAAACGGGAAAGATGACCATTCAGAGGACGGCTTGTGAAACATGTATCGATAATCGGCTTCCGCACACGAAAGACGCAGGATTTCTGGCCGCGTTGGAAGAATGGCGGCTAAGTCAATCTGTACTGCGGTTTGCAGTGAGGCGGCGAGAATGGGGGTAGCGCACACGTTCCGTGGATATCTTTTGTCGCAAGAGCTTGAATTCAGGCTTCAATTCAACCGCGCCTGAGACCTTCGAATTATATGTTCTCGTATCGCAGAAACAAGCCACCCAATGCCACCAATGTGATTACTCGACGACGCCGAGATTCTCGTCCCGATTCGGACCGGAGAGCAATGATGCGCGCAGAAAGAACGCTTCTTGGCCGTTCCGATTTCAACTGCGACTGGGAGGCGTCGCAGATCCCGGTGATATGGGGTGAGGCGGAAAGTCAAACAGGGTTGCGCGATGAGGGAGGGAACCCGAGACAGACGTCAAACGGATGTTCTATCGGGTCGCTTTCTGCCGTTTCTTGCACGGTAAACGGGCCACCGTCCAGCAAATCCGGTACGGTGAGGAAATCTGTCGCCGACACCAGGAAGGTGGGCTATCGAGGCGGACACGGGGGGATAGAGGCTTGGAATGATCAGTGTAATGATGGGCAGTGGCGCATCTCTGAGCGTCCCACGCAGTGAAAGAGTGGAGGAAACAAAGGAAATGGAAAGCGATGAAACCCAACAGGAGGGAGGAGGCAGAAGAATAAGGAAAGCGGTCCCTCCGGAGTGGTGAGAAAGGTGAAGATAATAATAGCGACAATAGCAGGGGAGTTAGTACTCCGGAGTCGCAGAGAAATGGGGTGGTAATAATAATAATATAATCAGACTAATATTGGGGGTGGGAAGGATTGAGTCGCGCAGTGGCCGATTATGTCCAATCAATCACAATCCGATCGAAGGGAGGGGAGGGGCGCATGGTGGCAGCGTGCGGGTACGCGGTCATGGAGCTAGGAGGTTTTTGGCGTAGTCATCCTGCAGTGGACTTTTTGGAAGAGACCATGGATGGATTCCAGGTGAGCGTAAGATTTCCGGCGATGGGAAGAGAAACAGCCATCGGCAGCTGCTTAGCCTGAAGAAGGGAGCTCCGCCGGCCTTGGCTTAGTCCTAGTGGTCAGGTGGTGTTTGGTTCGACGGGTAACTAGCAAGTCTCTCTTAGCCCGGCACACTAACGGGAGGTACCTCGCCAGTACCAGCACCTGCGCCCAATGGTGACTGTCGACCCGTCCCGGCCAGATGTGAATGGTCAGGGGGGAAATGACGATTTATCCACAGGACAGGGAGAAATTCTTCCTTCGGTCGGTCGTCTGCTCCGATACCGACGGAATTGAGAGATCAACTCTGGTATGGCGAGGACCGACAAAGGGTCCGGAGACGCTTGGAGTGTGTGGATCGGTACGTCTCCATGGTTGTAGAGTAGGTACCTGGGTAGGCACATATCTCCCTGTCCCGAGAATTCTACAGGTATGCAAAGTACGGAGTGCCGCTGATTAGATCAAGGTCTTTTACAGGGATTGAGGGGAAGCTCTCCGGCAGATCCATGTATCATTTTAGCCTTCTAACTTACCACATCCAGAAAATGTACTGGTTAGTTGCATACAGTACATACGAGATCGAAGACACCAAACAATCTACATGGCGTGCCTCTAATTTCCCTTTGTCATTATGAGCGCTCAGTTGGACCAGGGAAGTACCTGGGTACCTAAGGTACCCAGGTACGGAAAGACTCTTCTGTCTCCTGTCAATAATAATAGGTATGGTAATTACCTGCTTAATTTCTCCTACGGATGGTAAGGTAGGTACTCCGATACACTGGTATACTAACCCAAGGCCCATCCATTTTGGCGGGGTTTGGGATCCACCAGCCTGTTGAACAAATAATTACTGTCCCTATTCAAGTCTTCCGTACTCCGTACAAGAAGAAAAGGGAAACCCGATCTCCACTTTCCCCCTTTCATGCCGCCAAGAGCTGCAACCGAACAACGCCATAAGCCATGTTTTTCGATGCAAAGAAGCGGACATGCACAGATCGACGGATATGGCTTCGGCGCATTGTACGACACTTGGACGGTACACGATCCTGCATCAGTAGCCCAAAGAGTGATCTCTGTACAACAGAGCATGCTTTCACCCCCCAACTTCTTGGAGCACGGTTGTGTTCGATCAGAGAGCATCTGCATTTAGCTGTCCTCCGATCTTTGCCCCTTATCACGGCCATCCCTTTTCTTCTCCTAAGCCGAGGCTTACGCAAACGGCTGTAGGGCTCAACAACGGAGACGGCGGGATGGTTCGTAATTAACCCAGTCGACCACAATAATAATTGTGCTGTCCAATCCCACGGGGTTTTCAAACGGCGAAAGGGTTCCTGTAGACTCTCACAGATGGACATTGAGTCCGTCATCTAGTCTCATATATTCCAGTACCATCCCTAAGAGAACCCGTGAATTTCTAGTCGTCACTAACGAATTCCAACAAACTCTTCAATCTTTGGTGCTGGCCGCGATAAATGACTCAAGGTTGCTCGAGTCATGCGGTGGTTATATCATGAGGGATGGCCTTCTTCTTAAGTGGTGTTTTATCAGTCAATTGCTTCAGGGCTTTCAAGTCTCCACACAACACTGTCAATACATAAGCCACGTTTTGTTGATAAACTCTAATCCTTCAAGTGCTGCTCAAATAGAATTAATTCCACCCGAAAGTCTATCATGCCACCCGACATTCCTTTTGTTCGCCCGCCTGGTGCTTTTTGACAGACATCAGTACAGTGGAGAAAATCGGGCCCTGGTCTTCCGGTTTCATCTTCCCGACGAGAAGGACGCCGTCGCGACGCTAAGGCAGGGGTCTGTACGGAGTACGAGTAATGTTATTCTTGTGGGGTGGCTTATGCCCCGGTTCAAGAACCCACGGCCCATAAGCCCCTTTCCCAGGGGAATATTGGAATCGCAAATCCCATTGGTGATCTGTTCGTCCTTGATACGGAGTTGACGCCTACCCAGTACTCCGTATGTAGACACATCATTTGTGCTGCTTATGCGGGCTGTATGCAAGCTGTCATATGATATATCTACCCCCTCGCTTGATTGACATCTCCGAGCGCCAACTTCCGTGAAGCTTTGATCTTTGTACGGTTCTGGCTTGGTTACCATTCGATGCATCGACATCACATACCTATTACTCCCGGGGGTGTAACAGTGCCCGAAGTACGGAGAGTGTCCGTTAATTCCAAATGATCATCATCACTGTTCTGGTGATCAGCGGCTGTTCGGAGTCATATCCGGCAAGCTGCGGATATCGTGAAAATTATGACCAGCAGCGTAGTAAGATATTTTAAGAACATAAACCCATGTAAAAGGTTTCTGCTAATTGAAAACAGAGGAATGGAAGATATTTACCAGGATATTGATAGGATATTGGGGGCTAACCGCAATGTTCACGGAGTAGATAGTTGAATGATGGACTATATTTGAGTTTTGCAGCTGCGTTAAACCCAACAGAAGAACATGTTCTTTGGGCCGCAGACTTCCAGGGACAAGAGGACGGGCCATTCTTCTGCTGACTGGTTGGCCGCTATGCAGTATTTGGCCTAAGTCTGTTTCATCTTCAACCGCCAATTCCGCTTCGTCCCCACAATATGGGCGAAACACACAAATACAGAACTTTCCTGTCCTTTTTTACCTACGTCTAATTGTTGCATATGCATCAACATATGGTACGAATGAAGCTTAAAACAGGTCCCGTCGTATGGACATTACCACAGAAGCTTAATCCGTTTGGATACCCTCATGGGTCACTTTATTGGCTATGAGGTGAACATGATACTTTCGGGTAGATAGAGAATCTGTAGACCTATCACCACCTGTCAATTCCTCATCCGCACCGTTGGCCAACGGCCAAACCGGTATACTCGTGATTTAATCTCGCGTGGTTTTCTATCCTGGGGTATCCAGCATGATGGGGACCACGGAATAAAAAGCAGGGTCCACTATCTTCCTGGATCCCTTTCAAAGGAAAACAAGTTCCTTGACCGCAATTTTTCTTTCTCAACCTTCTTCTCCAACCTAACAATGGGCGATCTTCATTTGCCGTAGTATCTGCCCATTCCGTGCAAGACCTTTTTGGACCAACATGGCTGTGTCTGATGCCATCGATAACACGTCAACTTTGGCGAGTTTCAGGTTGCCATGTGGCATCCGAGGTCTGGCCAGGCAACCGTTAGCGTTGAATAGATAATACACATCAGATTCCATGCAGCTCGCCTCACTTGACACAGGAGTTCTATGGATGTGGTGTGTGGGTTTGCCTGTATCCATTCCTATGGAGTCGCTGGATTATGGCTAAGTAGAGCGGTCCATTGCATTGTATTGTGGGTAAAATCAGAGGTGCCGAGTCTCAGACGAGAAATACCCGCTTGCTGGGTGCTCTGTATATCAAAAGGCATTATTATTCATAAAATTATATGATTTGCTCTGTGACTGAATAAGTGTTTATATTATGGCTATTATGGCTGGGGCGGGCTGCCAGCAATATCTTGACAGTTGCCATAGATGCTTGCTCTATCACTGACATGTGAATGTGAATAACTGGCGATTGCCCAACAGACCTCAACACTCTCCGTAGAGTTCTGCCATGTACAACACATATTGTATCTCCTTACATAGATAGATCCCTGTTGCAAGCTAGTTATCAGCGCATGAAGCTGAGGGCATGGTATCTGTCAATATTTATATCCTACATATTATTAAGCCTCACTACTCCTTAAACTACAAACTTCATAAGTATTGCTACCTTACTTATTATCAGCTTTTCTACATTCTATGCCATCGCGCGTACTTACAAGTCCACATGCAAATCCATGATTAAAAGCATTGTACGGCTAACAAGAAGGTGATTTGTGAGCATCTATGTCTTCACGTAGACCTAGCCAGAGTCCAAGCCCAGAATTTCGGAATACAACAACGCTCTTACTACTCAACTTCGTATCATTGCACTAGCGCGTTGAGCTCCGACGCTTATGCGGAGGGTCGGTTGGCGTTACCATTATCGACTGAGAAATCGGCCACAGTTACAACGTGCCGCTGGCTCGAAGAAGAAACACCTCTAGTCCCTAGGTACTATATCGATAGCATTAGTAGCTATGGGCGCCGCGGACCTTTTCAAAGACATCTTGCCAGAATTCACGTCAGGCTTTGTTTTGTCTTTGGTTACTTAACCATGAAGCCAAGGAAGGCATTTCCTGAGTTTGCAAAGCTTCCACACAAGATCCAACGTACTGCATACCACCAATGTTTACTACCATCCCGAGTGGTCGAAATCGATACCCTGTTTACCACGAGAGCCCACTCCCATGTACACGAGAAACTTCTTACCACCAGTGCTTATCTGGTTATGTCACGAAGCTCACACTCTTATCCTGGAGTGTTCAAAGGAGAAACGCCTAAAAGACCTTCAACGGCTGGAAGCGTAGCGACACGACAACTGGCCGAATTCCCGTTTTGAATTGTTACGCAGTTCCTGTCCTCTAGACAGCCACTTGTATGAATCGGAGAATTACAAGACCGAATCGATCTTTTGTCTAACCGCATGACCGCTTGGACACTGTATTGTCCAGAATGGTCGTCCTTTGTTTGGTGCTACAATGCATTTGATGGTGTTGCTTATTCATCAATGATGGACATGTGACGCCATCGCTATGTGAAACAACCAAATGGGGTCATGCTGATCCCCAAGTTTACCCCCTCTATTGCACCAGGGGATCGTGAACAGAGAGCTCCAAACCACATATATACTTCGTATACTGAAACAAACTCTTTTGCTCTGAATCTCAAAGTAGATTCAGTTATTTCATGCATTCTGTTGATGGCAAACTAGACCTGCAGAACAGCATGCTTAGCTCACCCCTTACAAGGTCATTCATATTACCATGATTGGCGTTGTCCATGAGAGGTCCTGACGTTATATAGGAGCGAAGAGGAATTCGAGAGCACTCATCTTCTACGAGAAGTGTCAACCCCGGAACTTGAAAAACGCAGAGCTGTCTTTGAATACTTCGAAGATGGCCCGGTTGGTGACCATGGCATCCGAAGCTCCTTGAAAGTCAACCATGAATTCCAGAGTGCGTGGCGCTCTAAGAGCCGCTACATTGCTTTTGCGATACTCTCGTTTATCTGTGTGTCCTATTACTTCTGGACTATACTGTTCGGTATGTTACGAGTCCTAATTACCTCGCCACCTGCCTTCTAACGACTGCCTGGTAAACAGACAATTCGTCCGACACAGCTCCTCCCCATCCGGTATCAACAGCTGTTTGCGAATCACCAGAATGTGTTCATGCGGCCAGCGAGATACTGTATAACCTTGACCCGGACTATCTTAATATCGACCCGTGCACCGACTTCGACCAGTACGTCTGCGGAGGATGGAGAGAACGGCACGATATGCGCCCCGACCAGGGATCTATCTTCGCGGGAACGCTGATGGCTGAGGCTTCTCAGACACAGCTCCGTCATCTGTTGGAATCCCGTGACCCCCCAGATGAGCCCAATTTCGCAAAACTGAAGGCCGCATATGATTCCTGTATGGACGAGAAGAAGATAAGTGAGCGAGGAAGTGAACCGCTGGATAAGCTGCTGGCCAGTATCGAGCAGATTTACTCCACGGGCAGGCCGTCTGTGCAAGGGTCAGCCACCAGCCTGACTGATGTGGTATTGTTTTTGATGGAGTCCGGCGTGGACGCTCTGGTAGCTCCGTACGTTGGTGTAAGTGGTCGGGTTACCCCGATGTTTACCTTACCATATACTGACTCTTTAGCCCGATGATCGTGCCCCGGACACGATCGCCATATTTGTGAACCCTCTTCGCGAAATTGGACTTCCCGCAAGGGAGTATTACAATGACACAAAGACCGTTACAGAATATACCACAGTCTTGGAAGAGGTGCTCGGTAAATTCGTTAGCAGCGAAGCAAAACAGAAATTGAGTGACGTTGTGGCCTTCGAAGGAAAGTTGGCCGACGTCACGCCAGACACCCAAAGCCAGGAAGATGTGACAAAATCATACAACCCGCATAGCATCGAGGAGACGCGGACGATGCTACCGCAGATCGCTGTACCCGACATCATCTCAGCTTTGGCGCCCTCTGATTTTAAGACCGACCGTTTGATATTGGGATCCCCATCTTACATGAAGTCGTTATCGACTATACTGAACGAGACCTCGAGAGATACAATCCAGCTGTTTTTCAAATGGAAAATCGTTCAGGCATATTCCGACTACGTCGAAGATGCAAAGGTTCAACCACTTCGTGAGTTCAACAACAAGATGGCAGGGAAGGACCCCAAAGCTACCGAGGAACGGTGGCGCAAATGCATTCGTTCTTTGGACAATGATCTCGGCTGGATACTTAGCCGGTTCTACGTCCTTGATACCTTCTCCGAAGAATCAAAGAAGCTCGGCGATAAGATCGTGTCCGATATCAAAGAACGGTTTGTGTATACGCTCGGTGAAACGAAATGGATGTCCGCAGAAGTGAGAGACTTGGGCATCAAGAAAGTCGGAAATATTGTGCAGAAGATTGGCTATCCTACCAAGAGTCCCAATGTGATGGACCCAGCGGACGTCGAAAGCTACTACAAGGATCTGAACATTTCCAGTGATTTGTTCTTCGACAATGCATTAGCAGCGGCCAAATTTGAGATACAAAGAGAGTGGTCGAAGTTGGGTAAACCAACCAACCGGGACGAATGGGACATGACTGCACCCACTGTGAATGCCTACTACAACCCTCCTGGAAATGAAATTGTTTTCCCAGCTGGAATCATGCAACCACCCACCTTTTATGGACCGTCCGCGCCTCTGTATCTGGCATACGGAGCATTCGGTGCTGTCAGCGGGCATGAGCTCTCACATGGTAGGTGTGACGGGGAAAGGTGTGAAAGGAAAATTTCGGACTGACACTTTATATAGCGTTCGACTCGACTGGGAGACACTATGATGAAACCGGAAACTACACCGACTGGTGGGATCAGAAAACGGTTGAAGGTTTTGAAGAGCGTGCACAATGCTTTGTGGACCAATATGCCGAATTCACCGTCCCTGGCAAGGACTCCGAACCTCTACATGTGAATGGACGCCTTACTCTTGGTGAGAATATCGCCGATGCTGGCGGTATCGGAGCGGCGTTCCATGCCTGGAAGAAGCGTGAAGAGGCATCGCCAGACCCTCACCTGCCCGGACTGTCCAAATTTACTAAAGAGCAGCTCTTCTTCATCTCCTACGCTAATTGGTGGTGCGGTAAATCCACCCTGGAGGCTGCTCGAGAGGCCATCTACAACGATCCCCATGCGCCTAAGCCTGCGAGAATTTTGGTGAGAACTTTCTATATGGAGAGGCAACCCCAGACGAGAGCTAACAGTGGTGATGCTAGGGAACGATGGCGAACGCTCGAGAGTTCAAAGAGGCTTTTAATTGTCCGACCAAAAAACCCGTCTGCAAGCTCTGGTAGCCGGAAATAAGCAGTGGTGTAATCATAATGTGCATGGTATGAGGGGTTTATTCTGGAGTGAAGCGTGCAATGGATTGTGATCATTCGTATAGCTGTGTGGAGTCGTAGTGAGATGGCCACAGAATGCTCACTTCGCATTTTGTAACAATGCACTTCCCAAGGAGTTCAGCGTTTCCATCTATGCAAGTTGCCTAACGGTGCTTGTGTATGTGAATCCCAAGACTTCTTCTAGTAGTTGGAGTCTCTATCTCCAGTAGGGTGATCTTCTGTTGTCTCTTTTCCTTTCCGAGAATTAGAGCCCGTAGTATACTTTCGGGTATCAAACCGTCAAGTCCTGGGAGCTCCATGAGATAGGAGATACTACTAGATGAGCCGGACAGCAACCGCGTTCCCCGCTGCAGGCGTGATCCAAATAGACCTCCCCCCGAGAGCTGTACTCCCGCCCCAGCATCATGAATCATGAATCCATTTTGACGCCCTCGCATATTGGCGGATTGATCTATAACATATTGTGTGAGCCTAAGTCGAGTTATGCATCTGTAATCCAATCAAGTCAGAAATCCTGCAGGGGCGGGGAAACGGAAGCCAGCCCGCAATGTTAGGGGGTCTCTGCAAGGGATTTTGCTTCTTTCTACACTTTGCATTTGACATGAGACATTCTGCAGTGACACTCTTCCGCGGGCGATGTGACTTGCCAGCGGTGGTCGGCGGTGGAGGTTTGTTGCATCATAGGTCTATCTCGGGGGTTTCTGTTTTTCTCCTTTCGGCTTAGTTGGATGGGACTCCAATGAGATACTACAAATGGAGACGTCTATTTTTGCTACACCTTTCAATATGGAGTATACTGGGACTTCTGCTTCTCCTTTCCTTCTCATCCGAAAAAGAAGATCAGGACACCCTGGTCCTTAAGACGAGCATCAAAGACACCCGCTGAATGAGCGGGCCAACCATTCCCTATCGGCTCTATCAGCTAAATTATCGGAGCGGTTAGCGCCCAGCAGCCTCCGTCAATCACAGCCCCTACCGCGGACCCGCCACAACGTCGTTGAAGGATGAGCCCCAGAATTGCTGAGGTTGGCAAGACTCGCCTCGTCCGTTGCTTCGGCTCGCATGAGGCGGCCTGGAGTTATCGTTGTTAGTGGCACTTAACGGCTCCCGACTAACTGCACCGCCAATGGAGACCTCCATGTCAATTTTTTCCCCAGCCGCTGACCCCCCTTTTCTAGGAGAAGATACGAATGTGCCGTGTTGAGAAGATGCGAGGTGGATTTCCAGCTGATCTTCGAATGAGCTTTAGGTTGGGCTGGTACTCCATCGTCCCCTTTTATCGCGGTTTGAGGCCCAGAATGGGTGGATGATCCTCAGATGGATGGCTTAAAGGGGCCCGCACAACTAGACACGCGGTTCACTGTTAGCTACGTAGGTGAAGCAGGCAGAAAAAATTACCTAAAGCGACTAATAATGGTTCGTGATATTGCCATGGGATTTGGCTTTACCGGTGGAATGGGCCTCACCGTTTCGCAGGATGCGTCTTAAATTCGGGATATGATGTATCGATTATCTGGGCGATGTATACAGCAAACACCAGATGTTATTGAGTGCGACCTGTCGGATGGTGGATCGCAGGTGTCATGGACTATCGGTTGAGACATCTCCTGGAGTACATTTGGTTCTGCGAGAATGATGATACTCATAACAACTTATAATAATAGTAACCATAACCCACCCAGCTCCCGACTAAGATCTCTCTCTTATGGATCGGGTGGGCTCCATTATTACCTCATTGGGTCCTTCTACAAGGATGTTGTGATCCTATGGTGCCATGCAATTGTCGGTGTCCAGCCGGTGTCTCCCAGCCCCAGTTTCTTTGGTCTGGTATGACAGCTGCTCCCAAGAATCGGATGCGTCGTTATCCCCTCCCGCTAAGATTTCCGGGTGGATGACGGACTGGCACGATCTGGAGTGGGAGATCGACCCTCAGCTGACCGACTATAATAGTCAATGGGGCTGTTTAGCTCAATTCGGAGCACTGTAGGGCATGATGCTGTTTTCCCTTCTGTTCTGTTGTCTTTTTTATGCTTTTTTTGTGGCCTCGGTAAGGGTGACGACATCGGAGGGTGGTGCAATACAGAATCTAGTATTATTATTATTATTTCCGACAAGTCGGCCGCCGTTGATCCATGGAACAGCCCACGGATACCGAGGACAACCAACTCCATCGTTCCTCCGGCCATTTGCAGCTGGTGGTTCCGCGCTCTTGGAACCGTTCCTAGTTGAGCGTTAGCGCATCGGCGCGTCTCATTCTTCTTGCTCTCCACCTGTTATTATTTACCCTCCGCAGCCTCTTCCACTGGCTGGGGCCGGATAATTTATTGTCATTGACGGCGCTGACGGTGCCTGTGATCCCTGTTTTTATCTTGCCTGGATTCCTGCCGGTTTCCTCTCGCACACCTCCGCGTGTCAACAAACCCGCCTCTTGCTCTCTTCCTCCTTCCTCCCTCCCTCCTTCCCTCTGTCTACTAGCTTCCACCCATGCCGCATTTGCATCGCCTCCTCTGCCGCAGCGCCTCATAATTGGAACCCTGCGAAATTTGGTCATGTCGTGTCGCAAGCACGCACTGCGATCCCAGCCTAGGCTGTCCATACATCTCACTTCCATCTAGATTACTTCTAGTGGGCGAAAAAGCACCACAGAAACCACCCGCGTTAAGTCACCTACAACCAGCCTGAAGACCTCCGGTTCTTCTTGATACCAACCAGGCGCAACGCCTGTCGCCTGCTCCGACGCTACGCATCATGGACCCCCGCTCCGCCTCAGAGAAGCTCCCCCAGAAATCGCATCGTACGCAGACGGCGCATTTTCCAACAACAGTCAAGCTGGACACCCACACGAACGCTCCGGCCGCTCCCGATCCTCAATATGTGACGTCGATGCTACGACGCGCCCACACGGTGGCACAAGGGAAGAACATGGGTGAAAGGGCCGGTAGTGGAGACAAAAAGGCAAGGGAACGGATGGTTACCTCGCTGCTGCGGGTGAAGAGTAGCCATGAAGCCCTGCGGAAGCGCTCGCTCAAGCGATTCGACGTCCTACCGTCCACCCGCGATGCGCTTGCGGCTGCACGGGAGCCAAACCATTTCACAGTTGGCAATGTCGGCCAAAACGGAAAGATTTTCCTCAGGTACGATGATCTTCATGACCGTGAGCGGTGACATGTGTGTGCCGGCCACAGCCCTTGACCTGACTGGCTAACCTATCATCTATCAGACCAATTCGAAATCTGTCTCTCAAGGGACCGCGCGTGCCACCCGCCCCCTCGTTCGCGGACCAATCGAAAGACCAACACCTTTACCCGCATAGACATGCCGGTCATCTCGGGAACGAGCCTTCGCGATGGTCGAACTCGCAGCTGTCAGAACTGCGTCCAGATCTCATACCGGAAGAAAACTGTGAAGACAGCGACTCGGTCATTGCGGAATCGACACGTTCTGGGTACCATGGCTCTCGGCGCATGCTTCAGAGGGCCCATTCGTTCTCCACAATCTCAGAGCAGCGCTCAGCTTCACGCGCAGGGCATCACGGCGAATACCGGATCCTCATAGATCGGACGGCCGACAGACCCAGATCCGCAGGGTCTTCGCATCTAGCCTTGGACGTCCATATCTCCTGCCACCAACTGGGCTTGCCACTATTCAGCCACGAGGCCAGCACATTTCTCCACAGCTCCATCTACTCGAGGACGTCGCAGTCCGACAATCTCAGGGTCTCGCCGCTCTTCCGGGAGGACTGGAACAATAGCCCACATCCTGTCTCTTTAATCGGCAACTCGGATCGGCCTTCCTTCTCTCCATCGGGATTTCCCACAACCAGCGCTGTTGAATTGGCCCCAGGATCTGGCATCGGCGAAAAGCCAGAGCTATATGAGTTGACGGAGCCAATTCAGCCGGCGGTCTTCGACACTCTAATGTCGGAGATGGACAGTAGCGCAGTTGTCCGTTATACTCTCGGAACCCAAGAAATCAGCGCCGCCACGCCTGCGCGAATTGTCGCACAGATATCTTCAGAATCATTCATGGATTATGAACTCGTCTCCGACTTTTTCCTTACCTTCCGTTCATACCTCTCCATTTCGTATCTCCTTGCACTCTTACTGGCTCGACTACAATGGGCAATCAATCGTCTGCAGGACGACGGGAGAATTATTCGCATACGTACGTTTGCGGCTCTCCGCCACTGGATCCTGAACTATTTTGTTGATGATTTCATCCCCAACTATGATATTCGGGTCCGTTTCTGTGACACGATAAATACCATGTACAATGCTGTCAAAGCACGGGAAGAAGGCGGCACGAGCGACTTGAAGATCCTCATTGACCTCAAGCGGTGTTGGCTTGGGAAGTGCTCGACTTGCTGGGACATCCCAGACCAATATATCGCGTACCAGAATCCGGACCACCCTATTGTCCCTGGCGGATATGACGCCACGGATGCGAGCATTGGTGAACCCCCAGACATCATTCGAACGAAAAGTGCCGGCCAAGATATCAATGTCGAAAATGCGGAACGCCAGCAGACGGCTCACCATGACCGCAATCATTCTTCGGCGACAGCCAAGAGTGTGCCTATATCAGCAGAGAGTGACAATAGTATTCAGCCGACTTCTTGTTCGCTACCACCCAAATCTCCCAAACGCCTCTCCGTGACTTTTACTCACCAAAAAGCTCCTCATATTGTACCTCTCATGACTTCAAAGCTGCCCGCTTCGCAAGACCTGCCTTCTTTGTCACCGGCTATCTCAAGGCGCCATCCTTTCCATACCCATGCACATAAAAGGAGTGGCAGCTTTTCTGACTCTGTACGCGATGACCGGGCTCCGTTATCGCTATTGAAACTCGATAATCAGGCCTCGGGACAAGAAGAGATCAACCTGGGCAGCCTGATTCGTGGTGAGCTCTATTCTCCCGCAGAATCGTATATGACAATGATGGCGCCTCCGTCCCCTCCGTTGCCCTCCGCCACGAGCTCGCCTACCTCTGATCGTCGAAGTAATTCGGATGGCTTTTCTAAACCAGGCAGCTCGGGTTCAGGCGTGAAGAAGACGATAATTGGATCGATCCGACGAGCGCTGAATAGCAGGCATGGGGGCACTAGTACATCTCCGCGCAACACAACTGTATCAGGCGGTCCACAAATGCGAGGAAAGACGTCAGCCTTGCCCAGCAACGTCGCGTTTGGGTCTGACTTCTACCGGGACAGAAAAGCAGCCGCCACGACAAAGCGACCTGCTAGGATTGATGTTCTTTGTGATACGGCCCTGCAGCAATATCGCCAGGCCGTTGGGGATCCTCCAGATGACAGTCCTATTGACGGACTTCCTACCCCTCGTGTAGCAGCCCAGCAAGGTTTCTGCCGCGATACAGATGAGCGGGGGTATCCAGTCCATGAACAGTCAAGAATTCGGAGCCAATTGACGGCAGGAAGCGAATCAATTGTTATCGTAGACGATACTGGCCTGCGGCCCCTTATGTCAGGGGCTGTTGCCGTGCATTCCCCAACCACTCCGAAGGCTACCTCCTTTCGCTCCCCGTCTCAGCGATCCACCCTTGCCGGCGATGAGTATTCGCTGCCCATATTCTACGACGATGCTGGCTCGAGATCCTCCAGGCGAATCTCTCAGCTACTGCGTCCACCGGGGCTGTGGACGCCTCGCAGGTCCATATCTGTCGAACGCGGACCTGCATCTTGGAAACGAACTTCACCATCGCTTCGTCTTCGCAAATACGCGTCCTTTCAGAGTGGAATATCTCGGCAGCGCCTAGAAATTGGGGACGAGCCAGGTCCTCTCCCCGAAGATGGGAGCCCACAGGACTCAGACAGACCAGCGGGGCCCATCCTTCGGAGACGTCCTGGCGGTGATTTACGGCAAATGCGAGAAGGACTTGGAGTCGAGTCACGTTCAGGTTCCGGCTCATTCGTCTCGGATTACCGCAGCTCTGTTCCCGAGAGCACCATGTCTCGTCAAAAAGATCCCAGCACCAGGCCGCAGACTAGTTTGGTTCCGCCGAATCCCCGGTTTTCACTCATCCAAACCCATTCATCTCAAAATCTGCGACGTTCGTTTGAGGCGGCGATTGCGCACTTCGCTCAAATACCCGATGACGATGATGGCGGTATTGAGTCGACCTTGTTGAAACTCGAGGGCAAATGGAAAGGCGCGTCGGGTGGGTCCGAGCAGCCTCAGTCTAGCTCTCAGGCGCGCGGTGCTCGAGAGCAGGAGTTGTTTTATCGGGGCAGTCATCTTGCGGAGAATACTTCGGATCCAAGCTCGCATAGACGGCAAACCCTTGGTGATAATCTCACGTACTCCCAAGTTCGTGGGCGTATCATTCCGCACCGGCCATATTCAGCTTCTGTTGCAGAGACAGAAGACTCGTATAGCTCTATTCCGCTGCTGGAGCGAGGCTTGAGCGACGAATCCATGAAGAAGCCCCGAATGAGCTGGGGTAATCCCCCGCAAGACTCTGCTCCTCAAGTGCAGGTCCGCGAGATCTCGGAGCGAGATATGTTAGATGTTGGATCATCCCACCCCTCTATCGATGTGGTCAGGGAGACCGAGAGCATGAAGCGCATTCCCCGAGGGTCAACTCTTCCCAACCGACTCCGACCATCGAACCATCGGACCAGTCGTCTATCTGGTCTTTCGTCCGAACTGTCGGTCGACTTCATCGATCCCCAGGAGACTCTAGACCAGCGGCTGTCGATGGATACTCGAAGTCTAAGCGACTCATCGCTCGGAATCCCGCCTCATCCGCTTGCACATCCTCCATCTCCTCCAATGACTATTCAGAACACCCGGTCTGTGGCGTCGTGCGCATCGCCCTTGAACCCTATGCTGTACCACTCTCAGCCGTTAACACCAGATCCCTCTCCGAGACGCAGAGACGTGGAGGAAGGAAACAATGCTCGGAGAATCGACGTGCAAAATGTCTCTGGGGACATCCTTTCGCGGTCTGAAACGGACCGCCACAACCAAGAGCCGAAGAAGGCATATGGGCCAGACCATGTTCCCTTTGTTCTTTCTTGTGAATCGCAGACTCTCGCACAGCAGTTGACTCTGGTGGAAATGGCTGCCTTGAGCGAGGTAGATTGGCGGGACTTGGTCGACATGAGATGGAACAACGGCTCCCCCTCATCGCTCAACTGGGTGCAATTCCTCATGGAGGAGGAGCGTCGCGGCATCGACCTGGTGGTGGGGCGGTTCAACCTCATGGTCAAATGGGTGTTGTCGGAGATTGTCCTCACACAAGATATTGATGAACGCGCTCGGACAGTGACCAAGTTCATTCATACCGCGGCCCATGCGAGACGGATGTGCAACTACGCGACTATGCTGCAGATCGCTATTGCGCTGTCCTCGACCGACTGTTCTCGGCTGCAGAAGACGTGGGCCCTGGTGTCTCCCGACGACAGGCGCCTGCTCAAGGACATGGAGCTGCTCATCCAACCGGTGCGCAACTTCCATGACCTTCGTGTCGAGATGGAGACGGCCAGTGTCCAGGAGGGATGTATCCCCTTCGTTGGTGAGTTTTCGTCCCGTAACCTTGTCGGATGGGTTGGGAGCTAACTTGGACGATTAGGCCTCTATGTGCACGATCTGACATACAACGCCCAGAAGCCGGCCCAGGTGGCCGGCCGTAATGGAGAGCCGCTGGTCAATTTTGAGCGGTACCGCACCGCGGCCAAGATTGTCAAAAGCCTTCTCCGGCTGATCGATGCGAGTACCAAGTACCGCTTCGAGCCGGTGCAAGGCATCATTGAGCGGTGTCTTTGGATTGCGTCGCTGCCGGAAGACCAGATCCAGGCGCGCAGCCGACTCCTTGACTGAAGCTTCCCTTGACAAGAAAAGTGATGAATAAGAGCTAGTAGCATGGGGGAGTCATTTTTGCGTTCGCATACATAATACCCTCTGATATTAATACCCTTTGTTGTTTTGTGATGCCATCCATGTACAATAGACTTGCATTTGTCTGACTCTGCATTCTGACGGCAACTATCTTTATTGGTCTTGTTTAATATAGCGACGTGTTTTCTGGCCAGTTTTGCGTATACCAGCGATGTCTAAGGAAGCAGCATACTCGGATGGAACGATATATACACGATTGATATCGGATTGACCTGATTCCACGTATGCATAAGCGTAACACATGTAGAATAGTACAGGAAATACTGAATTAGGTTAGGTACCTTGTGCTTCAATGCTGCCTGATATGTTGACGTCACAGCTGTGCATGGATAAAATGAAGCCTAAAACAATAGAAACCTCAGCGAATTTTGTCATGACGAGAACCAGGGATTTGCGGCCCCTGGTGGAGTGGGTTGTTTGGGATTAACCAAAGCTGCATCAGTGGCATTCCTGAGCTGCCACAATTCCGACCCTGGGCCGCATCCAGTCCCTCCACTCTTCCTTTCTCCCCCATCTTCCCATTCCACTCCCTCCCACGACCACAACGAACACGAAGTGCAGGAAGGAAGACCGCAGGCTTCCTCCATGGAGCTAGAACTGCGATCAGGCTCTCCTTTCCCTCTCTTCGTTGGTTCATGACACTTCCCTCTGAGCTACCACCATGGAATCCATTGGCTCCCCCCGCGGGGCTTCCTCCGACGAGCTCGACCGCAATAATGACGCCAGCGACGCCAGTCTCGCCGACCTCTCTCACGACCAGCCGCCCAAGGCCCTTCCAGACGATCTACCCAAGTCCCTGGACGACCGACGGTCCACGCACTTCATTCCGCAGGAGACGGAGATGTACGATGCTTGGCAAGGTGCGTTGCGTTGCGTCCGCTGCCCTCGCTGCACGGTCGAGCAGCGTGCAGACATTATTTTTTCCCGGACTTGCTAACCGCCCTTGCGTACTGACCAGGCCAATCTCAATTCCTCACAACCCCCGTCGCGGCGAAACCGCTCAGCTTCAGCCTTGCCCTCGATGACCACTCCCACGATGACGAGCACAGCCTCCAGGCCCAGTACGGCCGCGGGCTCGGCACCGCCGCCGCTGACGATGATAACGAGTCCACCGTCACGGCGCGGTTGGAGGACAGCGATGCGCGCCTGATGGAGATGCTGGCGGCGCAGGCGGCCCATCGCGAGGTGGAGTCGCTCGGCGCGGATGAGGACGCTATCGCGTCAGACGAGAAGCTCTCCGAGTCTGAGAAGAAGGATATCCTACAGAGGAGTCTGAATATGGCTGCGAGTAATGGGGACGTGGATCGCGTGCACAAACTGGTCCAGGGCAAGGCGAAGGACTACGTGGATGTGAATATGCCCGATGAGGAGGGGACGGTGCCGCTGATCTACGCTAGCTGTTTTGTGCGTCTATCTTGCTGCTATATTGTGCTATATTGTTCAGGAGAGGGTTGAGCTGACTCACGCAGGGACATCAAGACGTGGTCTCGGCGCTGCTCGATGCCGGCGCCAACGTCGACCAGCAGGACCGCAACCAATGGAGCGCATTGATGTGGGCCATGACCAACCGCCACAAGACCATCGCAAAGATCCTCCTCGACCATGGCGCATCCCCTGATATCAAGTCGACCTCGGGGGGCACGGCGTTTGACTTTGCGCAGCCGGGCAGCGAGATCTCGGAGTATCTGCATGAGAACGGGTACAGCTTTGGGCCAAGCGCTATCGAGGATGATTTCTACGACTCTGGGTTCAGTCACGGCCGGTTTGAGGAGGAGATCGCGGAGAACGAGATGAAGCGCCGCATGATGATGGAGGAGAGCGCGATCAATCTGGAGGTGGATCTGTCGAGTCTGGGGCTTGATGAGAAATTCGACGTGAGTGATTCGAGTGATTTTGAGGATGTTTTGGATACTGACGGTTGGACAGCAGTCTTTAGATGAGGAATTGGAGGAGGACCAGCAGGAGTTTGTGTGGGATCGGTGTCTGAATGATCAGATGTTCGTCTTCCAAGAGCATGAACTGGAGCGGATCCTGAATATCATCATCACGAACATGACGCCCCAACGATCGCCATCGCAAAAACCGGTTCCCGCCAATCTTCTGTTCCTCAGCGCGCGCTATGCACACTATCACGCTAGCCCGGAATTACTCGCGACGCTGTTGGTTTCAGCTACAGACAAGATCAACGACGTGGTGGAGCGCCACCAGTGGGACATGACGATCCTGGCGTTCTGGATGTCGAATGCAACGCTGCTGCTACATTATCTGAAGAAGGACGGAGGCCTGGTGGAATCGACCGTCGAATTCCAGCTCCACCTGGCAGAGCTCATCAATGAGATTTTTATCCTGATTATCCGCGATGCTGAGCGCCGGATGAACAAGGTGTTGGATGCGGCCATGCTGGACCATGAGACGATCCCGGGCTTAGAAGACGTCCATTTCCAGAACGAGTGGAAGCTGTTCCGGTCCAAGAACAAGGCCAAGGCCCCCGAACCGGCGGAGAAGCGCTTTCGACCCCCCTCCCCCCGACGGCGGGCGCAGGTTTCGCCGCGGAATATCACCTCTCTCCTCTCGTCGACGCTCTTTGTGCTCGACCTTTACGATGTCCATTCTGTCATTACGACGCAGATCCTATCGCAGTTGTTTTATTGGCTGGGAGCGGAGCTCTTCAACCGCATCATGACCACCAAACGATACCTGGCGCGGACGAAAGCGATGCAGATTCGCATGAACGTGTCGACGCTGGAGGACTGGGCGCGCAACAACAACCGGCAACCGGAACACTATGAGAACGGATCGACCACGTGTACAGGGGAGAGTACGATGGATGCTGCGCGGAAACACCTAGCGCCGGTGATCCAGCTGCTGCAGTGGCTGCAATGCTTTTCGTCGCTAGGCGAGGATTTTGAGTCGCTGGTGACGACGTTGCTTCAGCTGCAGCAACTGACGCCGGCGCAACTGCTCCATGCGGTGAAATCGTACCGGCCGGAGGTGGGGGAGAAGGGACTGACCAAGCCGGCGATGAGGTTCCTGATCGATCTCCAGCGAGACCCCGAGCTTCTCTTCCGGGAACATGCGAAACTACAGGGCGGGAAAGTGACGGCGGCGGGCGGAGCGACAGAGGGACGGCCTCAAACGCCGCCGCCGAATGCCTCTACGACAGAGCCATCGACGGAGGCTCCGGGCACGCCCGAGGCTTCAACCACCCGGACGTCCATGTCGGTTGCGTCTCCGGCGTCCACGGTGGCGCAGTCGGAACGGAATGGGGGGAATGGGATTTTCTTGGACCCGTCGTTGACACTGCCGTTTTCCCTGCCGACGAGTACGGACATGTTGATTAGTTACGGGGCGGGCTGGGGCGGCACGAATCGCGAACGGGCGCGCAAGTATATCCCGACGGTGCCGGCAGAGGTGCTGAGTCGGTTTGATCGAGACAGCTGAGGCAGGGAGAAAGGATGGTGGTGATATACCCATTCAGGAGATGATGTTGTATATAGGAATTATGCAGGCATATTGTTGGCGTATGGAGGAGTCAGCTACCTACCTTCTGCTTCTGAGTAGACCTGCCTAAAAAGGCCTAGTCCCGCCGGTTTGATTGGGTTCTAGATGAAACACGGGGTCTGCGTTCTGTTGCATCTCATTTCGGGGACTTCGCAACACATACTCTATACACTTCACTTGCTACATACTTGGTCCATCATGATCCACTTCGGAGCCGATTCCCCGACCGTTTCCCCAGGCATCGACATTTTCCATTCCCTTTCCACCTTCCAAATGAACATTCTCTTCCTTCACCCCGTCTCGTCTTGTCTCGTCTTGTCTCGTCTCGTCTCGTCTCGTCTCATCTCTCGTCTGTCGGTTCGGCCCGCCTGCAGCTGCGAGGTTCTCTCCTTGACTTGAACAAGACCGACTTGTTTGCATGATGCTGCTTTAGTGTCCGCCGCCAACTGTCGATCTACCTGTATATCAACAACAACAACAACAACATCATCATCATCATCATCAACCACATCTGGTCGTGATCGATGAGGCCTCTACTGGACGATCTGCCCGTGATTTCGGCCACTCGCACGACATTCCCGTCTGGTGCCCGATCCAGTTAGTGCGGACGCCTCTCCTTGTCCTGTTGAGGTAAGCATTTCCCCTTTGGGCCATTTGGGGACGTTGGTGACGACGGAGTACGGGGCCCATGCTGGCGGCGTCTCATCGCCTCACCGTCGCAACCACCAACATGTCTCCTTACTCCCGCTGTTCGCTCCCGCTGCGTCGATTATGCCGTTCCTCTTTCTCCCCCCGTCTTCGACGGCAGCATGCTGAAAACGCCTGCCGCCAGAGCGCCCGCCTCCAGAACGGACTTCTAGGTCCTCATGACTACGTCGTTCACTCGTCCGTTCACACTCCACGGCCCTCCCCGCCTCCTGTGTCTGGCCTCTCCGCGGACCCTTCGATGGAGTCCTCGCGCGCGGGACTCCCACCTCCTTCGTCCCTGGCACTGCCGCCCCCGGACGTCGGCTTCGCAACCATGAACGTCGTGAACCAGTCGCTCCCGCCTCCGCCGCCCCAACGACAGAACTCTGACCCCTCCTTTTATTCCTGGCTCGAATCCAAAACGGAGGAAGACCGGAGGAGACAGGAGGAAGAGAAGACGCGCCAGGAGTCCCTGCGCTTGGAACAGCGGAAGATCGAGCAGAGTATGCTCCGGGATTCCTTACAAGCCGGCGTCCCGCCGCATCTGATTCCGCTCATCTTCGCCGGCATCAGCCAAGGCGGCGTGCCCCAGTGCGTCCTCGATTTGACCCAGCAGTACATGTCTCAACCCGCGGCGGGTGCCCGCGGCCCAGCGACGCCTCTGCTGAACACTGTCCACCCTCCTCCACAGCGCGTCCCTCACGTGCGCCAGGACTCTCGTTCGCTGCCTCCTAATCCATACGCAGCAGCCCCTCCTCCACAGCCCGTGTCTGGCCCCGGCGTACTCTTGTCGCAGCCCCTCCATCCCCCGGCAGCATCCCCCACGACACACTCCCTCAGTAGACCCCCCTTGCCGAGTAACTCCGCGGACCCTAGGCCCCCGGGTGCAGCCCCAGCTAGAGCCATCCCTGGCGATGCGCAGCCCCCGCCGCCCTCCATCAACTTGAGCAATGTGCAATATGCACCGGGGTCGTCCGTCCCATCAGCCCAGCACGGCCCCAGTCGACATGACGCGCCTCCGCGCCAGTCACCGCCGTCTTTATACTTCCACCACTGGATTCCCCCGAACCAGTCGCATCACCCCGCGGCCAAGTCCCAGCAGGACGGATCCACGGCCCCGCCTCCACGTCGTTCAGAGTACCAGAGCCCTCCTGGCCCAGGCCGCAAACGAAAATCGACCAGTTCGCATCATCCTCCGCCGCCTCTCCCGTCGTCGCGCCCGCCTGAGACCCTCAGCTCCCATCCCTCCCGTCCAACATCCCCCCACCGCCATTACAGTGACGTGACTACGTCTTCGGAGGCCGGGGCGCCGGGTCTCTTGGACGCCGAATCCACGCGCCCTTTCGCCCAGGAAATGCCTCACGAGGACTCGCAGGCGGCCCGCAGACGCGCCGACAGGTCCACGTCCGACAGCAACCCTCCGTACCACCGTACGTCACTACACACGCGGTACGATGCGAGCGTCGAGCCCGGCCCCCGCGACTCGGATCTCGATAGCAGTCCCGGGCCGTCACCCACCACGCGAAGTCACTCTACCCAGTCTGGCCGCGAGGCGCCACCCCCAGCGGGCCTGGGCCCTCGTGCACACGGCCGATCAAACAGGTCGATGCATGTCGATCCACCCCATCTTCCATAGAACTAGTCTCCAGCAGAGCTGGGGACTCGGAAATAGACGATGCTATGAGAGGCTCACGCCTATCCCCTCGGCTTTGCTCGATTACAACTTTTCGGATGTCTTCTTCACTGATACCTTTCTTTTGTTGCGTGTTTCCTATGTGGGTTTCGGATGATTGCACCTACCCTTTCGATGTGTATATACCACCTCCCGGCTGGCCGGGCCACTTTATGTGAGATTGGATTTCGTGTGCGGGGGTTGTCTGGTAGCTGGAATACTAGATGACGATTACATAGATTGATACCACTGTTTGCTTGAATACAGGACTCCATCTACTTTACGTTCAAAAGAACACCTCCGTCGCCCTGTATATAGTCCTACCACACATGTTCTAGTGATATGTCAATATCCGTTCAGCTCAAGGTATATATTAATCTCCTTGGTCCAAGAGTAATTACAACGTATGACAGTCCGTCTGGACTGTCAGTCTCTGTCTCGACCAACAGGGTTCTAAGCCCGCGGAGTACAAGGGAACAGCCAACAAAAGCAAAAGACAAAACAAAATAGGCAACAGGAGTAGCGAAAGTGACGGGGTATCAGAATCAATCGGCCTTCCTCCGCAAGGAAAATGGTATATAGGACTGACGCATGAAATGCACGAACGGCCGGCGGCCACGAGAATAAGCAATAGGCCGTAGGCAAAGAACAGAGACGCAAGGAAAAGGTAATAAAGTGATCGTAGTTGGATGGATGAGGGATAATATTAAGACTCTTGACGGGCATGTGCGCACACGCAGACGTAAAGAATGCGGTGGTATTAGGTAAAGGTGTGGCATCAGCCTTCATCGGCCGTTATACCCGTTCGTGAAGGTCACGTATGCTGCTCAGGTGGTCGAGATCAACGTAGACTTCAGGTCGTGGGTTCGTGATGCGAGAGCCGTCAAAAGCGAAAAAGTAATAATAATATAAGTAAGAATTATAAGAATGAAGTGGACGCGCAGAAGGGATATCGTAAGAGGCCAACTCGGCCCCAGGTCATCAACAAATCGTGCGGAGTGTCGTCCATCCGTTCCAAGAACAGACGTGTTCCCGCTTGAGCAGGGACCAAGAAATTAATGTAAAGGGGGCTCGGGATTATTATAAGTGAAATAAGATAGGTGGATAGGAGTTGAAGACGCTCCCCAGGTTTCCAACGAGCAGGAAAGGTTTAGTCTTTGTGGAACTTTTTCCGCCGGTGGACTTTCCATTCTGCTTTGGCGACACGCATGAATAGCTCCACGTCTCGGATCGGAACCCAGCTGGTGAGAACTTTCATTGCGTTTTCAAAGTCCGACTCGAGAATGATCTCCCGCATGCCGTCGATCAGCGCGGCGGATGTCGCGTGCAAAACGTCAAAGCCTTTGCCGAAACTACTCGTACATCCTTCGGTATCGGCCGTCTTTCCGTCGAGCTGAAAGTCTTGTGGATCCCCCAGAAGCATGAATACATCCCATACGCGGAGTTGAGCCGGGAACGGGATAGAGTAGTTAAAGAGCGTCAAGTACCAGCGAGTGCCGTATGCGGTAGGCGGGATGCCAAGTTCATTCTGTAACGATAGTTAGTCCCTGTCAGCGTTGAGTGCTATCGCCGGATAAAAATAACGTACTAGTTTGCTGGCAACTTCGCCTTTGGCCAGCCAATCTCGCTCGAAATCACCTAACGCCTCCATAAGACCAGAAAACCCGGACTGATACAGCCGCTCTAACCCGCGCACCTGCCACAGCCGAACGAGCATGATGAATGCATGCTCTTCGTCATAGTACGCAAGAAGAGTTGCAGCGAGTGCCGCCATGCCCTGAACGTACCCTGTGTCGGGGAAGTACAACGACATGGCGTGCAGCACACGAAAAAGCAACCGCTGTCCGCCACGATAGCGCCGGCGGAACATAATGTGGCTTGTTATCGTTCGCGGGACATCGATATCAATCTGGACATCGTCGGGCGAAGAGACAAGCTGAAATTCGTGGAAAGCTTCAATGAGCTCCTCCTCGGACGGGCTGTTGCTGCGTTGTTTCGCACTCGATTCCAAGAAAGAATACCACGCTGTTGCTCTCCATCGATCTGGAATACCCTTCCAGGTGCGCTCGACAAGTTTGGAGCTGTGCGTGTCGAACTCGAATGTCATCCCTCCCCCATCTTTGCTCTTCCTCGTCGGCTTGGCCATCTTGGTCCATTTGTCCTCGCGCTGCCACTCCTTCTTCCGCGCGGCGCGGGCAGCGGGGGTATCGACCTTGTCGAGATCCTCCGGCAGCGTAAGCATGTCGGCCGCCTCGTCTTTGAACCGACGGTCACGGTTATGGGGAAGAAAGTTTGCGGCCTGGCGGAACCTCGAGGTTGACCTCCGCAGCGGTGAACTATATGTGCTCTGTGATGATGATGGACGTATGGAGTGCTCGGATAACTTCCTCGTCGGGGACCGACCGATGAATGAGCGGTTGCTCGCGAGAGCCGATGGCGGCCGGATGGTGTGTTTCCGTCGAGGCGTCTCCGCAGCTAACAGCAAGCTCGTCGATACCCGTTGGATCGGGCTGTGTTCCATGCCTTCAATGGAATTGGAAGTCATGGAACGAATAAACCCGTATCTATCCACGTCTCCCGCCTTGATATTCTGCCAGTATTCAATCCCACCAGCCAGCTCGTTAGCCTCGCGTTGGTTCGTACTGTTCGTAGTGCTGTCCGCATCAACAGAGGATACTGCGCTCTTTGATTCCGCGCCAGATACGCTCAGACCAGACAGACGAGAGGTTTCAGTACTGGCTGGTGCCGTTTCTTCCCATAGCACACCCTCTTCGATGGCCATTGCTTGCGCGACCTCGGAGTCCGTCACATTCTCGTTCCCCTTTTCGTACATCAACCTCACTCGGCGGGACAGCATGTCTTCGTCCGCGGATAAAGCCCTACTTGCAAGTGCGCTCTGCCGGACACGGAGCGACGCCCGGGTCTTCGGGCGTCTTTGCGGAGGTTCTAACGCTTCTGCTGAGGTAACACTCGGTTCTTGAGGAGGGACGGGTGATGATTGTAGGGTATCCTTCTCGGTCTCCTTTTCAGTCTCCTTCTCACTTTGCTGTTCCGCTTGCGAAGCTGCGTCTTCCTCCGGTGACGGCGGGGGTGGCGACGACAACGATTGTTGTTGTTCTAGCGACTGCTGTTGTCGCTGTTGTTCTTCCTCGTGCTGCAGCAGCTGCCTCTGCAATTGCTGTCTCTGTTCTTCCTGGATGAGACTCCCGCGCTTGGAGAACCGCATCGACTGTGGGCCCAGACCATCAAGAGAACTGGTGGGGATATCCAAGGAGATCCCATTGAAAGGGGCCTCGATCTGAGGGACGGGGGGCGGAGACTCCCCTTTTCTATCAAACTCCGATGATCGCTTAGGCCGCAAGCCAAATTTCCGTTCTGACCATCTAGATCCCGGGCGAGATCCCGGACGAGACCCCGGACGCGAGCCGGGGCGAGATCCCGTGTCATTCACGATAATGCTCGGTATGCTGCGCAGCGACCGCCAGCTACTAACGCCAGAATTGGCGGGGTCCGATTCAATCAATCGCGGGTCGTGGGCGACAACTGTCGCACTGGACAGATCCAGCCCGGAGTCGAGTTTGGCATCCTCCTGTCCAAGTCTCGACTTCTTATCGCCCGGGTAGCTCGACGAAGTATTCGTCGGAATTAGGTTGGGGTCGCGGCTGAGGGAGGAATCGACGGCGGCGGACACGGAGGCGGATCGAATTGCGACAGGGGCGGAGGTCGCAATGGGGTCTTCGTGCGCAACGGGCTGGAGGTGCGACTCCGAGTCGGGCATCACGACGGGGATAACTGAGGCGGATCGCTCATCGCCCATTATCCTGACATGACTTGAAGTTGAGAGGATGAAATTGTGAGGTGGAACGTGGCTTGAGGGGGGGGTTTTCTCTTCTTTTTCTGAGAGGGCGACCGTGACGGAGGCGACAGGGGGGCGCGACCGGGTTTCCACAGGGGGGTAGTTCCAGCGGGCGGGGAGGACGTTTGGTACAGCGAAGGATCGATTTAGTGGTCACCCGGCGGGATCAGTCCATGAAAATGGGGATTGGACTCAGTAACACAATAAGGATGATGGCCGACAAAGGAGCGACGACAATGTCGATGGTGCAGTGGGTAGATCTCTGGCGCAGCAGCCGATCATGACCGCCTTGAATGGCGACAAGGGCGAAAAATTGGGAAGAGCGAGAGGAGAGAGGAGCTGGACCGCGGCACCCTGGAAGCTTGGCGCACCGATGGGGACAAGCTTGTTGGAGGTGAAGAATGTAGGGAGAGAAGACGAGAATGCTGAGCGTCGTTGAAGTCGTAGAGAGGGAGGGAATCGGCTTTCTGCCTAGGTGGCTCACACGGTTAATCACAAGCAGACGAGATTGACAGGCAGATCTCTGTACCTGGATCTTCTTATTATAGGAAGACGAAGACAATAATTCCAATCATGACGGCCCAGTTCCCAAGGGATCGCGAAGGGGGGAAGTGGGACAGGTCAGGTCCACTGCGACTATCTAATTGCCAGAGCCACGCAGCAGCAGTGGAGTTGGATCCAGTCTTGCGTGGTGAAGACGACGGTTGAAGGTGATAATTTTAGATGAAAGAAGCGGGAAGTGGAGGGTGATGACTACGTACAATGCCTTTTGTTTCTTTTCTCGATCTTTTCTTCTTTCACCTACAAACGAGAATCTCGAATTTGTTGAATAATGAACCTTGTCCATAGTATTGCCAGAATCAAGACTGTTACCTAGTATCCCTTGACACACTATCTTCCATTATTGTGGCCGTTTTCTTTCATTATTGATCCCTACGCAAGGGTACGGATGCCGTTGTCATTCCATGGATCAATTCCCTTTAATTTCGTCTTCTCTTTTTTTTACTACCAACGTCCAAATCAACAATGCCCATATCAACACGCCAAACCAGACGACCAGAATCCAGCAGGTCATCATGTACTCGGGGTCCTTCGCACAGAGCATACACAGTATACACAAGCCCGCTGTGCCATCGCACCCGTCTCAAAAAGAAGAGAAAGGCCAGGGTAAACAAACACCAAAGGGAGAACTGCTAGTAGTCACCCTTCACGCTAAATAGTCGCATCCCAATTGCACTCCCCAACTCTAAACTTCACGCCACAGCGGTCGTGTTGGCCCCGGTCCGGGATGGCTCGCGCGCAGAGCGTGTGGGCTCGATCGGCTCCCGGGGCAAAAGCTCAATCTGGCGCACTAGGAAGCTCTTCTCGTCCGTAAACTGGTCATCGTCCGTGCGGTCCTCCAGGAATCTTGGCAGGAATTTGAGAAGGCGATCTCGGTTATTGATAAGAATTCGCTGGACCGCCACGGATTTGTTGGGGTTCGCAACAAACACCTACCCGACATTCTTTGTTAGAGCCATCGTGCCCCTCCTCCAATTCCTAGCGAGAGGGCGACACATACCTTGAAGACGTGGAACCCCTCGTACTGCACCATCTTGCGATCATCGCGGAGTAGCTTCATGCAGAGCTTAAGGTTCTCGCCACTCTCAACGTAAGCCATCATCACGTTGTAGTTGGCCCGATCCAAGAGGATCTCCCCCAGTAGCTTGATGCTCTGCCGCTTGGTGACGTAGGAATCCGATTGCACCAGGACGTTGTTGAACTTGCCAAAGAATCGGTCAAAGTTCGCCGCAAGGTATCCGGTCACGAGAGACTTATGATGGGTGAGAATTTCCTGCATATGGGCTGTTAGTCCGGTGCAATGACGCGAGGGGTCGGCCTTTTCCTACCCGGAAGGTCGTGAAGGCGTCGGCGCTCAATTCAAAACTGCCTCGATCGATCCAACGGAAGAACTCCCAGAACACCCCATTCCCGTTTTGAGGAATGCCCGGTTGAACCTCGCTCAGTCTGATGGCCGGCTCGCCCTCCCGGGACTGATCATAAAGAATAATCGCCGCAATAACGTCAAATTTGAGCGCTTCCCGCAGGATCGTCCCGCACGGCATAGCGCTCTGGCTGTGTTCATAGCCCTTGCATAGCTCCAGGATAATTTCGGGGCGGTTATGGACGATATAGGAGATGACGGGCGGGTCGGACTGCGTGTTCGGAGAAGGCTTGAAACGAAGGACGTGCGAAAATATGGTCTGCGTATCTTTCCTGGCCTCAAACGGAAGACGGTTGAGATTCCGCGCAAGCTCGTACAGTAGGTCTTCGTGCAGAGTAGCTTGAACCAGCGCATGTACTTGATCCGGGGAGACTTCGATTTCTAGCAGAGACATGTCAGCGGACGGGTGGGTTTCGGAGAGGCGCTTGCTATCCGTTCATCAATGTACGGACCTTGGGTTCCTTGAACGATCAGTTTCATCTGCGACAACTGTTTACCTAGTTCTTCCTCCAGCTAACCACCCCTAATGTCAGCACAGTCGATAGGGATAAGCCAGGGCGCACCCACCTTCGCCGGGACCGTTGGTGTTTCCCGTAGTCGCAAGAGAAGATCTTTAATTGACCGGACCACATCAGACGGTTGCCGAGAGCGGCCACGACTGAAAAAGAAGGCCATGCTTGGACTGTTTTCCTGGCAGAACAGGTGAGGGGAAGGGACGGAGAGAAGAGAGAGGAGCTAGAGCTCAACGGGATGAGAAACGGCGCGAAAACATGCACAAGAAGAAGAAGAGCTGAAAGAATGAATTGACACTGTCGGGTCACAGGCCTCGAGTGGATAGCAGTTGTTGTTTTGGAGCAGAGGGTTCGGGGTTGCTGGAGAGAGCAGCAGGCGGTGACTGCTGGTGGTGGGGGGAGGCCTCAGGCTGGCTTATCGCGGTTCTGGACCCTCCCCAAGAGTGGACAAACAAACCAGCAGGCGGGGCAACCATTTTTTCCTTTTGCGGGTAATTTTTTCTTCAGGAACCACAACCCCTCCATTGTCCATCCAATTTACTCTCCATTTTTCTCTGATTGTAATCTGCAATCACCACTCCATTAGACGATGGCTTCCCAACCTGCCTACCCTCCTCCCAAGGAGGATGATGTTCACTCGACCGCCTCTGAAGATTCCGACGTCAGCAACGAGGAAGGCTGGGAGGATGTTGAACCCGACGATGATACCCAGCCCGTTGTCGGCCTCTTCTCCGACAAGATCTATCCCGACGTGAATTCGATGCTTCAAGAGAGCAAAGACAAGTATGACTTCGACCTGCGGAAGATCAAAAAAGAGCTTGGTGTGTTGTCAATTGCAAATGGATCTAATGGCGTTAGTGTATTTCTTCCGCTGCTACAAGCCCGGTCGATGTACAACTAAAACTGCTATCATCGTGTCCCAGCTAACGTGTTTCTCTCTGATCTATAGACCTGGATTTCCTGGATACCATCAAACTGGTCAACTACGTCCGGTCTCAAGTCAAGCAAGGAAACAAGAACCCCGATGTCTCCTCCAAGGACAAGTTCGCCGACGAACTATACCTGAAGCCCGTTCTTGAAGATGATGCTCTGCTTTACAGCCTGGATGATATCGATGACGAGGAACAAACTGCTGGCACAGAGGCAGAGCGCCGCGTGATCGAGCTGCAGGAGGATCTCGAGCGTCTCCAGACCCAGTTCTCCGAGTACAGAATTGCCGTGCAAAAATCCATGGAGGAACAGCTCACCAAGGAGGATGAGACGCTCGAAGCTTCTGGCCCATCCAAGAGGAGCCAAAACAAGGCAAATGAAGCTGAATCCGATTACTTCACGTCTTACTCCGGAAATGGTGCGACACATCCTATGCCAGAAAAGCTCACTCGCTAACACGTTATGATGGCCCCAGGTATTCACGAGACCATGCTCAAAGACGCTATTCGTACCGATGCTTACCGGGACTTCATCTACGAAAACAAGCATCTATTCAAGGACAAGGTTGTCTTAGATGTCGGCTGTGGAACAGGCATTCTCTCCATGTTCTGCGCGAAAGCGGGCGCTCGCAAGGTCATCTCAGTGGACAACTCCGGTATCATCAGCAAGGCCAAGGAGATCATCTACGACAATGGATTTGGAGACGTTATCACGTAAGCTGTCTATAGGCGCGCTTTAGCAGTGGGACTACGGCTGACTATTAATCTTTCAGGTGCATCCGTGGTAAGATCGAAGAAGTCACCCTGCCTGTCGATCAGGTAGATATCATTGTGTCCGAATGGATGGGATACTATCTGCTCTTTGAGGCCATGTTTGATTCGGTCATCTACGCCAGAGACCGTTATCTGGCTCCTGGTGGACTGATGGTGCCCTCGCATGCTACTCTCCGCATTGCTCCTTTTGCCGACTCGGACTTCGTTGATTCCCATGTTACCTTCTGGGAGAATGTTTATGGTTTCAAGATGACCAGCATGCTGGAGGGCATCTACGACGAGGGTCTTGTCCGGACTATCCAACCATCGTCTATCGCTGGCGATTCCTCCGTCTTCCTGCCTCTTCCGCTCCATACGATTACCGTTGATGAATTGTCGTTCTTGAAGGAGTTCCAGGTCACTCTGAAGCAAGACATCGATGCCCTCGACGGTTTCGCTATCTGGTTCGACATCTTCTTCATGCCCTCCAAGGACACTCCGATTGCCGATGATGCCTTGCCGTCGGACATGCAGAAGAATGGCATTGTCGCCTTCACAACTGGCCCTTATGGGACCGAGACACACTGGCAACAAGGTGTTGTGCTCATCGACCATGGAAAGAAGAGACCGGCTCCTTTAAAACAGGGCCAGACCATCACCGGAAAAATCGGATACCAGAAGAATGCCGAGCGGTCCCGTGGTTTGGATGTCACCATCGATTGGGAAGTCCAAGGCGAGAAAGGATCGCAAAAATGGGTCGTACAATAAGTAGATGAGTTTACTTAGACGAATAAAAGTTTCTCGTTTGATGGTGTTTGGCTTTATTTGCATCTACATCTTGCTGGGTAGCCCTATGAAAATAATAAAAAGGGGTATCAATTTTGAAGACTTGATCATATCATCATCGTGTCTCCTTTTCTCTACGGCTTGTGCTGGATTCCTCACCGTGGCGGCGTCTGCCATGGCTGCTGTGTCTATGACGGTCGCGATGCGACTCTGACCTAGAGTGACCATGACTCCTATGAGACCGATCGCGACTTCTGTCTCGGCGATGGTGATGTCGGTGACGATGGCGCTCACGGTGGGACGACCTATGCTCCTTGTCTTGGTGTCGGTCAGGCGCAGCATCCAGCTTGAACCCGTCCAGACTGTCTACCGACGGGGATCTCCTGCGACGACGTGATTGCTCTCTTTCCGCAGCCTTAAGGGCTTCCAATTCCCGGGTCTTTTCTTCATTCCATTTCTTCCTCTCCAGCTCGACCGCCTTCAACTGTCGAACGCCCTTCCTCATCGCCGCAAGGGGGTCACTCGCATCCATCCGCGCTTTTTCCCGCTCTCGTCGCATGGGATCTTCGTTACCCCACACATTCTTCCGGGAAGTAGGATCTGGCGCCATCGCGTCCTTGCCCGACAAAGAGTACCACGGGGTCTGCCCAGCGGATTGGCGAAACCCCGCTGCATTGGAGAATCGCATGGTGTATTGGTCTTCGTAGCTGCGCTGCCGATCCGCTGACTCCTTCTCAACTTCTGGGTTTTTGTCACTCTTGCGCTGTGCTGACTCGGACGGGAAAAGATTGATGTGACCGGCCTCATCATGCAGCGGCGCATCGCTCGACTGGAAGGAGGCCAGCTCCTCCCGCTTTGCCAGTGCAATCTCTGCATCTTCTCGCGCAACTCTGATGTCGCGGTCCGTGTCGGTCTCCCCTGCGAGACGCCTTCGCTTCCGTGATCCCCCTATGTCCTCTCGATGGCTGTTTCGGGGTCCGGTTTTGGGTGATGGCGATCGCCGTGGAGGCGGTGGTGTCGGGGGCCGTTCGCCCCGAAGAATCTTAATCCGCCGTTCGGCATCGGCTTCTTGCATCAGACGCTCCTCCTCTTCTTCTCGCGCTTTGGCTTGCGCCTCATCTCGCCGGACGCGAGCTATGTTCTCTGGATTGTAGACGTTCCATGACTTCTTGCCAAGCAAGTGACTGCCAACTGTCAGTCCGAGTGCGAACACGATAGAAATGGATGGCAAAGCTTACAGAGGCATTTTGATCACGCTGTCTTGAAATATGCAGGATAGGGCTTGGTGGCTCGGAGGCGGGCGTCAGGCCGAAGAGGTCGGAATGGAGAGATCGTATTATGCCCGCAGTATTCTTACAGGGAAAGCGGTTAGGTCCAGATAGGCAGGCGGTTTACACGTAATCATGCCCAAATTGGTTAGCCTGGAACCCGATTGAAACTGCCAGATAAGCCGATAAGAAAGGCGGAGGCGAAGGCGGCGAACCGGGAGCTGAGGTGGCTACATCCATCATCATAGCTGCCGCCATCTCTCCTTCCACTTCATTTCTCAACTATATGAGACGTCATGTTCAACCGCAACAATCTCCCTTCCGTCCCTAATCCTTTCGGATCCCGGCAGCAGCCCCCGGGAGGCGGTTACTCCAACCCTAACCAAGTCCCGCCGCCTTATCCCCAAGGCGATCACGGACGTCCTGCGCGTCCACATCCGGGACGGCCGACTCAGCAGCCCCCGTTGCCGGCAAGAAACCCGGGACAAGACCAGACCTGGTTCCTGCGCCCCGAACGGAGTCCACATGATACCTTTACGTTTGGAAATCTGTACGTTGCAGGCCTTTGAGCTTCACCCTTCGATCCCTCCGTTCCAGTCGACTAATCCGCTTTCTCTACAGACTTGCTATCTCGCCACAGGACTTTCCTTTGAACCGCGATGGCGTCGATCTTTACCTTCTTGTCAATGACTACTATGTCTTCTCTGCGCGCCCATACGGAAGCGTTGCGCCTGGAACTATCTGCCTGTCAGAACCTCAGCGGTTGTGGGCCGGTGTGGGACTCCGGGATCAGGTCAAGGTACAGATCTATCATCCATTCAGCCAGGGTGGGCAGCCGTATCTTGGCTCGACAGATATCGAAATAAAGTTTGCCGGGAAAATCAGGCCAAAAGAGCCTTACGACCAAGACGAGTTGGGGGCTGCTGTGATCAAGGTAGGTCTTCCATTCGACGTGAATCACCTATTCAAATCTTGCTAACAACGTCATAGAATTTCCAAAGCCAGATCTTTGCCCCCCAACAACTGATTCTCATGGATTACAAAGGCGTCAAGCTTCAGTTGAAAGTGAAAACTGTCCAGCGAGTCGATCTGGGCTCAGAGAAAGGCAGTGCTGCTGGACGGATTGAAACAGACAAAACAGCGAGAGGAATTCTGACGCAGCACAGTCAGGTCAACTTCACCAAGGATCCGGAATCGGAAATCAACCTGAGGGCATCAAACCGTAGACCACCGGCCAACGCCATTATCCAACCTGACTTCAAGTTTGAAGACATGGGCATTGGTGGTCTTGACTCGGAGTTCAGTACAATTTTCCGCCGTGCATTTGCGTCGCGCATCTTCCCTCCGGGCCTTGTTGAGAAACTCGGTATCCAACATGTGAAGGGTATGCTTCTCTACGGTCCACCGGGTACGGGTAAAACTTTGATTGCACGACAAATTGGAAAGATGTTGAACGCAAGGGAACCGAAGATTATCAACGGTCCAGAGGTGCTCAGCAAATATGTTGGTCAGTCCGAGGAGAACATCCGGAAAGTCTTTGCAGACGCAGAGAGCGAATACAAGGCAAAGGGCGAAGAGAGTGGACTGCACATCATTATCTTCGATGAGCTCGATGCTGTGTGTAAGCAGCGTGGGAGCACAACTGGTGGAACGGGCGTGGGCGACAGTGTTGTCAACCAGCTACTCTCGAAGCTGGACGGTGTTGATCAATTGAACAACATTCTCCTCATCGGTATGACCAACCGAAAGGATATGATCGATGATGCGCTACTGCGGCCTGGTCGTCTAGAGGTGCATGTGGAGATTTCTCTTCCCGACGAAAAGGGCCGCAGTCAAATTCTCAACATTCATACCCAGAAAATGCGACAAAATGAGATTATGGACTCTGACGTCGATCTGTTCGAACTGGCCCGCGAGACCAAGAACTTCTCCGGTGCTGAGATCGCTGGTCTCGTCAAATCGGCCTCTTCCTTTGCTTTCAACCGGCACATCAAGCTTGAAAACATGGGACATGTTACCGGTGATGTTTCGAATATGAAAGTCAACAGATCCGATTTCCAACTTGCACTGGACGAAGTCATACCCGCATTTGGTGTATCTGAAGAGCAGCTTTCGAGCCGTATCGAGCATGGCATCATCGATTACTCGCCGGAGATTGAAAAGATTCTCATGGAGGGCAGACGCTACGTCGACCGGGTCAAGGAGTCTCGGCCTCTTTGGTCTGTGTTGCTGCACGGTCCGGTTGGAAGCGGAAAGACTGCCTTGGCAGCTAAGATTGCGATTCAATCCGAGTTCCCGTTCATCAAGATGATCTGCCCCGAGGATATGGTTGGTCTCAGTGAGATAGCCAAGGTCCATCACATTGTCAAGGTTTTCGAAGACGCGTACAAGAGTACGAACAGCATCGTTGTCGTGGATAACATCGAAAAGATCATCGAATATCGCCCTGTTGGTCCTCGGTTTTCGAACACCATTGTGCAAAACCTAGACGTTTTCTTCCAGAAACGGCCACCCAAGGACCGTCACATTTTGATCATCGCCACTACGAGACAGAGGGCGATGCTGAAGCAGTTGGATATGTTCAATTCGTTCGATGCAGATATCAGGGTTCCGAATGAGATGGGTCGTTCAGAACTGCAGAAGATCATGGAACATGAAGGTGCATTTGATGCTGAGGAGATCAACCAGGCATTGGATCACCTCCTTGAGACCCCTGACGCCACCATTAATGTTGGTGTGCGGACGGTGCTTTCTGGAATTGAGGCCGACACTGCCGAAGGAGGTCCTAGCAGGGTCGAGCGGTTTGTGAACTTCATTCAAGGAAGAATCGATGCAGAGATGAGTTCTGTGTAGATAAGGCAGAGCTTTGTTTCAACTGGTAGATATGTGTTAATTAAGCTAGAATAGGATATTAGCGTGACTTAAGGTCAATAACATAGACTTGAGGTTGCGTCTGTTACTATCTTACCTACCTTAGGTACCTTACTTTGCCCTGTCTGCACCCTATGGGCGGGCAGGACTACCCTTTGTATTCCGTCCTCATGCCGTTCGCATCTTGCTTTGTCCTCACCATACCTACCTAACTCCCGTTCCTCTCTCTTCCGCATCCTTCTCATACATCTGATTCTCCCTCAACAGCGCCATGTTCTGTAATGTCTTGCCCAGACCAACCGCAAAGAAAGAGGTATGCAGAAAGGAGTACAGCATGTTGGAAGAATGGGCCCCTCAAACTCTGAGCGCTTATCACTGTGCCGAAAGTCCAGCGGCTCCGCTGTGTGGTCCAAGTGAGACTCTCACCATCCCCGAACGCAATGGGACTCGCAGGAGAAAGACACGGTCGTCCTCGATGTACGAAGATTGGAAATCGCAAGCTTTGCAAAACGACAACATCGTGAAGCCAGCCACCTCACCTCCTGAAGGCGAAACCAAACAGGGACCGACGCATAAAACGCCTGTTCTTCGTGGTCCTGGCGGAGTTGAGAGTGTCAAAGTTCGGCATCAGCGATCGGCCGAGGCTGGTGTTTCTACAGGTATGTTGTTTCCTGTGTCGGCTCTCGGGAGGGTCTGGGAAGATTGACAAACTGTCTACATGTCAGCTCGCTCCCATCCCAGAGCTACAAATCGCACGGCCGCTTCTACCAGCAAGGAGATCAAAGCCGCGGGTCCTCAATCGCAGGAACAGCACTCAAATGGGGTTATACTGCTCCTAATGGCACCTACATCGGAAGAGAGGAGCTGGTGAAGCTTTCCAATGGGGTAAAGGTCGCGAACGGCGATACGATGTATTTCTTGCCGAGTTTTGTGATCGATCCGTGGAAAGGAGTCCCGGTCATGAAGACGGAGTGTCTTCCGCGCTACTAAGCATTTTACGTCTGCTTTCTTGTTCTGGGACTAGGTGTTGATCATGCTTTTAAAGAATGGAAGGAAGGAAAGTGAAACGATCAGGTTGGGAAGGCTAGCCACACGTGTGATACATGTCTGCTCTCTAATGACACACTCGATTGAGGTAAAGAGAGTGTCCATGCATGGAGTCAATGGTGGTGGGATCAATTGATTGAACGGGCTGTCTCTTTTTCAAGGAACTGGAGAAGTTTTATTTAAAGCACACTAGACAATTCCTACCAGCACCGATAGTTCAACCGGTCAAGGCTAGAGGCAGTCAAGACTAAACACATAATTAAACTTAGGGTTATTGGGATCCTCCCGCTTCCCGGGCACTCCTACGTTCCTGGATCCTCCCTACCAGAAGACAGCTCCCCCTTTACCTGGAGCAAGACCAATGCAAACGCCACCTGTCCCAGAACCCTATCCTCTTCGTCATAATTTCATAGCCTACGGAATATACTTCCTGCCACGTGCAATTCGCATGTTTGGCATGACCTACGCCTACAAGCAAGCTACACGGAAGCCAGCCACGCCCCCCACAGCACGACCCAGCAAACAGCCCAGCTACAGACTGATTGGTCCTCTCCCCTGACTACGCAGAGCTCTTCAAGCCTAGTAACGCGCTAGGATGGGCCCCATCCACGCGTAAGGTCCATGCTCCCACGCCCAATCGTCCTGGGACGGCACCGCGTCACATCCCCAGCATCCACTACGCCGCGCCGCGCCTCACCGCGCAAAAGCGGCACGGGAATCGAGCGAAAACGGAGGGTGGAGCGGAGCACGGCGGGCTTGTGTCTCGTCCGCCGGCGGAGTGGGGTCGGCGGAGCGCGGAGCGCAGGGGAGTTGCTGTCAACCCCTTTTCCACCCCCGACCCCAGTGCTCGGTCTGTTACCCTCGGAGGATAGACGGGGAGATTGGGGCCCGCACTGGTGTCACGACGACTGTTTGAGGCTCTCTCCACAGGCTTATTAAGGCGACACCGCGCTGCGAGAGGCCTTGGTGGACCACCCACTAGAGCTTCAGTTCAGCCTCAGGGGGGCCGTGCCACGCCTGTCCCCACGGACATATCCCACGGAAAACGGTCGGGTGCAGGCACATGACTGCCCGGACGACCCTGTGATGTCAGTGAGTGTGTCCCTGTCCGTTTGCACGTGGATCAGGCCGGGGCTGGGTGCCCTCTCTGCGTCTGTCGGTCGTATCAGTGTTCTGGAGACGAGAGATTTGCAAAAAAAGCTCAGGTATATTTCACCAAGAAACGGAGAGCTATCGGTAAGCACACGGTCCAATGTACAGTCCACAACGTAACAAAGCAGATAAACACCCTCCCAGAAGTACCCGTTAACCTTGAGCCCGAGGAAACCAACGAAAGAAAGCAAAAGCCAGACCAGCGCTCTGCACACAGTTTTGGAAGAAGTCATCACTGTCGTTAATAAATTATATACTTTCGATAAAATCCGGCCGAAGAAGGAGACATAGAAAATTCGACTGCGGAGCTGTCTCGCGATTCAGTTGTCGTCGTCAAAGGTGTACTTCTTGCTTGCTCGTCGGTATTCGTCAGGGTGTGCCCGCTCGGCTTTCGTCTTCAGCGCGCTAATGCCAAATAAGTCAGCGTCGTCGTTTCAACTCGGATTTCCGCGAAGCCCGCCTCATTCTGCACGCGCGGAAGCTATCGACATCCAACGCAGGTTCGCCAAGAGCGTTCTTCAGCGGAGCGCGGCGGGCCTCCGCTCTTCCACTTGGGCGGAGTGGGGTTCGACAACAACTGTCGACTGGGCTGTCGCAGCGACAGAATGAATGTGGTTGGAACTCACCTCACGCGCTTCTGGGTCCATTCAAGGTCGCGCTTGGTCTCGCGTGCGACTTTGATGCCGTCGGCGAAGTTGGCACGAGCGCCCTTGAGACGTCGCTGGGCGAGAGCCTGCAGCTCGAGAAGCTCTCGTTGCTTCGCGTTCAGCTGTCCGGATCTATCGTGTCATCAGTACGCTGATGGTGAACTGAATACGCTGGTACCGCAGGAACGGTTACCCGCTTCGAAGCGGAAACGATCCTCGGTGCTAGGGAATTGAAACCACATACGCTTGTGCTTGCATGGCCAGTCCCTTGTCCAGCGGAGTGGGGTCAAAGGCATTCTGCATGCGATTGCTCAGAACATCCACGACATCGACGCCGGACATCGAGGTGGAGCTGGACTCATAGTCGCCGCTGAGGCTTCCCGAGCTGTAGCTGAACCCGGCGGAAGTGCGACTTCCCGCCGTGGTGCTGCTGTCGGAGATATCGGGAGGAGAGCAAGGGACGCGGCTGATATGGTAGAGGCCGGCAGAGGCCGGTGCCTTGGAGGGAACATTGAGGGGAAGAGACGGAGCTTGATAGTGGTAAGTCGCCATTGTGATCTACAGTCGTCCGCCGAGACAGTGGTGAGGAACGGAAGTGCGTGAATGGAATTGATGATGAGGGTAAGAGTCTGGAAGGGCGGTGCTCTTGCAAGACAAGAAAGATAATATAAAAGGCTGGGTATGCGGTGACTGACTGGCAGCAGGGAGTAGTATGGAGAAAGCTAGGAGAGACCCGAGAGAGCTGGAGGGATAAGAAGAGAAGAGGAAGGAAGGAAGAAAACGACCGACAGGATGAGGGTTTATATAACCCTCCGCGGAGAGTCATCTCTCCGGCGGAAGAGCCCTCAAGGCCGATGATAGCCCCCATGGACGAGGGGGCCATGAGTTGAGCCTGTCCATCATTGGGCATTTGGCCCATCGCGGAAGTCTTGCCTCCCCTTCCCCCCTCAACCCTCACCCTCGCCATTCCTCCAGTACTCTCCAATCGCAACCCCCCAATTCCGCCCGTCTCTTTCTCTCTGGCCGCCAATTCGCTCCTGATTCCGAATCGACCCCGCTCTGGGTGGGAAGACGAAAACTCAAGGGAGGGCGGCGGACGGCCGGAGAGTGGTCCAGCCCTCGCAATCCCCCTCCACTCGGACTCTCTCCCGCACTGCCGTGGCAAGATTGGGACTCATTCTGGCCGGTTGGGCCTTTTCGTTTGCTTGCCTTGAAGCGCGCAATTGCAAAATAGGGGCTCCGGACGAACATATAAGAAGGGAGGGAAGCCGATGGAGACCGTCTAGAGCCCCATTTCCGCTGTCTCGGCGGGACGGGATTTACTTGGTTGTTCTATTGCCTACCCACGTTGACTGCCATCTTTTCTCCCCTTTCCTGCCCCCTCCTCGGAGGTTTTTTGATAGAATTCCAGTCTCTTGGTTTTTCTCTGTCGTCACAATCCACAGGTTTTGATTTTCTCAATATCCGGAGGCTGGGTGGCTGGGAAAACGTGGATGTTACCGCCGATTCGCAAAGTGTATGAGCCGCCGAAAAGACGGGTTGATAAGGCGTTGCGTGACTACGACACGGACACATGACGACATGCTCGACAATTCCTGCTGTTAGTGATGAGGCATTCATAGTCTCCTGTCACTCCCCTTTCTGTTCTGTTTCCCTCGCATTGCTGAAACACCACGATGGGAGATATATCGTCCGTGCGGTTAGAGGGGAATGTGCGTACTTACCATGACAGCTTTAGCGGAAGATTGATTATGAAATCACCTCGTGTATTTGGAAAGGGCTAATGGGACACAGCCGAGAAAATGTCTTCGCTGGCAACAAGGATCCTGGGATCAGTCGACCCGGGCACTATGATTGGAAAAGCGATGCTGATGGGCTGACCAGGTTGTAGGATCGGCGAGACTGGATAAATCTGACAGCCCCGACCATGACTACTGCCTCGAAAGATGCGGCAAAAACATGTGCAAAAGAAGAATGTTTCGACTCATCCCGGCTGAGACCGGGGAGTGCTGAAGTGGCACGACATGATAAAAACAAGAGCAAGTCGTCCCTGGAAAAGAAAATGATAATTGTGTAACAAGTGTGGACTTCCTGCGGCTGTCGAGGATATGATAACGAAGGGCAGAGAAAGCCTCAGTGGCTGTGTCCTCATACTTATGTTTGCTTTCCGTTTATCGGCGGCTGTCTTTGTCGCGACCTCTGGGCGCCGAAGCCAACGGCCAGCAACCCAACGGTAGCAAGCGCTCTAAACGCCGCCAACGTGCCCATGGCCGTTTAAGGATTCTAATGGGACTCTGTTAAAGGCGTTGGGGGCGTCTGCCGGAAGCAAAGAATCAATCGCACCCTGCGCACGTTCCGGCATGTGAGGTATATGAGTGCATGCAGCGAGGTCGCCGGCTGTCTCTGGGGAACGATGCCGTCTGGATCGACGGGACACATAAGAAGGGCAAATCGCTGGAGAGGGAAGCGAGAAGAAGGATTCCCGGTATTTCCTACGCTGACATGCTGATCTGGAGCTGCTTGGCACCTTATGCATGGCTCCTGTCCGTACTGTTGGACTGTACCGCCGGCTGGGACGACAGCACGCCACTCATATCTCTCGCTGTCCTCACGGTGACATCCACCGACAGTCCGGTAGGACCACTGATAGCCTGTTCCCGCAGGCTCTCATGCGGGCACCGTCATAGCTCGACGGCTTTGCTGCCTCACGAGATTGTTGCCTTACAACCTAGCTCTCGACCCATTTTTGAGTATGCCTGAGCATGATCACGCTCGGGGAACACGCCTACGCAAGTCAACCCAAAGGAACCTTCCGAGAAAATTTCCCCCTTCAGTCCGACCCGATCGCTGGGTAACACAGGGCCCAACGCATGACGAGTATGAATCGGTAGGGAAGTTTGCTATGAGGCTGTCTCTCATCCTTGGACGCGGTCTTGGACCGTTTTCATCATTTTTTTCTATTTTTCCCTTGGACGAAAATTGCCTCTATACGGCCGTCCTTGTTGGGTGACGACAGACACGCACATCTAACAACCCCGGCCATGAAGCCTTCATAGCCAATCCCAGGCTCGCCAATGACTCAAGGATACACGCAGGCGAATATTTGGTTTTCCTCCATCCATCTAATAGGAATCACCCTCCATCGTGTGAGCTGTCCTCGACAACGCCGATGGAAGAGGTCCGTGTGGTGACGTCTATCAAGACGATGAACAGAAGGCCGACAGAGGCAAGTCACCTTTCTGCACGACCGAATTCCCACTCCGCCTGCACGCATTTGCACCCCTATTTCCAATAATCGCCCTGGGCCGCCCCCCAATGTTCGCGGATGCAATGTGGATGCAACAGAATGTGGGGTTGGGTCGAACTCGCCTATCGTTCGTTTGCTCTTGCATTTCCTCACCGCCACAAAGACAGGCGTAATCCGATACCTCCAGAGGCCGTCAACCCATTGGGCCTCAACCGGCTTTCCTCTCTTTGACTTTTCTAGAACATAGTGGGTTGGTAACAAGGTTGGCGACCAGACTGCGCAACGACTCGCTGCCCCATGTCGCAACGCTTATGCCCGACTTGTTCGTCGGCGTTCTGCGTCTAACTTGCTGGGCTTTTTTTCCCGCCCCAACCCAAGATAGGTCGTACGTCGTTGCCTCATTCGCGGCAGACTCCTCAATAGGGCTCTTCTGCCCAGTGATCCTGCATTCAGGCAGAATTTCGCAAGGTCACCTGTGTCTATCAGGATCTGCCCAGTTGGGTAAACACAGATACCCTGACGGTTCCTTTTCCTGTGTAGCGTGCAGAGAACCCCCCGGAGGAACGGCATTCTAGCTAATCTTGGTACTAAGGCAGAATACTGGTGACCAGTTGGCTTTTGTTGGTGTTTCTACAGTCGGAAGGAATACAACGACATGGACCGTAGACTGAAAATATATATATATATAGAAGATAGATGATAGACAACCACATAAACAAATGGAAGAAGAAAGCCAATAAAAAGACACTCGTGCCATTTTCATCGCAGAGAGCACCCCTGCCAGACAGATGTATATTCGCCATATCTAGTCTCTGCCTCAACAACATTCTCGTCCTTCGGCAACCCTGGCAGTTACAGAAAAGACACATCTTATGCGCCCGATCCAGCACATAGTAAACCTGCGCTGCTCAGTGATCATTGCATAATGCTGACTCCACGGCCCGAAGCTGCAGGATTGCTGCATTTGACGGAACTATCTTAGTAGATGAAGTTTTCACTGTAACAACGAATCTATCTTTTGTTCAGTATATCAGCGACAAGATCAACACGGCTCCCAATGACTATCAACATGAGTCAACAGACTGGTCAACAATCTGCAAAACGTGCACATGGAATCAGAACCAGTGTCAAGTAACTAACCACCCGTCGAGGCAGAGCATATTAACTATAAAATTATCTACCAGAGAAGTCAAAGAGAAAGAAAAGAAGGGGAGAGATCGAACACAGCATCAACCGGTAGGAATAAAAGGCTCTGTTATCTGCAAAATACAATTCCAGAAGTTAAATGTCGTGCTCGTAAGAAGCTGGTATCGGGAAAAGCCGCATAATGGACGAGGCCTGAGGAAAAGAAGACAATCGAGAACTGCTCAACAAATCCGAGAAACTGACGCCACGCACAAGGTCGATGGTCCACAAAGAACAAGCTTAAAACTTCCGGCCCCGTAATGCTGAGAGGTATCAATCAAACTTTGAAATGCCGAATGCAAGAATGATGCATGGTGCAAGATCCGCGCGCAAAAAGGGGTAAAAAGCTGCGCAGCGAAAGAAGAAAAGACATGAAAACCAAATAATCAAGACTCGGAATGATCCAATGGCGCCTTTCCATCCGACGGCTCTGGCCGAGCCAAAAGAAACCCCAGCCCAAAAGTGTGAAAAGAAGTAGAAATAAATGGAGAGTAACAGGTACATCATAACAGGGTCGAACGCGGAGGTTATGGAGGTACAGACACTCATAACCTCGACATAAGGAGTTGAACGAGAAGGCGGATAAATCGGTCATGCTGTGCAAGGTCAAGTATGCCACAAGACGCTGATCTATTCTTCGCGATGGATGCCATGATCAGCCTTGAGTCGGTCTCGGAGTAGGAGCAAAGGTCGGCTGGGATCCAGAAGTCCCATCATCATCTTGCCGAGCTCATTGTGCTTGATGGGCTTCGTGACATAGTCGTTGAAACCTGCGCGAGCCGCGTCTTCGATCTGATCGGTCATGGCGTTCGCGGATAAAGCCATGATAGGGATCTGCGGGTAATGGTTTCTTAATTCCCAGGCACGAATCTCGCGACAAGTATCATAACCGTTCTTTACGGGCATTTGGATGTCACACTACATCAAACTGTTAGTCGCCGAAAAGCACAAGGCGGTGCGTGGAACTCACAATGATGAGGGAATAGTAGCCCGGTTCCTTCGAAAACACCATGCCTGTACATTCTTGACCGTTCGCAGCTGTTTCGGCCATAACCTTGATCTTGTCGAGGTACTTCATCATGACCTAATACAATGTCAGCGAGTTAAAGCTAGTCGAAGGTCAGGATATCATACCATGCGATTGGTTTCATCATCCTCAACCAAAAGTATCCGATACCCTTTGTTCCCAATAACCTCTTTGACCATCTTCGACATGGTCTTGAAATTGTTATTGATCTCCCGAGCCATATCCTGGTTCCGATCCTTGCTCAGGTCCCGTCGGTTGTCGGGGTCAAAAATGGCCGAAAACGCAGAAGGCTTGACAGGTTTTGGCACGGTGTAGACGCGCCTTCCACTGGACGACAGTTCTTTGATTCTTGAGTTGATCTGTCGCTTTTGATAAAGGTCCGAGATGATAACAAGCGCGGGAGCGGAGCCTGGGTCACATTCCGAAACATACTGCATCACATCCAACACGTCATCAACGCTGGGCAAGTTCAGAACCAGGTGAGTGGGTTTTGCAGAAGAGTCGCTTATCGAATCCCTCCAGTCTTCAACATCGGGGATTGTCGTGATGGAGAAGGGGATCTCGAGAGGTACCACTTGTTCGATGTGTTGTTGAATGGCTTTCCGTGTGTTATCCAGAGGGCAGAGGATGAGAATTGAATAAGGGAGGTGTGATGAAGGCGCGTCAACTCCTGGTTCTAAAGGCGCTGGCTTGGTGGATATAGGAGATTCGAGGTTACTGTCGGTCTGAGTGGCGGTTGGCATAGCCGGGTCCACCTTGGTCAGCGGATCTACCGCATGGAGCTCAGGCGTGGGAAGCGCGGACGACATCGAAGATCGTTCGGAAAAGCTATTTAATGCAAAGCGCACGGAAGGATCAGAAGTGCTTGGGGGCTGCGAAAGTGGCGACTCAAGAGCAGATGCCAGTTCTGGGGTGTCTGGAGCCCTGGAATCGATAGAGTCTCTCGACGAGAAAAGCAGCTTCTGGAGAGAGCTGGACTTGGATGGTACCCCAAGCGTTTCCGACGCCGCTGACGAGTGTCGAGGAAGCCGGGGCCCATCAGGTGATGGCGGTGGAGGAGCGTCAACTTTGACATAGAACGAGAACTTGGCGCCTTGACCTTCCTTGCTGCTTGGTGTCAGTTTACCACCGTGCATCTCGACCAGCTGCTTTGACAGGAACAACCCCAGTCCACTGCCAGCATGCTGTTGTGAACCATTTTGCCCAAGTTGACTGAATCTCTGCATCAAGCGTTCGGCATCTCTTGCACTGAAGCCTTTGCCAGTGTCCACAACATCGAAGTTCAACAACAACTCCGTTTCTTTCGTGACCGCAGTAGGCTCATGGTAGATAGAGCAGCATATGTGTATCTCGCCTTGAGCAGTGAACTTGACTGCGTTGCCCACGAGGTTGATGAGGACTTGTCTGATGCGGAATCTATCACCAATCACCATTGGGGGAACGTCCACGTCCATCAAATAGTTGATCTCAAGACCCTTGTCGATAGCCCTTGAGGCCACAGTATCAATCACATCTTCGATGACTGACCGCACATGAAACCATGAGTTGACCAAAGACATCTTGCCTGCTTCAACTCTCGAGACATCCAAGATATTATCCACCAACTCTCGCAGATTAGTCGAACTGTTCTGGATAGTATCAAGCATTCGTCTCTGGTCCGTGTCCAGTTGCGTGTCCAGAATGAAAGGGATGGTGCCAAGGATTCCGTTAAGTGGTGTTCTAATTTCGTGCGACATGTTGCTGAAAAACTTCGTCTTCGACTCCATTTGGTTGTTCAATTGCTGCATCGCTTTGTTGAGCTCCCTCTCGAGGTTCTTGCGGTCGTTGATGTCAGTGCATGTTCCATACCAAGAAGCCTCTCCGCTTCCAAAGCTGCTGGTCTCGACTCGAACCAAGCGAACAAGGTGCCATCTGAAGTCACCGCCTTTGGAGCGAAGTCGGATTTCCGTCGAGTAGAAAACTCGTCCATTCTCATCCTTTTGTAGGGAAGCAACTCCACGCCTCACAAGTTCATCCAGTGCGGGAGTAACACCGTGGCTCAATGGGCGTTCCTTGGGCGCCGTTGTCACCAGCTCGGTCGATTTCTCACCGGTCTCTAATATGGTTTCCTTTTCGGACTGTGCAAGGTACAATGAAAGCAATCCACATTTCTCCATATCATCCGGATGGACGTGTTTCGCAAAGCCGAAATTGAGCGCTTCCTCCAATTTCTGGCCCGTGTAGAGATGCCATTGTTCGTTTACGAATATCAAGCCACGGTACTCCGTTGCCTCAAACACGACTTGCGGGATTGAATTCGAAAAGGCGCGGTACTTGGCGTCGATCGCAAACTTCTCTCGCTCCTGCGTGGCTTTCAGTTCAGCAATGTGCTGCTCATGGACATCCAGGAACGAGCCAATCCAATACAACACTTCTCCCGTGGAGGAAAGTAAAGGGTTGGCTCGGAAGATAAACCAACGGTACGCAGACTCATCATTGAAGCGCCTGACCCGGACTCGTTCGGTGAACTGCGAACCCGTCCGCAGGGCATTTGCCCACTCCTGGGAAACGTGCTCACGTTCGCTGCTATGGATATTCTGCCATGGATCGCGTAGCTTCTGCTCCTGGGGCTGGCTTCTTCTATATGCATCGAACTTGGAGTTCGTCCAAATTACCTCTCCACTCTGGGGTTTGGCGAGGAAGAGATGTAATGGAACCGAGTTCAACATTAATTGCGCCACCGTGTCGGTAAAAGGGCGTGGCAATTCCCGCGGCAGCTGGGCGTAAAACGAGTTGGCCGACGGATGACGTGGTGGATTTTGCGTCGGGGATATAACCGGCGCACCTCTTAAATCTTGCAGCGGAGATGTCACCGGTATACTCTGATCGACAGCGGTGGTTGCCTCCTCTTCTCCTGGAGGCTTTCCCCACAGTTTCCCAGGGGATGTGGGTGTAGAAGTGGCACTTTGCTTGGCCTTGGTAAGCCGGTGGTTTCGCGTTATGGCTTCGCGGAAGCTCTTTGACTGTTGGACATTGAAATAGCTGTCCACGCTATCATTACCGAGCTTGACGGCGACCCCAGGTGATTCAGTGGAATTATGCATAACACCCGCTCCAATACTGTTAAGATCGATTCCAGGAGTTCCAAATCCAGATATGCAGGGGCTCAACTTAGTCGAATTCGATCGTTCATCAGGACTCGACAGACTGGCTCGTGCGGACAAAGAACCGTCATCGGCAATAGTATAGTTAACGTGTCCACTGAGCCCGGCAACTAGTTCCAACTCGCTGCTCTCGTCAGAAAATGTTCCCCCTAACCCAAGCAGGTGACCGTATCGGGGAACTTCGAGGCGTGAGGCAACCTGGCGCTCCAGCTGGCTGTATTGCTGAGCCAAGCAGAATGATGTTGTCAGATGCGGCATAAGGTAGGCCAGCGATTGCCGAAGGTTGGCCGGGTAGGGCATTATCGGAGAGAGGATTGAGATAACAGCAACAGGAAATCTCAAGGTGGAGGATGATGTCGGTTTAGAGCGTCCAGCATGCAAGAGCGGGATATGGACCACGGATTTAGCGAGGTCGACACCGATGGCTTCTAGGGGCCGTAAATTGGAATAGTCATGGTGCGGGGGATGTTTCGCAAACGCGCTCTCATCCACCGCATGACTGACGAAGAAGGGATTCTGTTCCGCATGTGCCCTGGGCGCCGGGGAAGGAGCCGGGGACTGGGACCAGGGAGACGGAGGCACTTGTTCATATTCATCAAAAAGCTCCATCAACGGGGCCTGTGATGAAAGAGAGCCAGGCATGATTGGGTTGGATACGGATCGCGCACGCGCAACATGGGCGGGTAGAGTCGAATGTGAAGGCTCGGCTGTTGGTGTTACTTGGACTTTGTCTTCAGGGGTTTGGACCACTTCGTCTTGCGGCTTGGGTGCTGCGCCCAGGTTTTCGGAGTATTCCCGAGTTAAAACAACGGGACCCGTACGTCCAAAAAGCTTCACGACGCCCGTCCTCTTTATTAACGGGTCCGCTTCGACTTCCAGCGGTCTGGTTGCAGGAAAAACGAGTTGCCTATGGCGAAAGTCCGGATTCAACGGATCGAAGGATTGCGTATACGGCGTGGCATGATCCGTTTCGCTGTTGGTGGAGGCTTCGTTTCGTTCCGTCCCGGGTTTTGTTTTCTGTGAGGCATCCGAACCGCTCCAGATAGTCTCCTTTCTCTCTTTACCGAAACCTGCGAACGAATGTCGCGATAAAAGCGACGGTCGTTTCGCTGCTACCCCCGATCCATTTGCTAGCTCGTTCTTCTTCGCCGCATCCTTGCTGTCTTTTGGAGGATCTTCCCGGGTTGCGACCGTCTCTCGTTGGAAATGGCGTTGCTGCAGATCCGGGGACTCTGGTGCATTCTGATCGAAGACTGCTTTCTGGCCCCACGGGACATTCTCTAGATCTGTCGCATCGCCGGGGACCGCTAGCGATGCTCTCTCTGCACCAAAATGCTCTTGTAAGATATGGACGACATTTGCCCACCACGCATCCAGACCGGGGTCCGCATTCAGTTGTAGCGTAAGGTCATACAGGTTGGGACTGGGATAGGTGGGATCTTCAACCACAGGCTTGTGTTGGGATGGAAGGAAGATGCTGCTCGATGTTGGAGTCTTCACAGGAGTCGGATGCCGTTCCTCAGGATGCTTCGATGAGGCCATGTGGATTTTCAACTTCTCCGTCGGGAGAGTTAGCTTGAAGGCACCTGGATTGAAACCGGAGTCATGCAGAGACTTGGCAGAAGGTTGAGTCTGCATCTTGGGGAACGGATAGGACGGTGTCTGCCCGGGAAGGTTCTCGGTGGGCGAATCCAGGGCTCTTATCGTGCCACCCGAGCCAGTCGAGTCGGAACATGAAGTAGAGGGCATTGCTCCTGCGGATGCGGGCGCGGCTTTCGGAGATGACACATTGGAGATGCGCCGCTTCCTCGTTGGTTCGGGAGGGCTGGAAGAAACCGGATCTGCGTTTGACGATGAGAGATGGGACGAGCTCTGGACGTGAGACTGTTGCTGCATCTGTTGGTATACAAGCAGCTCCTCCATCTGCCTCCGTAATTCCTTCAACGTCTGGGAGCTCCGCCCCTGATCCTCGGGGGATCTTTTGCCAGGATCCGTATCCTGTTTCGTGGGTGGTGGTACGCGCTGTGGGTTGGCGGTCTGTTCATGCAACATGGGAGAGAGAGAGTTAGCCATCCAGATCTTGTTGTCCGGCGTCGCATTTCCATCCACTGTATAGCCGTCATTTTGAGTGGTAATTAAACCGGGGATTGATTGGGAGGAGCCATGGTGAGACTGGGGAGCGGCGACGGGCGAAGGGGCCTCGGCCGGCGATGGAAGAGGAGGCGTCCTCATGCTGTGAACGTCCCCCATCCTTTACTCCCTCCACCGCCGGTCAAACAATCAATTCTCCTGGGCGAATCCAACTCCACAGGAGCCAAATGAGGCACTCATCTCTCGGACAAACTGGTCCGCGATCAGGTGGATGAGGAGGCAAGGAGGTTGAAATGCAATACGATATCTTGGAAAAATCGAGAATTGGGGAAAGGGAGGGGACGCGAGAAAAGAAAAGTAAAGCCAGCTCTATACTGAAATGCGCCGAATAATATGAGTAAACGAAAGAGGAAAAAGGACGAGGGAAATCGATCTCAATGGCACGCGCACGGGTAAAAAAAAAAGAAAATGGTAAAGAGGCGTGATGGGAAAAGAAAAAAAACAAAAATGAAGAAAATGAAATAGCCTCAAAATCACCGACGTCAGGGTATATACCTCCTCGCGGCGTTAAAAAAGAGAAGAACTGGGGTGGTGGGATGGTCAAAAAGGAGGACGAAGGGGAGAGGGACAAAGTGCGTGAAGGAGAAAAAGACCAAAAAAGGCAGATGAAAGAAGGGTGACTAAAAGCGGTGTATATCGGGGCAGGAGATGGTGAGGAAGGTTGTGAAGGTATGTATGTATCGTATGGTATGATAGGGTAGGGTACAGTTAGGTTTGGCTCGGTTTGATCTCGTAGGGTAGTCGGAAAAGAAGCACGAAAGGAAAGGGACGGTTGGACTGATCTGACCTTTTCTTCTCCTTGTCTCTCACTTTTCCTTTTTTTTTTTCCCTTTCTTTCGCACTGCGCTGGAGCAGATCGACGATTTGTGTTGAAAGGGTGTGGAAAATGGTCCGTCTCCGGGGGGGTCCAACTATGACGTAGGCGAGCCCTGGGGGGAATTTTTGGGTGAACCCGCGGTAACTGAAAAAGGCACCTGGGAGACTCCAACAGGAGGGGCCTTTCAACCTCAACCACCGGGTGGAAGAGAACAACCGAGAATAAGTATCAAAGGGGAAGACCGGGGTTAAAGAAAATTAAGCAAGAAGTGCGAACGGGGGGAAGGATACAACACCAAGCGCAAGCAAGATGTGTGTGAAGGCGGTTGAGGGAGGAAGAAAGGATGATCAGAATTGGGGGAGTCGGAATGGAAGTAGAATAGTCCGCAGGTCACAGAAGAACGATGCGGCGGATGGAAGTGCAGGGGAAAAGAGGATGGTTGGTGGTGTGAGAGTGAGGGAGAGAGGGACGATGACGGATGAGCAAATAGTGAGTGGACTGGCTGGGGAGGGAGGATTCGACCGGTACCAACGATGGAGACAAGATGCGAAAAACCCCCTCTCCCGCTGAACAATCTGATTATATTTCTTTTTTTTCCCCTCTTTTTTATTCTTTTTCTGTTTTATTTTACCTACCCACACCCACTATACATGATTTCATCAGAAGGGGAAATAAAACAGGTGGGGTTTTAGCAAGGGATCCTCTACATTAGGACGAATAGGATTGATCATATCTATTCCAAAGAACAATAGGTACTAAGTATGATCTCAAGAAACGCAGGATTTCTGGGTAAGAAAAAGACAAGTAAAAATAAAAGCATTCTTTTCCAAGGGTCGGTGAGGCGGTCTTGGGAGTCATCCTCGCGCCGTCGTACAACACCATCATCTAGCAAAGGTACCTAGTAGGTAGACAGTGGACAACTAAGGGTAGGTAACTACTAGGTACCTTGTATGGTAAAGCTCATACCTCCCTCCATGGCCGGAATCCATCTATTGTATCGCGAGACCGTGTATGATACCCAGGTTGACCTCCTCAGGCATCTGCTCTGACGCAGATTACGTCCACGATGCAAATAGAGCAAATAACAGTGGCAATGATGAATCAGTGGCCTGGTCGTTCTAATTAATAATTTTCCGATGCGCATGGAACCTTAATATTCGGATACTGTCCCTTCTCCTCTGTACCCAGGTAGGTACAGGTAAGGAACCTGAAGTCCCAGTAGTTAGTAGTACCCTAGTTCCGACGTTCGATTCCTCCCCCTTCTGTTTTCCAGGAGTGGGGGACCTGTCGTCGAGTACATTCCTTGGGCTTTCATCACGAAAGGCGCCCCTCTCACTACTTGCGTACCGTGCTATGATGGAGTCTCTTGGCGTTCCTGTAGGAACGGGTGACTGGAATTAAACTACCACCACGCCGAACGGCGATTTCCACGCACCTTTCATGGCTCCCTGAAGCTTGTGAGTTAACGGCATAAAGAGAACTGACCATCGGAATCGCCTGATCATGGCAGATTCAGTTCATCACTAAGCAACTATCCTCCTCTCTCGCAGCTGAAAGACAGGTAAGAGAAGGTGATGTATGCCTTGTACCTGGGATAAGATCCATCAAATGGCTGAAGATGACCAGGCGGGGGAGGCGTCATGCAATATTACATCTACCTGCAAGATGTACCGACGGAGTTTCCACCTGAAAACCCTAGGTGTTACATCTATATTGCAGAGCAAACGACCTTGTTGAAATTGTCTAATTAACAGCCCCGTTATAGAGTTTCAGCGTGCTTACTATGGGCGATTAAGTTGGGGAGGAACAAATCCAGAAGTTTCTTTCCCCGGGCGGGAACCATGTCAAGGATTAGTATTAAGAACCTGGGCGCTCTCCGACTCCATAGGTTCGGGTAATATTCGTGAGGTTGGAAGAGAACCTGGTACCAGGACGATACCGTGGCTGTCACGAGCACCACCACCGGGACTGTTGGTCGAACCCTTTTTTAGTGTATGGAGTATGCGTGTGTTCTTGTCCGATCCAGAGTTAGCTGCTGTAAGGTCGGTACACATCAGCAACCTGACAACATCAGCATTTGGGTCAGGAGACTCTCTTTGCCACTATCGTCATTTTCCTTATTTTGGGAACTCCGACCCTTGTATTCATCGCCCTCTCATACCAGGAGAAACATTCAAATTCATAATTATCATCAACCGTGTATGTAAATTGTAGGTAGTTTGTTTTAGATGGTGGTTATTTCACCACCTGCCACTCCCTACCTACCCAGGCCAAGTCGGTACGGGGTACAGCACCTCTTGCAGATGGCTAAGTGCTTTTACTGCGAATAGTGCCTGTACTAGTCCACACTATGTTCAGTGGTCAAAGTCATAGGATCCCCATGTCGTCATCCCCTCTTGACTCCAGCCAGCCGCTTGCGTTAGCTCGCTCTTAGGGGCTTAGTGAGGTACAACGGTCATGCCGCCTCTTATTCTATCTGGTTTGTTCCAATCTAACCTTCCATTCGAGAAGTGGCCCTGTAGAAATGCACAAGTAGTAACCATCCTGCATATACTGACTGTCAGGATGTGGATCACTGTGTTATGATTATCACTGATTGTGCTCCGGCATAAGTACACAAAAGTACACAGGCTTCCAACTTGCCCCTGATTACGTACGTGACGTCTACTTTCAGCCCACTCGTTCACCACCCTTCTTTCTTTTCTTTTTTTTTTCTCATACAGGATTGTGATGCGATCTATTATTCTCCGATCCGGGGCTTGGTCTTCGAGAATCCGCCCTAGGTCCCCAGCTTTCCTGCACTATTTGCACCTGAGAGTGGATGGAACTAGGGCATCCTTCCTATTAGGACCATCCATCGGGAAATTATGAATGAACTTCGGACTGTCGATCATCCCGACGTTTCGGCACCGCGGCACGGCCTGGGTAAGGGTGTTATTGAAATATCATCCGCTGCATCGAAAACAGTATATACGACTTACTCTCGAGAGTCTGGGCTTTGTGGATGATTAGTCCTATGTATAACTAGTTAACTAACTAACTAAGCGTCCATCTGACATAAGCAGCCAATGGAAGGTAAGAGGTGTTCCTCGTTACTTTGGACAGAGATAACGGGAGCTAGTGTCATGAATATATATTTTTGTACGACTTGTACTGATGGTATGCATCTCCACTGGCAAGCCACCAGGAGCTAGTCCGGTAATTCACAATGGGAACTGTGTCAGTGTTGGATACCATCTTCTCGATAGAATGGATTATAGCTCCGATCTAGTAACCGTCTATCAATGATGGTACGTAACGGTCTCCATCATGAGCCCACTCGACATAAATAGAAGCCAAAAGCGGGTGTTCCGGGTAACTACTAACGTGCATGTCAATGGATCTAATTATATAGTATGTCACAATCGCTGTGTCTGGAGTCGCGAAGTGGAGGATGTCTTACATTGTACGTGTACCTCTATGGAGTAGACCAGACCAGGATGAGGCGAGAGATCGGGCAAGTCTAGTCGTTTGATAAATTCAACCATTTGGACGGATGAACGAGGGGATTCGTGAGTTGTTGTGACACATGGTCCTCCAATATGTTTCGTTTTACTATTCTAAAGATATACAACCCAAGAAGGGCCTACACCTCGGTAGTGAGATGAACACAGGAATAGGCAGAATGTAGTCAAACCCTCCGTGGTGACTGTTGACGGCCTAATCTGCAGAATTAACAACGGCTCAGGATGGAAGTAACTGATAGTAACATATCAGCCTGCGAAAGATCGATAGTTCGTGAAGTAGGAATTTCAGCGTGGAAGAGTGAATTGCAGATGGAAGGATTCCCGGTTTACCTCGTGATGCCCAATGGGGCCAGCTGACTCAGCCTCATACCGCCTACCGGATATTGACCCAGAGGGTTTCTTGCTGCCTGAGGCCGGCAACCTCCTCTTTCTCCCCTCCGAAACCCAACCAAGCCAAAGTCTCCGATCAGGTGCCTCCACAGTTACCAACCTCACGTTGATCGATGGGGAAGACAGCTACTGTATCGTGTTTGTCCTCGCCTCAAACCGTGCGCCATACCTGCCCCATATCCTTTCACGGTCGATACTGCGCTATTACTACGATTTCGCCTTGATTTCTCGAGGTCTCGGTTTTCTTCAATACCCCCGCTGTCCTAAGCCGTTGACCGTTTTCGTCCCTATGATAGTAGCACGATAGCTACTTATCTTTCCCCCTTTTTGTCGCAACATCCCTCCCACTCGCGCTGCGCCTCTACACGGAGCTATTCGACCTATGGATCTGAAGTGAGGGGGGGCATTTCACTCGACATAATCTGACAGTTTTGGTTGAGATGGAGGATAGTAATATCCTCGGTGAGGACCTGCCGCTCCCACCCGCGCGACTTTTCGAAAGACTAGCCCAACTACCCGGTTATACCTGGGATCAGTCTATTGAGCCCTTCCATTCGACTTACAATCACTGGCATGTGTTCGGTCTTCGCCATTCGTTGGAATCCGATGCCTCGACCCCTGCCGCAACCTCCTCGGGACCATCCAGTTTAGCACGACAATCCCCGCGAACCGAGTCCCGTCCGCCATTCCGTCATCACTGGAGGAGCAGCTTGAGTGAGTCAAGCAGCGAAATCTCGCTCTCACGCGCTGATCATGAACCGATATGGATCCCCGTGATCGCCAGAGTTTCGTCCCACGTGGTACGCTTGGAGCGCGAATTCCATATGTTGAGGTCTATCGTGCAGACATCGGATCCAGATTGCAACCATACAGTACGGCCGATTGACCTTATACGTCTTCCACGAGATGCTGGCGACGCAGGCCCCCTTTTGGTGGCCATTTTTGAATCTCCTGGCCCAAACATGCTACGGGAGTTTGTCGCATTTGGGCCGGCCTGGTTTGCGATGGGGAGCAAAATTGACAGCAACGATTCCACACCAGGGGAGCAGGTTTCACTCTCGATGTTCCTCGATTTCGCGATTGGCGCCTGTGATTGTCTCGAACTCCTCCACTATGGGTTGAAGACTGTACACGGCGAGATTCGTGGGGACGCCTTTCATTTCAATCCGGAGACCGGATCAGTGAAACTCACTCACACAGGGAATGGGGCGAGGTCTTTTGATAACATACTCAGTGAGGGGTGGTCGACGCTGTTGAAGGAGTTGGGTGTCAAGAATAAATTGCAGTTCATCGCGCCGGAACAGACAGGGCGGATGCCCACCGAACCAGACAGCCGGACCGATATATATGCGCTAGGTGTTCTATTTTGGACAATGCTGGTTGGGAAGCCCGCCTTTACGGGAAGCGATCCCGTCGAAGTTGTGCAGAACGTGTTAGGGAAGAAATTGCCCCCAGTTTCGGCAAAGAGAATGGATGTTCCTGATGCCGTCTCAGCTGTCATCCAGAAGATGACACAAAAGGCAGTCAACGAGCGCTACCATACCATCTCTTCTGTGAAGAGAGACTTGGCGCAGATCTCCCAACTCCTGGGAGACGGCGATAGCGAAGCGCTGAAGGACTTCCAAATTGCCCAGCGTGATGTGTCTTCATTCTTTACGCTTCCATCCCGCATGTTTGGTCGGCGGGAGGAGTATGATAAGATTATCAGTGTGGTCGATAAGGTGTACAGGCGTCAGCAGAGTGCCTATGCGAAAGCCACGGCGCAGCCCTCTAGCGGACTTGCCTCAAATTCCTCGGTATCAGACAGCCGCGTGGACAGCTTTGAGATTGCGTCTGGCTCAAGTGAATCTGGCTCGTTCAACCTTGCGTCTAAGCCCAACCCGGCTCTCAACAGCGGTCATCACAACCTTGGGCGTGTTTCTACCCACGACTCTCTTCACAGCACAGAATCATCTCTGTCGACGCAGAGGCCAGGACATGGGCCAAAACAAGCAAGGAGCCCTGTGGATTCGCGCTGTTCCTGGGAAAACGTGGACCGAGATAGCCACATGTCCGCCGGTACCAGTACGCATAGCGATCCTATGGGACCGATGAACAGACACAAAGCCACACACAAAGTTCGTCGAACGGGGAAGTGCGAGGTAATCACAATCAGCGGTGCCGCTGGGCTGGGGAAAACGGATCTTTTGAACCGTGTCCAGCCAGCAATCCGTAAGCTTGGCTATATTGCAATAGCCCGGCTGGACCGCGCCAGGAGGGTTCCTTTCGAACCGTTTGCAAAGATTTTAGCAAGTCTTCTCCGTCAGATCTTTTCCGAGCGTGATGTCACGACGGAATATCATAACAACGTCCGCATGGCCTTGCGGCCAATGTGGCCCACGTTACACCGAGTCCTTGAATTACCTGAGCAATTGATGTCCTCAGGAGGTAATGACAAGCAGGTCTCTCCGAGACTCTCTGCTGCTCAGCATATTTTCAAGGATGTCTCAACCAAAGGGGAGCCGTCCAAGCGCATTGCACTTCCTCACCTTGACCATGGTCAGAGTTCTGTGGACTTCTTCTTATCAAATGCCGCACTCAAGAACATGCGTTTGATGGAGACATTCCTTGAGATTCTGAAGACGTTGTCTCAGTTCAAGTTGATTTGCGTGTGTTTGGACGACTTACACTATGCAGACGACGAAACTCTTGATTTGGTCATGCATATAATGAAAGCAAAGATTCCATGCGTGCTAATGCTAACCAGCCGCAAGTCTGAATTGCAATCTGAGGCCATCAAATCACTTTTTGATGTGGACAATCCAGCTGTGACTGGCGTCGTTCTCAAGCCGCTTGGAGAGGAAGAGGTCATGCAAATAGTCGCAGCTACAATGCACCAGGACCCGAACCCGATGTTGACGCCCTTAGCTGCTGTTATCCAGGAGAAGAGTGTGGGAAACCCATTCTACGTGCGCATGATGCTAGAAACGTGCTACAGCAAAAACTGTATCTGGTATTCATGGAAGAATTCAGTGTGGGAGTTTGACCTGGACCGGATCTTCACGGAGTTTGTGGCTCCTAGGTACGGGGAGGGTCTTGGGCTTGGGTTTATCGCCAGACGTCTGCAAGAGACTCCGCCTGCTGCTCGATCCATATTGGTCTGGGGCGCTCTGCTAGGAAGCCCATTTGCGTTCTCGCTAGTGCAAAAGCTGCTCACTAGCGAGTTCTTGTATTCCAGCGATGACGACGAGGCCGTGGATCTTACCTGTCCACAGAATGCGATTCTCGTGCGACAGTCGGAGGCCGATGTAATTGTTGGACTGCAGTATCTCGTCCAAGTCAACTTCATAATCCCCGGAAAGACCGACGATGAATTCAGGTATGTGTTAATCTGGTTCGGAAGCTATTCTTTTGCACACTATTGACAATGAACGCTTTAGATTCGCAAACGATCGAATTGCCCAGGCTGCTGCATCGCTGAGCGAGGGTCGCAACATTGAAAAGATGCATTTTATCATATCACAAGCTATCATGAAGTATTATCATGATAGCCGTAGTCGCTATGCGATGGCTCGCCATGTCGCTCTGGCATCTCGAATCATCAAGAACCGCGTCTCTCAGCGGCTCGATTATAGGAAGATTCTCTGGGATACGGCGCAGACTGCGGCTCAATCTGGGGCCAGACCAACCGCTCTTTGGTACTTCCGTCACTGCATTGCTCTCCTCCAAGATGATCCTTGGGACGACAACAACGCCGATGTGTACTATGACGAAACATTACGGCTGCATATTGCAGCAGCCGAGATGGCATGGTCTCAAGGTCATAACACGGAAGCCCTGGAATTACTTGATCGAGTTTTTGAACACGGGAAGAGCGCTGTGTGCAAGTCGAGGGCTTGGATTGTGAAGGCCAAGATCTATGCTCAGATGGGCAATCATTTGCGGTCGATGGACTCTCTTCTGACATGCTTGGAAGAACTGGGTGTTCATCTTCGTGAATTCGCGACTTATGACGAGTGTGATGCCGCCTACCGCAACCTTCGGGACTACCTCGAGAAGGCTGACCTGGAAGCCATCGTTCGTAGGCCCGTGAGCAAGGATATCAACATGATTACGATTGGAGCGGTCATGGCTGAGGCAATGGCAGTTACATATTGGGATGATGCCTTGACTTTCTATCGCATGGCGATTGAGATGATCAACCTCCACCTCTTCAAAGGTGGTTTTGTCCAGATTTCAATTGGCTGTTCTCATCTTGCCATGATCTCTTTTAGTCGCTTCCGGGACTTGGAGCTTGCGGTTAAACTTAGCGATCACGCCCTTAATTTGCTTGAGCGCTGTCCAGAGCCGTGGACTCAGAGCCGAGGTTCTATTGTCCACAATCTTTATGTTAGCCATCTGCGGGTCCCATTGACGTCAACGCTCCCGGCCCTTGAAGCTTCGGTGGAAGCTTCTTTCTCTATGGGGGACCCTTACATCACTCTGGTCAGTCTCTCGTCGATGGCGATGACAAGGCTCTTTTTGGGACATGACATGGCCCAATTGGAAGCGTTTTGCAACGAGAGTCCGGAGGACATTCCCGAATGGACAAATGATACCCGTGGAGGTGCCACTCTTTTGTCAGTTAGGTACGTGTTGCATCCGCGTCATGACCATTCCCATTCATGGGATTTCCGGCAGTTTTGGGAAAGATGTAGAAGCTAACGAAACTCCACAGACAAGTTGCACGGGCACTGCAAGGGAAAACCTCCATTGGGGATGCTGAAACGGCTCTTAGTGATGAGCATCATAACACGCAAGAGTACATCGCTTTCCTAGAGCATAATGCAAGTAACGCCGATCGTCCTCGTGACATATACTATGGCTTGGCCATGATCCCGCTGTTTGTCTACGGTCACCATGAGAAGGCAGTGCAACTGGGCATCGAAATGATGGAGACGATACCAAGATTGTGGTCAGCTCGTGTTGGCTATGTAGTCTACTTCTACTTGGCTCTATCTCTCCTGACCCTCCATAATGACTATCCTGCCCGTGGATACCTTGATGGGAACCTTAAAACTGTCTTGAAATACAAATCCGAGGTTGATTTCGCCCGCAGTGCCTGCGACGCAAACTATGGCATGTGGTCATTGATCCTAGAAGCCTTGGTTTGCGAGGTGCGGAATGACCATACATCTGCAATTCAAGCATTTGAGGTAAGTTAGAATACGGGCTGTGGCTTGCTTAATGAACAAAGGTTAACATCGCTTCCCCAAGGCCGCGATCGATCATTGTCAAATTCACGGTTGGCCTCTGGAGGAGGCCCTTGCCCTGGAACTGCATGGTGAGTGCACATTAAACTTTTCGTTGCTTTTTCCTCCTTCGATTAGCTTCGCCACAGGTTTCCAGTGACTGACCTTTATTTCAGGCGAATTCCTAATCCGACGGGGCGCAAAGAGAGCGGCTCGTTCCGTTATGCAGGACGCAATTGCAGCGTGGGCCGCCATAAGCGCTGTAGGCAAGTCCCAACAGCTGACCGAAAAACATGAGTGGCTATTGAAAACCGCCACCACCTCACGGACTGTGGATGCAGGGTGCCAGACCGTTGATTCACTTCTGGGTATTAATCGCAGCACTGAACCGGAACATATGGGCGTGGCTCAGAATATGGAGGAAGAAGATAGAAAGCAACGTTGGATCGAGCAAAATGGTGTGACGACCGGCGAGCGCTCGCTGGACATTTCTGGCGTCGGACTGGGTAAGTGCCATATTCAAGCGGTCTTTCGACTGCAAAAGATGTGTTCTAATATTCGAGCAGATATCATCGATCTGTCTAGTATACTCGAGTCCAGCCAAGTCATGTCGTCTGAACTTCAGATTGACAAGCTGCTGGCGAAGATGATCGAGATTGTTTTGGAATCATGTAACGGTTCCGATTTTGCTGTCATCGCCACCAATTTCGACAACAACTTCACTGTTGCTGCCGCTGGTGACTTAGAAAAGGGTCAACGATCTTTCGTCGATGGTCTCCCCTTCTCTGAGATTGATGACAAAATGGCACACCAGATCTCGCACTACGTCATGCGCACCAGGGAGGAAGTCCTTGTTCACAACGTTCTCGAAGATGAGCGCTTTTCCAATGTCAATGAAGCCTATCAGAACAGATACCCGCTAGGGCGATCGGTGATTGCGTTGCCTATCATGCAAGGAGAACATCTTCTTGGTGTCATTCATATCGAAGGAAAACCCAATTCTTTTACTCAGCGAAATCTTGTTGTGCTCCATTTGCTCTGCAACCAGATTGGTATCTCGCTGTCTAACGCACTCCTCTTCCGCGAAGTTCGCAAGGTCAGTGCGACCAATGCTTCCATGGTCGAGGCGCAGAAGCGTGCTCTTGCGCAGGCCCGTGAAGCAGAACAGAAGGCCAAGGTGGCAGAGGCGGAGGCTAAACACAACGTGAAATTGAAGGAGGACGCCGCCAAGGCGAAGTCTATCTTCTTAGCCAATATCTCTCATGATCTGCGCACTCCTATGAATGGAGTGATTGGCTTGTCGGAGCTCCTTAAGGGCACCAAACTGAACAGGGAGCAAGATGAATATGTCGAGTCAATCCGTGTCTGTGCCGATACATTGCTCACTCTCATCAACGATATCCTGGACTTCTCGAAGCTGGAGGCTGGGAAGATGAAGATTTCGACGGTGCCTCTGAATATCAAGGAGACGATCTCAGAAGTTGTTCGGGCGCTTCGCTACACGCACCGAGACCGCGGACTAGAAACGATTGAAGATCTGGACAAGGTTCCTCCGGATCTTGTCGTATTTGGAGACCCCGTTCGTTTGCATCAGATCTTCATGAACCTTCTGAGCAACAGCTACAAATTCACCCCGAAGGGTTCGGTGACTGTCGCAGCAAGAGTAACGCGGGAAGGCAAGGGCCGTGTGCGCTTGGAGTGTGCGGTCACTGATACCGGAATTGGAATACCCGAAGAGCAAAAATCGCGGCTCTTCCGACCATTCTCTCAGGCTGATAGTTCGACTGCCAGATCATATGGAGGCAGTGGTCTCGGACTGAGCATCTGTAAGGCGATCATCGAAGACGTCCTTGGTGGCGCCATCTGGCTGGATTCGACACCCGGCAAAGGAACCACCGTGACTTTCCATCTGTCTTTCAACAAGGTCAAAGACCCGGCGGCGAAAGCGCCTTGGGCGAAGAAAGGGGATAAAGATAAAAATAAGACCACCCCCGTCCCCACGGCCCGCGATTTGACCATGATCCCGCGCGATCAGATTCGGGTGTGCATCGCCGAGGATAACCCGATCAACCAGAAGATCGCCGTCAAGTTCGTGACCGGACTGAACCTGCAGTGCGAGGCGTACAGTGACGGGCGCCAGGCCGTCGAAGCACTACGAACACGATCTCGCGAAGGGAACCCTTTCCACGTCGTCCTCATGGATGTGCAGATGCCTACTCTTGACGGGTACAACGCAACACGGGAAATTCGTCGAGATCCTGATCCCAACGTCAACGAGGTTCTTGTCATTGCAATGACAGCTAGCGCCATCGAGGGTGACCGGGAGAAGTGCTTGGATGCCGGCATGAACAACTATCTTCCTAAGCCTGTTCGGTCTACCGTACTTAGTGATATGTTGGACCAATACCTTGCACCCGTGCCTCCCTACACCAAGACTCGATTGGCTATCCGGGACCGGGGGAGTATCAGCAATGAAAGTGGCACGCCGAATAGCTCATCATCTGGCTCGGACAATCAGGTCATCGCGCTCACGCCCAATGAGGAGAAGCCGGAGCAGAAAGAAGACCTCCAGGCACAGTAGACCGGTCTTATCCATGGCTAGAGAATCCACCAGAGCAATCTAGAGCGGTTTATGCATCAAGCGAGTTTGTTGCTGACCACCCTCTCTACCCTTGATGATGACGAAGTATGAATGACGACTTGAGCGATCGAGGTTGACTTGGTTGACTTTTCCTACTTCCTGGCTGCTTGGAAGAGGAAACAAAATGTTCCTGTGCTTTTCTTTCCCTTGGCCATTTCCCTTTTCTTTTTCTCAGGTGCCAGTTGAGTATGAATTGTTTTAGTATGATCGACGGCCCAGTCAGTGTTGGAACACAAGACCAAGTTTCGTGTTACCACTCTCTTTCTTCACATTCTTGTCCATTACTTAGGCTTCTTGACTCTTGGTCAATATGCATTCTGTTCTTCATGTCGGTGCAGGCGATTCCTCTGGCGTTTCTGCTGTCTTCGACTGCTTTACTTCATTTGCCCTTCCTCCTAGGGCTACCCTGTACATTTGAAGCGCTTAAAGGATAATAGACGGAGCGTGATTTCGATGATAGTAGTATCTATTGCTCTAATTTTTGGATATTGTGTCGTTCTCATTGTCACGTTGAATTATAACGTCGGAGCAACCATAGTTGAGGCTATTCGGGATGGATGACAAGAGCAACTGCGCCGCCATGATTTCTTCTCCGCCTTCTCTTGCTAGATCCCATCACCAACTCTTCTACTCTCTTGCTCACAAAACTGACTATGGCCTCTCAGTTTCTCACCTTTTTCGCCTGTCGTCGTGTCTCGCGCGCTCTTCTGCTGTTCAGTATCACAGAGCGGGCAGCAAATGCTCCACGATGCTGAAAACTGCTCGCGTTCGGAGTTCTCCGAACGTTGGTGCTCCGGTTGATCTGCCTGGAAGAGAACGTTCCTGCTGCCGATCCGAGTTTAGCATGCCGGAGGATCAAGGGTGACTCATGAGTCACACGGAGCTCGGTCCTTTCCTTTCCATATCCTTGTTGATGCCAACCCGTACCGACTTGTCCAACCCCGTCAACCGGTTGAGGGAAGAAACGAAAGACGGAAGATGAAGGAATGGATAGAGAGGCTGAGGAAGGAAGAAATAACCGAGCACATTCAACCAGAAAACCATTGCATATCGCGCAAACACATTCTAACCCCGAGGGCCCCCTCGGCTCTTCGTTCGGCTCATCCCTCTCGTGTAGCCATTGGGTGCATCGCGTTACTGTTGCTGTCTTTCTCGCCAGATGATGTTACATGTGTGACATCCAGGGGTGGCTGATCGAAGGTGACATGGCGTTGCTTGATCTCTTTTTCCCACGAGGGGTCCTTGTGATGGGAGATGGATCAGCCTACTTTCAATACGCCAGAGACCAGGGCCCCAGTGGAACCTACAGGAATTGAAACGAAGAGAAAAGGCCAAAGCGGAATTCTCTGTGCCTAGGTCTAAATTAACGCCGATGATGCTCTTCTCTGTCCCCAGTGACGCCACACGCCATCAATGACGCTCAAGTTGGCTGTTGTCCGTCGTCCCCTCGCTTCCAGTGCTTCTTCGTTGCCGCGTCCTCCAACGTTTTGTACCGCCATTCGTATTGGGCCAAATGCTTTTTCTCTGCGGGTGACAAGCTCTTGCCTTTTTCCGCCAGCTCCTTCTCTACCTGTTTGAGCAGCTCCCATCGTTTTATGATCCGAGCTTGGGCCTCTGCAATGGATGAGAGGTTACTGTCCTTAGACGCCATGCGTTCCTCGATGGTTGCGTGATAAGACAGCTTGGCATGGAAGAGTGCCATATCGGATTCGTCGTACTTGAGGCCCCTGGCTTCATGGAAGCTTCCTTGGTTGTATGTGTTCGGCGCCATATGGAACGTCCTTAGATGTTGGAGAGCTCGTGAATCTGGCGAGATGACGATACGCAGAAAGATCGTGGGAGCTTGTTCAACAAAGGGATTGAGGCGAAACGTGAAAACCACGCAGTTCAGAAGACGGCGCGTAGCCTTCCCTGACAACCTGACAAGGCAAGAGAGAAAGAAGGATATGGTCAATAGAGCCCGAAGTCAGCTCTGGAGATCTGAACTTATATACCTCAATCGGACTAGCAGGAACGATACATCCCTGAAGATAGTCTGGCGACATCTTCCCAGAGCTTCAGTGGCCAATTCAGGTGATACCAGGAATGCCACCGGATGCACCTCTTACCAATGACATGGCGATTTTCGAAACAAAGGAAAACCAGCGCAGGATGGCCGTCTGTCGTTTTCTTCACCGTATGAGTTGGTCTGATTTCTGTGCTCGGCCCGTTTGTGCCCATTGTCTTGTGATTCTCGCCCAAGACCAACCCCCCCAACTCGTTTGTTCCGCATTAGGATGAACGGTGACACCATCATGATACCACCGCGCGGCTTGCGTCAATCTCTGTTAAGAAAGTCGGCGAAGAGGCCCCGAGTCGGTGTGGAACTGGCTGACCAGCAAACCGGGAAAGCGCTCCAGCTTCATTCGAGATTCTCATCCTCCTGTTGAGGCTCAGTCCCCTTCATCTCACCGTGCTTTCCTGTGGATTGCAAACATGCAGGGGACTATATACGTACAGACTTTGAAACAACCAGCTGCAAACAGCATCATTTGCCATGCGGTCTGCATGTTACACATGAGCAAAGGGTCTCTTGGAAAGCATGCAAACCAACAACCGAGACAAAAAAAAGTTTCTGCGTAGTCAGATGCTCTCTTGAATGCCGTCTGCCCACTCGGGCTCACTACTACAGATTTTGAGCTGGTCTTTTGGGAGCTTTGATGTTTACCCCAACTCAAGGAACGGTTCATTTCGTCATCCGTAGTTTGCATACATCTCTTCCAAACGACAACGCCGGGAGTGATTAGAGACTTTTGTCCTTGGCAAACCCTCTGTTTGGTAGGGTTCATTTTTGCCTCTGGATATGAATATCCCCTAATAATCCCCCATTCGTGGTTGCCTTCCGACTCAACTGCAGGGAGCCGCTGAAATGCGTTGTTGTGTTACACCCCAAACAAGACTGGAAGGTTGGCCTACGGCCCAGTATCACATCAGCCGGAAGGTCCGTCTATCAATAGACTACGGCTATATGAAGTGCCTGGCTACTTGGATCTTGCTTGTTTGACATTCGGCAATCTACGGGTCCAACAGATGCCGATCTATCGGCCAACCGCCGAGGTGCCTCCAGAACCCCATCGGATCGTTGTCTGGCTCCTAATCTGTGTGGATTTGTCGTCATAAGAGGCACTGAGCTCTTCTCTCGGGAATGCAAACCCCTTTTATCATGATCATGTGCACCAAACTGGCCAACGGCCTCCCTTGCGTCTGCGGCATGGCCAGTCAGTATACCGATACCACGGACTCTGCTCTAGTCAGGTTGACAATAGAGTTCACGGTGCGAGTGGAGGGCGTCCAACAGACTTGTCTGGCGGTGTGGATATGGACTTTCCCAGGCCCGCATCCATGGGCCTGTACTCCAGAGCAATGCTGATGTAAATATGTCGCGGACGATTTAGACAACGTGTAAGATCCAACAATCCCTTCAAATCAGACTCTTCACATGGGTAGGTTCCGTTACCACCGTCCTGGGAATACAACCGAACAAAGAAGACTGAACCCTACAGGATCCTGGTCATACGTCTATCTGTACAACAAGAAGCATGTGCGCGTCATGCAGAGGAGGGTACAGTGGTATCGTCTCAACTGGAACAGATGCTATCTGTGTTGATTATTACACAAGAAAATAAAGCGGGCTCCTACCCAAGGAAACCCCGATTGGCTTCTTCCATCTCTTTCTTGGCTTTCTGAATATCCAGCGACATCTTGACTGGAGCCACGCCAGGCGTCTCAAACACGGCATCAATCTCTTCCAACGACAGCCCCTTCGTCTCCGGGAAGATGAAATATGATAGTACCAACTGGATGCAGTTGTAAACGATGTACACCACCCAGATCTTGTACCCGAGCTTTTCGATGCCTACACCGATGCCATAGGTCTGGACGGCACCCGCGCCACCCTGGATCAGTCCGTACAGGCCCATGCCCTTGGCTCGAAGTGCGAGAGACAGAATCTCCACCGGGTACAGGTTGTGCATGGTGGCCACTAGCAGGGCCGAGAACGTCTGGTACAGATACACCCACAGGATAGTCAATGCGGCAGCAGCGCGGTTCGCCGACAATGAATACTGCCACGAGGTGATGGTCACCGCGGTCTCAAAGATTATCATGGTGCCTAGACCCGCGAAGACGAGATGACGACGGCGGAAGCGGTCGATGATGAGGGCTCCGCATGCCGTGAAGACGAAGTAGGTAGCCGTGGTTCCGAGCTGAATGCCGAGTTGCTGTATGCCGTCGTCAATCCCGATCGTTTCGAGAGCGGGGACCATCTGTAGACTCGGGTTAGAGGAATTTCTTCTGATATGTCATTTGCGGGAGAGGCAACGGACATAGTAAGTGATGATGCCGCCCCCGTTCCACTGCTGGAAGATGGAGTATAGGAAGAGCACAAGCAGCCGGTAGCGCACAACGCGCGTGAAGAACACGCGGTAATCCCAGAAGCTGGCGTATCCCGCGCGGTCATTCTCAATGGAGGCCTCGATCTGGGAGATGACGATGTCGACGATGGGCTGGTTCACATCCCCTGTCGTGGTGTGGTACTTGGCCACCACCTGACGGGCTTTGTCGAGATTACCGCGCTTGACGTAGTAACGTGGACTCTCCGGGGTGATCAGATAGATTGTGATGCAGACGATGGCTGGGAACAGGGCTTCAAGCCACAAGGGGACACGCCAGTTCCAGTTGCCGTCCATATGCGACAGCCCGATCATGGCACCAGTCATGGCGAGACTGCCAACCTGGAAGCAGGCGCCGAAGATACCGACCATGAGACCGCGCAAGTGAACGGGGGCGACCTCTCCGATATACTGCGACGAGGAGAGCAGTGCTGAACCGAACCCCATGAGAAACCGTCCGGCCATGAACATGCTGAGGTTAGTCGAGCAGCCCTGCAAGATGCTGGCCGCAATGACAAGAAAGTTCCCGGCAAAGTTGATCCCACGACGGCCAATGATGTCTGCCAGCGACAGGAAGGGCGAGCCACACACCATGCCGATGTTCATCAGCGCCGCGATGAGGCCGTACGTGCCGCCACTGCTGCCAAAGCCGAAGTACGCATGCCAGGAGTCGTAGGAGTTGATACCACTGATCACTGCCCAGTCGATACCGTACCCAGCTTGGTTACACCCCTGCACAAACAGAATGAGGCACAATCGGAACCCTGTCCAGGACCGCAAGTCCAGAGCCTCCTTCGACATCCTCCACACATCCTCCTCCGTCAGGCTGGCCAGCACTTGCTCCTCTACATGTTCGACTGTTTTCGTCTTGAGGTGATCGTCTTGCGCCATTTCGTCGTTGTCCTATGAGCACCCCGGGTGAAGAAGTTGAACACAGGAGAGACGAAAATAACACTGTCTGCCTGGTGTGGGGTTACGAGCTATGTATATGCAAGGGTCATGCTGGCTATGATTGTCAGTGACCGGATTCGTCACGGGGAGTCGTAAACAGAGCTCATGGACTGGAAACGAGCAAATCTGCGGGCTAAAGCTGACTGGTCATGTGCAATCACCCCCATATCAATGGCATTTAAAGAGAAAGTTCTCTAGAAGCACCAATCACTGCAATTTTGCGTCGCTGGGCGTTTCAGTCCGGCATCGGTGGCGGCCATCAGGCGAGAGTTTAGAGCCACCAGCCTGGACAAAGTCCCAGAGCGACTATCAGTTTCGTGGAAACAATTGCGGGGGATCGAAGTAATCTTCTCTTGCGAATGGTCCATTTACTGTAGGTCCTGTCTTTATTTACGCTTAAATGGGTAGAGGACACGGGAGAAAGTCCACGAATAGGGGAGCACGATTAGGGCTAAGCGAGGACATGAGAGAGCTTGTGAGCTCCACGCCGTCTCTCTGCACCGACACTGGCTTCTGTCTGTGAGTCCACTGCATTGATTAGCTCACTATTGCCTGGGACTTAGTGACGAAAAGACAATCATCTCCGTGGAATGCAGTTGACGGCCCGCGTATCCCGGTCATTGTCCCACGATGCTCGGGGTAATTCTCTCCACAAACTACACTAAAGAGGTGCAATCGATCCAAGCCTATCCTGTCGAGACCACCACTTCTGTTAGAGGCAACAGACCTACTAGAATAGAACATGTGCGAACTTTGGTATCAATCCCCAGCCGCCACCTGGGATGAGGCTCTCCCTGTAGGGAACGGCCGGTTGGGTGCTATGGTCCATGGACGCACCACTACCGAGCTGCTCCAGCTGAATGAGGATTCGGTGTGGTATGGAGGACCCCAGGACCGCACACCGGTTGGTGCATCTCAGCATCTTCAGCAACTCCGACAGTACATCCGTAATGGCGCCCACGCCGAGGCGGAGGAGCTGATTCGGCGAGTGTTCTTTGCGCATCCCATCAGCCAGCGGCATTACGAGCCACTGGGCACACTTTTTCTAGATTTTGGTCACCCCGAGAGCGAAGTCAGCGAGTACAGGCGGTCACTGGATCTACAGCGAGGCGTTACCCGTGTACAGTATGTGCACGCTGGCGTACGCTTTGAACGCGAGGTGCTGGCGAGTCATCCAGATGCCGTGATTGCCATCCGCGTGCGAGCGTCGAAGCCGGTGGAGTTCGTTGTTCGGTTGACGCGCATGAGCGACCTTGAATATGAGACGAATGAGTATCTGGATGATGTCGTCGCTGACAGCAATTGTGTCACTATGCATGTCACTCCCGGGGGACGCGACAGTAACCGCGCCTGCTGCAAAGTTGCAATTCGCTGTGATGACCCAGATGGCGCCACCATTACTAGGGTCGGGGGTAGGAAGCTCATGGTTCGAGCGCGAGAAACGCTACTGGTCATTGCCGCGCAGACTACCTATCGATATCTTGATATCGATGGGCGAGCTGCGGTGGATGTGGCTGATGCCTTGCGGTGGTCCACTGAAGAGATCTGGTCCCGTCACATTGAAGACTACCAACAACTATACACCCGCATGACTCTGCAAATGAGCCCGGACGCCTCTCAAATACCAACAGATGAGCGAATCAAGCGTTCTCGCGACCCCGGACTTGTCTCACTATACCACAACTTCGGCCGCTATCTCATGATTGCTAGCAGTCGCGAGGGCAAAGGCGACAAAGTCCTGCCGGCTAACTTACAGGGTATCTGGAACCCGTCGTTCCATCCGGCATGGGGTTCGAAATACACGTTGAATATCAACCTCCAGATGAACTACTGGCCCGCGAACATGTGCAATCTCGCCGAATGCGAGATGCCCTTGTTCAATCTACTCGAGCGGATCGCCTCCGCAGGCCAGAAAACTGCCCGCGAAGTGTACGGCTGCCGTGGCTGGGTTGTACACCACTGTACAGATATCTGGGCAGACACGGCACCCGTCGATCAATGGATGCCCGCAACCCTCTGGCCACTGGGAGGCGCCTGGCTTTGCTTTCATGTCTGGGAGCATTTTCTCTTCGGCAGGGATGAGACGTTCTTGTGCCGTATGTTTCCTGTCCTTCGTGGATGTGTCGAGTTCTTGCTTGATTTTCTGGTTGAAGATGCCGCCGGTGAGTACATTGTCACGAGCCCTTCGCTCTCGCCAGAGAACTCGTTTTATGATACGGAAGGCCGCAAGGGAGTACTCTGCGAGGGTTCAACCATCGACATGCAGTTGGTGGAAACGGTCTTCCACGCCTTTATCCAATCAGTCAACGTTCTCGATCTCAACGATGAAATCGTATCACAAGTGAATCATGCCCGCGAGCGTCTGCCTCCCATACGCATTGGTTCACTCGGCGAACTCCAGGAATGGAACGCGGATTATGCTGAGGTCGAGCCTGGGCATCGCCATGTCTCGCACCTCTGGGCACTGTATCCGGGAAACACCATCCTTCCGGACCGCACCAAAGATTTAGCAGCCGCGTGCGCAGTCACACTTGCCCGGCGGCAATCTCACGGCGGTGGTCATACAGGGTGGAGTCGCGCATGGCTGATCAACCTGCATGCGCGGCTGCGAGCGGCCGATGAATGCGGCCGACATGTCGAGCAGCTCCTAGCGCAGTCTACTCTGCCCAATCTCTTGGATACTCATCCGCCGTTCCAGATTGATGGGAACTTTGGGGCTGCGGCGGGCATTGTGGAGATGCTGGTGCAGTCGCACGAGGATGGTGTCATTCGGCTTCTCCCCGCATGCCCGGACAGCTGGAAGACTGGGTCGATCCGTGGGGTGAAGGCGCGAGGGGGATTTGAGCTGGAATTTAGGTGGGAAGATGGGTGTATCGTCGGGGAAGTGTTTGTTCGTTCGTCCTTGGGATTGAGCGTCGTGATCTACTTCCCTCGTGATGGGCCGCAGATACGGCTTCAAGGGAAGGGCATACACACTATACGCGCCCCCTAAGGGATGTCTCCAGGGTTTACTCTGTACAACACAACTGGGGATGTACATACATCCCAGTGATGTCCGGATTTGCTCAGTCCACCCTAAATATGCGTGGCGTTTTTAGTCCCCATACCCTGGCGCCCTCCTCGTTTGAATTTCCCAGCAATCAGCACTCAACGCTGCAGCGATTTAGCCGGAGACGGGGCAATCTCCATGCATCTTGAACACGCCATATGAGGGGAAATACTTCCAATTCTTGCTAGTCTTAAGGTAGGCCGTCTTTCAACTTGAGTTCCCGGTCAGCCACAGCACACTAGATCTTCATCACCCGACTCTCGTCTATACGGAAACAAAATGGATCTAGCGGCGGTCCAGGATGTGAAAGATGCCCTACGCAGTGACTTCTTCCATGGCTACGCCACGGCTGCAGCACAGGTTGAGGGAGCCTGGAATCAGGACGGCAAAGGCCCGTCGATCTGGGACACGTTCGGCCATACCCCAGACAAGGTCAAAGACGGCAGCAATGCCGACGACGCAGTGCGCTCCTACGACCTATTTAAGGAGGATGTGGCACTGATGAAGTCTTATGGCGTCAATGCCTACCGGTTCTCACTCTCTTGGTCCCGTATCATTCCCCTGGGAGGTCGCGATGACCCGATCAACGAAGCAGGACTTCAGTACTACTCCAATCTCATTGACGAGCTACTCCGCAACAGCATCACTCCCTTCGTAACTCTCTTCCACTGGGACGTCCCACAGGCCCTGGAAGACCGCTACGGCGGCATGCTGGACCAGTCCCAGTTCGTGCCGGACTTTGTACGCTACGCACGGGTCTGCTTCGAGCACCTCGGCCCCAAAGTCCGCCATTGGATCACCTTCAACGAGCCAGGAGTCTACGCTCTCGCTGGATATGCCGCTGGCGTGCACGCTCCGGCTCGCTCATCGTTCCGCGATCTCAATGCCGAGGGGGACTCCTCCACCGAGCCCTTCACCGTCGGTCACACCCAGCTCGTGGCCCACGGGCACGTCTCGCGGCTCTACAAGACCACCTTTCAGGCAGAGCAACAGGGCACCATTGGCATCACCCTGCACGGCAACTGGTCCGAGCCGTGGGACGAGACTTCGTCGCTGGACCAGGCGGCAGCTGAGCGCGCGCGCGAGTTCGAGATCGCCTGGTTCGCCGACCCGCTGTACCGGACCGGTGATTACCCAGCGTCGATGCGCGCGCAGCTCGGCGAGCGTCTGCCGCGATTCACGGCGGAGGAGTCGCAGCTCGTACTGGGGAGCAGTGAGTTCTATGGCATGAACTCGTACACGTCGTTTTTTGTGCGCCACAAGGACACGCCCGCAGACATCAACGACCACAAGGGCAACGTCATCGTCTCGGACGAGAACTGCCAGGGAGTGTCGCGCGGTGCCGAGTCGGATACCCACTGGTTACGGTGTTCACCCTGGGGCTTCCGTAAGCTGCTCAATTGGATCTACTCGCGGTACCGCATGCCAATCTATGTGACGGAGAACGGGACCACGGCCAAGGGTGAACACGGTCCGCCACCGAGTACGGGGGTCCTGGACGACCCGTTCCGGATCCAGTTCTTCGAGGGGTATGTGGGCGAGCTGGCTCGCGCGGTCAAGTTCGACGGCGTTGATGTGCGGTCGTACTTTGCGTGGACTTTTACGGATAACTGGGGTGAGTTCCTTCCTATTTTCGGATAGATCGTGGTATAGGTACTGACGAGGGCAGAGTGGGCAGCTGGTTATACTGATCGTTTTGGGGGCACGTTCATCGACTTTGAGTCTCCGGAGAAAACGCGGTATCCGAAGCAATCGGCGTATTATCTACAGAAGCTGTTTACGCATTTGATTAGATAGGCAGTTGACAGAGGGCATATATATTTGCAGTCTATGACGCGATAGAACGGAATATGAGAATATGAACACAGGCAAAGCAGTAAGGTTGCTGCTCTCTTCGCTACAAAACACAAAACGTACTTCATCAATAATCCAGGATGATCCAACATCATCAAGAAACCCCTCTCGGAATCGGCCTCGACGTGGTGTCCCTCCTGGCCTGCGGCTGCTGCGCAAACCGAACATGTCTTCCCGCCTGATTTGAGCCCGGCGCATTCTCCTGTCGAGCAGTCGTACTCGCGACTCCTGACGACATAGAAGACGGAGAAACCAGAATCGACAGCGGCACGTAACTCGGCGAAGGGGGGACAGATTTGCTTAGATGGAGGATCTCGCGTTGTCCAAACTCGCTCAGAAACAGCTCCCACGGGTCGCTGGGGAGGCGCGTCGCATCGTTGGGGATCAGTCCGCGCAGGACGAGCAGGCGGTGCATCGAGCTTTCGAGGGTGGCCCAGTCGGCACCATCAGGACGATGAATGGTGCCGCGCGCATCGCGGTTCTTGATCGATATAGAAATTAACGAGGTGGTGAGGAGGGTGATCTCGCTGGTGGCCTTCATCTGACCTAGGATTTGGGCAGTAGGCTATGGCTCTTGCGTTGTAGGTATCAGAGCTGAGGGTGAGGGCTGAGAGACTCGATCGTGTCACATCATGCGTGAGGCGAAGGACAAGTTGGTGCGGTGCAGTGCAGCACAGCGTAGAATCGTGTTTGCTCAGAACATTGTGTCTCTTAGGATATACAAAGTACACTGGTTGATATCAAACGGAAGGACGCACTGCTGATGGTGAGTCAATTAAGGCACAGTTAGGGCTTCTGCGGTCCAATGACGGCACCAACATCCCATTCACTGCCTTCACCGCGCAGCTTGGATCTCATCTTATATTCATCACCTGCGCCTCTGTGAAACAAATATCCTACTTGTTTTGGAGATCTCCGCAGGATTCGGAACAAAGCCGGGAAGATGAGGGGAAGCCCCGACTTGATAAGGCAACCGCCGTCGCCTCTCCCATTGTTCTTCAACATTCTTTCAAAGGTCCCCTGCAACTGTGTGAAACTATCATCATGAAGCTGGAACACAACGATCCCCCCAAGCTCGCTCTCAAGGGCTCCCCTCGAGAGGTAAGTTCCCCTCCCCGGCATTTTCCCTTCTCTACGCCCCAGACTAAGATGGTAGATTGGCCTGGAACACGGCCGTCTGCTCCGCGAGCAAATCCACCGCCAACTGGAAATCTACGAGGAGATGTTCGAAGTCACCGCCAAAATGTCCTGGGAAAAAGTGCGCACTCTGGCAGAGGAGTTCCGCGCCTCGCTGGAACAAAAGACCCCTGACCTATACGCCGAGATGCAGGGGATTGCCGAGGGCGCCGGGCGGGACATTCTCGATATCATCGCGCTGAACTGTCGCAGCGAGATCTCGTTTGGGAGCTTTTCTGACGGCTGCACCAGCCTCTCCTGGAAGAAGAACGCCGGCGCGCGCGTGCTGGCGCAGAACTGGGACTGGACGAACATGGTCAAAGAGAATCTCGCGCTCGTGTCGATCGAGCAGGCTGGGAAGCCGAAGATTTACATGGTGACCGAGGTGAGTACCGAGTATTACGGGGATGGGAGATCCAGTCTACTGTCTGGATGCTGATCGCAGGATAGGCGGGAATCGTCGGCAAGATTGGGCTCAATACCGCTGGTGTGGGGACGTGTCTGAATGCCATCAAAGCCCATCCCTGCATCAGCTCCAAGATGCCCATCCACGTGGCGCTGCGACTTTGTCTGGAGAGTTCCTCCGTGGCGGATGCGCTGCAGCGGCTTGCGTCGCTAGGCGGGGTGGCGTCCAGCCAGCACATTCTCATTTCCGATCCGAAGACGTCTCTCGGCCTAGAACTATCGCCGCTTGGCGATGTGCATCTCACAGAGGACCAGAGCGGGATCATCACACACACCAATCATTTCATCGAGAACAGGTTCGTCGAGGTGCCCCCCTCGTGGGCACCGGGCTCGGACAAGCGTCTGGATCGCGTGCGGGAGTTGGCGCATGGCCTGGTCGAGCATGGCATTCACGACGAGGGAATTACCGCGTCGCTACTGCGTGATGGCATCTTCTCGGATCTGAAGAATGCGCCGCAGTCAATCTGCTGCCAGGAAGATCCCAGTCGACCTCGCACGGTGCGTTCGGCAACGTTGTTCAATATTGTGATGAACTTGGATCCGCGCAATCTGGAGGCGGAAGTTGTTATTGGACAGCCTGGATCAGGCACGGAAAGTGCAGTGTTGAAGATGCCGTGGTAGTTCGTGTCTTTGTCTCTTTGTTGTCTTTGTGTATGACTGGGTTATGAACAATGGGCTTTCCCGAAGAAGGCCTTTGTTGGGACAGGTACATAAGCTCAGTGGAATTAAGTTGGTCATTCAACCATGCAAGCGTCTCTCATTCCACTATATATTCACCTATCACTATTTCTGCAAACACTCCATACATCTACATCTATACCCTCCGTCGGACGTGACAATGTCGACCTACTGCAACCTTGCCGAGGAGCGCGCTGCCCTGCAGGCGGCCATTACTGCCAAGTTCGAGATGACCCTCGGCGACCCCAGCAAGTATGAGCTGGTGCAAGACGAGATTGATGGGCCTTTGAAGCAGTTGGAGGCTCTCGAAGAGGAGGAGGATGAGCAGGATCGCGCCAACGGACTGGAGCCCCCCAAGGAGCACGTCTCCTCGCCCCTGTCTCCCCTGCTGTCCCCGATCCCTGAGGCTGATGAGGACGACGTGTCGGACTTCTCGTTGCCGCTGTCTCGTTCTGACTCTGAGTCTCATTCAGATGGCAGCGATGGAGAAGCCACCAGCGAGGATGGTTCGGAAGCCTCTGGGGAGGACCCGGGCACCCCGATGCTTTGTTTTCGTTACTGCAAGGTGGAGGACTGTAAGCTCTGCAAAGTCAAGTACCAACCCAAGGAATATTAGTCTTCTATATAGGTATACGGAGTATAGTACCTTCTAATCTACTTGTGATCGTGAAGTATAAGTGATTGTTATGACGGCCCGCTGATTGGTCCAGCCGGGGTCGATCGAGATCAAATAAGATAAGGAAATAAGATTACCCCACATTCGTCATCGCAAAAGACAATCGTCTCATCTTCCCTTCTCCTTCTTCGCATCCTCTTCTTTCCTTCTTCACTTCTCTTATCCTCTCACTTAATATTCTAAAGATATCTGCAATGGCCTCCGTTACAGGCATCCCCCAAGAGCACCCCCACACGATCGAGGCCCGCGAAGATGAACCACTCCTGGGCCGTCGCGAGGATGTCACCCAGAAAGACGCCGAACCCATCTTCTTCAATCTTGTCACAGGTACCTCGACGCTGGCCTTATGAAATCTAGTATATTCGACTGACATGTCTAGGAACCGCGGCCTTTGCCCAGTTTGGCGTCTGGATGCTCATCATCTTGATCTGGTCGGGCATCTTCAACCACCCACTTATCCTCTTCTCCGCCCATCCGCTGCTCAACTCCTCCGCCATCTTGCTGCAGGTCCAGGCCGCTCTCATTCTCCAACCCACCGTCACTCCCCAGCAGAAGACTCTGGGCACTCGCGTGCACTACTCCTTGCAGGCCGTCAGTCTGGTCACCTTTATCGCCGCCTTCATTGTCATCGAGGTGAACAAGGGCGATCACCCGCGACTGACCTCGCCGCATGGGATTCTCGGCTTGGTTACTTATATTCTGATTATTCTCCAGTCCCTGGGCGGCATCGTACAATACTTTCTCCCTCGGTTGGTCCTGGGCAGCGCCGACCGGGGAAGGAGCCTCTACAAATACCATCGGTTGTCGGGGTATCTACTGCTCGTCCTAGAACTGGCCACTGTCGCTGCAGCCACCCGGACCTCTTTCAATCTCTCTGTTCTGGCCATTCCGCTGTGGGCGGTCTTGGTCGCGGCGGTACTGGTGCTGCTGGGTGTAGGAGCTCGCATTAAGAAGCATAAACTGGGTTTGGTTTAGGATTGAACCGACGAATGTTATTTCAAGAATGGCCGTAAGGCATCAAAAACGCATTGCAAGAATTCCAAATCTAAATTGAATAGACAAATCGAGTAGTGTGACGTAGTCTGCTGTGTATTTGGAAGATTCCCAATCGGGGAAGCGGTGATGCGGTCACCTACTTTTCCGTCCTCCTACCGCTCTCTTTCTCTTCGTCTCCCTCTTCTCTTCCACTTCACCCCTTCACGATGGCCCCTCGCGCCCCCTATGTCTGCCTCAATTGCAGACTCTCCCGGCGCCTCTTCTCATCCTCCGCGCCTCGTCCCAATTCCTTGCGGCCGGCCACCGCCCCCAAGCCCTCGCCGGACGTCAAACACATCCGCCAACACCCCGAGCTCTACTCGAAGAACAGCGTCGACCGCAACTATCCTTCCCATGCCGAATACCCCTTTCAGATCCTCCGCCTGTCCGAGGACGCTCGTCGCCTAGATCAGGAGCTCAAGGCCCCTCGATCACGCATCAAACAGCTGGAGAAGTCCATCGGCAAGCTGATGGGCGCCGCCCGTCAGAATCAGGCCACTGATGAAGCGACCACCGCGACGACAAATCAGGAATTGACGGCTCTCCGGTCGGAAGCGCAGCGATTGAAGGATGAATCACATGAGATGAACGCGCGAAAAACTGCCTGCACCGAGGAAATCCACCGTCTGGCGCTCTCCCTACCAAACCTCTCCTCCACTGAAACCCCCATCGGCGATGACCCCAAACTCATTCAGTACCTCAATTTCGACCCCAATGCGCCACCGGACTGGGTTCATCGCCAACCAGATCCCTCCCGGTCACACGTCGCCATCGGCACCGCCCTCGGCCTGATTGATTTCACCAGCTCGGCCACCACCACCGGCTGGGGATGGTATTTCCTCACCAACGAGGGCGCCCTGCTGGAGCAGGCTCTCATCCAGTACGCGCTCAGCGTCGCCCGCGCCCGCGGCTGGAAACCCGTCTCTCCGCCGTCCATCGTCTACTCGTACATCGCCGAAGCTTGCGGCTTCCAGCCCCGCGACCAGCACAACGAACAGCAGATCTGGGCCATCGAGCAGTCCGACCGGGACAAGGCATCTAAGCCGCCGCGATCGCTCGCCGGCACCGCGGAGATCCCACTGGCCGCCATGTACGCCGGCCGCGATCTCGACGCCTCCATGCTGCCGCTCAAGCTCGTCGGCCCCAGTCGTTGCTACCGCGCCGAAGCCGGCTCGCGCGGCGTCGACACCAAGGGCCTTTACCGCGTGCACGAGTTCACCAAGGTCGAGATGTTCGCTTGGGCCGACAACCTCGAGAGCACAGAGACGGGAGCCGGTAACCACCCCACCTCCGACGACCTGTTCGCCGAGCTCCTCGCCATCCAAACCGAGATCCTCACCGCTCTCGGTCTCCCCTGCCGTGTCCTCGAGATGCCCACCTCCGACCTCGGGGCCAGCGCTACCCGCAAACGCGACATTGAGGCTCTCTTCCCGTCGCGACTGCGCACGGCGACGGAGGGCGGAGCGCCCGAGCTGGAGTCCGCCTGGGGCGAGGTCACATCCGCATCGATCTGCACAGACTACCAGAGTCGCCGACTCGGTACGCGCGTGCGCGGCGGCAAGGCCAAGGACTCGCGGTTCCCGCATACAGTCAACGGGACAGCGATGGCGGTTCCCCGCGTGCTGGCTGCCATTCTCGAGAACGGATGGGATGTCCAGCGGGGAGTGGTGGTTGTGCCTGAGGTGTTACGGAGTTACATGGGTGGCATTGAAACCATCGGGCCTCAGCGTGCTTAGCATTTAGACGGTTCAGCGTTTTGTAAGATGTGTTCTGTGGTAAATATATATGTATAACATTCTCCAACGACTCGACTTTCAACAGACACTATGTGATCAATTAGATGTACAGTAGAATAGAAGACCTAAAGCAAACCTCGCCCAAACCAGAACATGACAATCATAACCTCGTAGCACATTACATGAATCATTAGAACGAAAGATCAAACCAATCCAATCCGCCATCCGCTTATCATACCAAATCAACTCCAGGGAATATCGATATCCTCCACCTTGATGCAAGTAAGATAGGGCAGCCCAGTGTCCCCCGCGACCTCCCCACTGCCGCCGCCGTTCTTCAGATCGAGCTCGAGGAAGTTGCGCATGAGCGGTTTGACGATCTCCCGGGCCAGCCGCTTGATCTCGTCCATCTTGCGCTCGAAGCGCTTCAACACGTCCCGCGTGTAGAGCGCCTCGGACGACGGCGTCGGATGCACCTTCAGGAAGCGTTTCAGCTCCTCGCGCGGCAGATACGCCTGCGACGAGGACGAGCCTATCAGCCGGTAGACCTGCGCGGAGGACATGGGCGGGGCCATGGACGGGGGTGCTCTGGAGGAGTGCGAGTCGGCGGGTTTGCCGCTGCTACCGCCGGTGCTGGAGCCGTGGTGGTGGTGGTGGTGGTGGGAGTTTGTGGCGGCGCTGGTGGGGGCGCCGTTTTTGAGAATCGGCGGCGGCGGCGCTGTGGTGCTGTCGACGAACCACTGGCGGAAGAGCGACACGGCCAACCAATCGAGGTAGGCGTTTGTCGGGGAGACGCGCTCGCCGCGCGAGGTGGTCAGGGTCAGGCGCAGAAGCTTGGAGTCGACGCGGGCCTTGAGATCCTCGAGGTCCTCGACCTTGTCTTCGATGATGTCGAGCACGGCGGTGGGTAGCGGGGAGGCGTAGGGGCCGTTGCGGAGGTGGGGGAGCGCGGTAGGCCACTGGCCGACGACATGGATGAGGGCCTCGGAGTAGATGACGCGGCTGCGCGCGAGATAGCCTAGTTTGAGGTAGCTGGGCGGGTACTTGGCGATCTGCTTGAAGAGGCGTGACCCGAAGCCAAGGAGGTGGTGGTCGACGCGCGGGCCGGTGACCGCCAGCGCGTCGTACATGTCGGCCAGCGCCAGCAGGGACCGGCACTCGGCGTAGGCGGTTGCGATGTTGACGCTGTTCAGAGCCGGCGGGTAGTTGTAGAATAGCCGGAGGAGGTTGTCGTAGTCGCGGATGATCGGGTCCAGGGGCTCATTGGTCGCTGTGCCAGTGGATCGGGGCAGGTGCACGGCTGATTGCATGCCGGCGAGGTTCGCCATGGAGCGCACGAGGCCCGTTTGCGTGCTGGAGGGTTTGGTCATCGAGGGCGGGTATTGTCCGGGAGGGTCGAGTCCGACGGCGAAGCTGGGCGGCTACTCTAGTGTCAGTAGGGTCTTCATACACCGCGAGAGGGGTTACGATTGCGCGATGTGCGAACCTTTTGAACCAGCATTGGCTCCTCGTCCTCCGCTTTGCTATCCCAGTCCAGCTCGTATCGCCATCGCTTCTTCTCCGGGGGCAGAGGAAGACCACCAAGCCCATTCTCCGACTGCGCCAGAGTTGACCCGTTCGATAGCGAGGAGTTATCCTCACTGATGCGCGACAACATGGCTAGATCGGGCGGGCCGTGGTTCGACGGGCGAGAAGGCGGCTGTCGCGACCATTCTTCCTGGGTGCTGGCCTCGAAAAACCCCGAACATTGCGCTAGGATCAACCGATGAAGGAGGTATCGCTTCTCCTGGGAGCCTGCGCGGATGATGATCTCGACATCGCCAGTATGAGTGAAGACTGGAAAGTCATTCTGGGACTGGTGAGCAAGGCCGCCATGATGCGAGCGACTCGAGCGATGTCGTCGACTGCTGTGAGAGTGGCGCGAAACGGAAGACGGAGGCGCACTAGGCATCATCGCCGCCGAGCGATCCATGATTTGGGCCTGGGAGACCATTTGCGCCCGCGGTCAAGAGGAGATTCGCATGTATAACGGCGTTGATGGAGAGGAAGAGGGGAGATCTTCGGGGGGGCTTAAGCTGGTGGAGAGAGGATCAGGAGTAAATAATGGTGCTAGTAGGAAGATCCCCGCGATAAACGATAAACAACCGCAAGCGGATCGAGTTTCAGGTCTCGGCTCGACTGCAACCGGCTGCAACCAGAGGGAATTGTTTCAGACGCAATTGCTCCGAGAAAAAGAGAATGAAATATCAAACCAGTGTGGATGCTATGGAGGAGAAGCAAGAAAACGAAGAATGTATGTTTTATGTCGCTGTTAATGCGCACATGAATGTCGCTGACTCATCCGGCTCTACTCTTTCAACGTTGACTTTCTTCCCATCTTCAACCTCATCTTCTTCTTTTCTGCACCACCTCCATTGCGATCTTTTACCTTCCATTCCTCTTCTCTTCCAAAATACCTCTTTCATACGCCTCTATCTCTATCGTCCTGCGAAAGCGATGCTCGATTGGGGGAGTCTCGCCGCCTCCACCGCCAGTTCTTCCTGACACTCTCTCGCCCAAGAATGGCCTGTCCGATGTTCGATCGTCCTCCCTGAATAGACGTATACCGTGAATCTCATCTTCTCTCGATCGCACAGTGCCCCGTCATGACCAAAGGCTGCTACACCTGTCGCCGCCGACGCATCATCTGCGATAATGGCCGTCCCACGTGTCGGAAGTGTCGCGATGCGGGGAAGGAATGTCTGGGGTATCAGAAGCCCCTCGTGTGGGTTAAAGGAGGCGTCGCCAGTCGGGGAAAGATGATGGGCCGCAGCTTTGACGATGTGATGCGACCTGATTCGGGCCAGTCCGGTGTACCAGCAGTGGATCCTCCATCCAATGCTCTCGTCCCCGCCACATCAGAGAACGAATCGCCAGCCCAAAGTCCTGCCGAGGAGGATGCCCAGTCGGAGGGTCAGAATACCTGGATCACAGCGCAGAGAGAGGTCCATCCGCCGGGCTACGTCCCATCACCCCGGCCGCTTGTGGATCCTCTGTTCAAGGACCTGAGTCCGCTGTCGAGGTTCTACATTGACCACTGTGAGTAACTACCAGAACTCACCGGATCTACCTTGTCTAACAGTCCGGAGTCAACGAAAATCTAGTGGGGTATCTCACCCTCTATTCCAGCGTTCAAAATCCGTTCCGTGATCTCACCCTCCTGGTGGGCGACTCCCCCGTACTCGCCCATGCCCTCGCTGCCACCGGAGCGTTGCATTATGCGATTCTCGCCAACTCGGATTTCTCCCCAATGCCCTGGTCTTCCGACGGTACAGCCCTCACCAGTGCACCTCTTTCGCCGCAGGACCTGGAGCAGGCCGTGATCAGCACCATTTCACAACGGCCGGCCTCCAAGGTTTATGAGCATTTTCTCACGTTCAAGCACCGCGCCCTCCACCAGCTTGCGCGCGATGTCGGGGATTCCGTCATGCGGAATGACACTCGAACTCTCGCGGCAATCATGGTTCTGGCTCTTATGGATGCCATTGAATCGGGGGACGGGGCATGGAAATACCATATGGAGGGCGCAAAGAAAATTCTCAACGTCCGACAGCGTGGTAGCAACCCCGCCCAGGCCAACGGTATGATGGAGTGGCTTGATACTTTCGCCGTCGACGGATGTCTACTGTAGGTCTACCCCTTCGCTTCAGTCTTTCCATTCCATACTAATCGGTCCTCTAGCATCCAGCTGATGGGCTCTACCCTCGCCCGCCCAGGCTCTCTCTCAAAGCCCTTCTACTCCTCAGATATGGGCACGGAGGTCCTAAAGCGACTGGAAAAGACGTCCTGGGTGGGGTGTCCTGCATACCTCCTCGAGGTGATTTTTGTCGTCCACGCCGGCTGGTGCAGCGACCCCGATGCCGAACCCATTCCCCCACCCGCGATGAACTTCTCATCCATCTTCCTCCCGGAAGGTTCCAACCCTCTCGAGTCGCCCCTCGATCTGCTCCAGCACATCCAGGCATTCGATCCCATTTCCTGGGCCGAAGAGATGCAGAGCTTCTACTACCTCCCGGACGTGTCCATGCGCGTGGCGCTGGCCACCGTCTACCGAGCTGCCGTCTACCTCTACGCCAGCCGTGTCCTCTCCCGCCCACGACCCAGCGCCGCGGTCTCGGTCGGCCTAGGCCTTCCCGCCGACCACGCCCTCGTGGCCAATCTCCTCATCCGCGAAATCACTCTCATCCCTGTCGCCGATCCACATTTCAAGTGTCTCATCTGGCCGACCTTCATCGCCGGCGCCGAGTGCAGGGATCCTGCCCAGCGGCCGTTCCTCCTCCGCACCCTGAGCGACCTGTACTACGACGTGACCAGCGTGAATGTCCGAAACGCGGCGTGGGTTTTGAGTCTGATGTGGCAGAAGCGCGATGCGAAGCGCCACGGCTCCGTTCCCGCCGTGGAATCGCCGGAGCTGTCGAGCCCCTCGGTAAACTCTGATTATGACTGTAATGATGACGACTTTGACTGGATTCAGGAGTTGGATAATTCCCGCGTGGACTGGCTTTTTATATAATTCTCCGTATAGTATTCCGACAGTATATAGCGTGACTTTACCCTTGTTCATAATGGATATGATGGACGATTTTGCTCATGCTACACTGCACGAGGAAAAGTAGCTTTGCATGCGTCCAACACTGGTAGGTTCGTTCCATTTTAGGTTCGAAGATATGCGACACGAAGAGGAATTGCGCTGAAGCAAGTACCGCAGCTGAAACACAAGATGGTAGAAGTGGGAATCCGGCAGATAGAACACAAATCGGGGAATCAAGTTGCACTCCCAACATGGGGCAAATGTAGAGAAGAAATGAAAGTTGAAGGCCGCTCGCTCAGTTGCATTGCACAAACCGAATGGTATCATGACAAACGAAACCGAAATCCGACTGTAGGGGTGGATCTCATACCGCATGCCGAACGAAACCAGTCACTGGATCGTCTGATTCGACCAACGAAAAAGAAAAGAAAGGATATATATCTTCTCATAGAGAAATGATAAAAATAGGCACGAAGCAAAGAGATAGCCAGATGAGGGATATATGCGCACTCCTTCCCATCTAAATGCTGCAAATTCAATGAAAACGACACGCTCATCATTGTCAAGATGCAAAAAAGGCCACATCACGAGGAAGTTCTTACAAATGCAAAGCCGCGGGAGACAAAGGAAATGGGTGAAGTAGGATAGCAAGCCATCATGGTCGCGCCAACGGCAGACATAAACAACACGACGCGTCTATAGCGCAGTGGAACCAGCAGAATCAGACGAAATGGAGAAATGAAGTATTCCAAGTCCGAGGAATGAAAGGTTGCGGCCCTGCGCAAGAACATAGGAAAGAAGAACGCTGCATACACAAAAAAAAAAAAATCCAAAGCTTAGAAAACAGCTGCAAGACCGTTCTTCGAATGGCGTCGACTGAAACGTTTTCGTCCTTTGACAGATTCAGTATCACCAGCTTGGTGTTTCACCAGCGTGGCACGTCCGGTGGGTGGATGGTCATGATGAGCGTCCGAGTTGCGGTCCAGTGTATTGGCGTGACTCGATAACCCAGAGGACAGATCGCGGAACTCGTCCGCCGAGTAAGGTCCATTGCCCTGTTGAGCTAGAGCCATCTCCCGGGAGCGATCAAGGGTATCCAACCATTCTTGTGCCGATATGGCAGTTGACCCGACACTGCCGGAGGATGGCTTGGGATCTTCGAAAACGAAGTGTTTTTCTCTCTGTTACGCAGGAGTCAGTGATAGCCTGGGTTGCTATTAAGAAGGGCAACTTACCGTATCCACGATCCAACATGACATCCCCTTGGCGTCCGTCGAAGTGCGGTAATGGGTCCCTGGGGCGAGCAGAGAGAGCTCTAGCTTCGCCTTTTTCTCATCTCCCCCGGCAGCGGCCATAATTATCCGACCCGAGGACGTAACCATGACCAGCCTCTGTCTCTTCTTTGTGGTACTGCCTCCAAAGAATCGGGAGAATTTCTTGTGAGTCTCGGGCTCCCCACTTCCGTTCTTGGTGGGACTGTGAGCAGCGGATGACGATAAGACCACCAGATTACCCATCTTCAAGATCCTTTCGTTGGTTTTGGTCAAGACAGGAGACCACTCGATGTCCAACTGGCTTGGAGGTGGCAGCTCCGTAACTAGTCGAGGTACTACCCGAGAGCTAGTATTGGTAGCGTGTGATGGAGCCGTGCTGATGACTGGGGGAAAGCTCTCACCCTCGCCACCGCCATTCAATTTGATGGGTTCACGAGGTGGAGGAACGTAAGCCTTGAGGCGAGGAGCTTTTCGCTTCCAAAGGTCCGGTCCCCAAGTCATTCCCTGGAAGAACTCATGGTTCTTGATATGCTCTATGGGAAGACGACGGGCAGGATCCAAAACCAAAAGGCGCTCAACAAGGTCCCGAGCGACAGCGGGGAATCCAACGGGAAATTCGTACTCAAGAGCCACGATCTTCTGGAAAGTCAGGTACTCATTTCCTGCCTTGAAGGGCGGCCGGCCGGCTAAGAGTTGGTATATGATACAGCCAAATGCCCAAAGATCGCTGGCTTTGCAAGCATTTTTATCCGTCAGCAATTCCGGGCTGACATATTCCGCCGTACCCACAAACGAGCTTGCTCGCTCTTCTTCTGGCATATCGGTGGAATCGAGAGAAGGCGCCCCGCTCGAGTCGTCGGGTTTCCGTTGGCCCTGGAGGATTTTGGCAGTGCCAAAGTCGGTGATCTTAACGTGCATCTGACTATCGAGAAGAACATTCTCCGGTTTCAAGTCCCGATGGATCACGCCCCGCTTATGCATGTAGTCGATCGTGTCGAGAATTTGAGCGCCGTAAAACCGAGTGCACTCTTCATCGAACGTGGTCATGCGCTTCAACACCCCCAGCAGTTCGCCCCCTTTGCAGAGATCGAGCACGAAATACAACGAACGCTCATCTTGGAATGTATAGTAGAGTCGGACGATACCGGGATGCTCGGTCAGTCGGTTGAGAGTATCTTTTTCGATATTCACGTATTTCACCTTCTTCTCCTTGATGATGTGCCGTTTGTCGAGGATCTTGATCGCGTACTCTTTGAGTGTCTGACGATCCGTTCCGAGTACGACCGTACTGTAAGATCCCTCTCCCAAGGTGCTGCCAAAGGAGAAGTCACGCACACCTTTCTTGATAGTCCGGGAGACGGTCTGCCCGTTGGCATCGATCTCCTGGCGCACCGAAACAGCCGCCCCGCGATCCTGCCAGTCCTCACTACTAGAAGGCGGACCATTTTCCAGTCCGTAAGGCGTGCCCGCCATTGGTGGAGCACCTCCACCGCGCGGATGGGCACGAGACGACTGCCGCATCACCATCGGACCATTCCCGCCAGGCAGCTGCGTCGTCCGGTACGACCGATCGCTGTGGCTATTATCGCGCACGGGCACACCTGCCTGGAAGGCCGCGGAACGTCCACGGGATTCCGCACGCGCAAGGCTTTCAGAGGCAGACGATGCGGCAGAATCGGTCCGGATTCGATAGGAGCCCTCGCGGGCAGCTAGGGTTGAGGACGAACCATTCGCGTACAGCGCAGACATAGGGCGAGAACTGGCGGGAGTAGCGTGTTGTTGCTGGGGCTGGGGAACGTAGGGGGCGTAGTGTGGCGTGGATTGCTGGTGTGGTTCGCTATACGCAATGTACGAACTCCGATTGCCCGCGGGAGATTGTGTCGTAGGTTCGATGGGAGACACGGTCGCGGGCTCTCTGGTGGATTCGCCGCCGGGCGGAATGGACGAGTGGGAGGGATCGAGGGAGGCAAGATGAGCAGGGGGTTGTGGGAGGGTCGAGTCGAGCTGGAGATCAGATGTTCCTGGCACCACGGGAGCCACGGTAGCCGCACTGGGGGCCGGAGTCATAGGGTCTTCGGACGAGTGTAGGGACGAATCGTCGGGGTTGGCGATCCGTAGGCCTCCCAGTGATTGGGAGAGACTGAGGTCCCCATCCATGATGGGCAAAGGTGGATGTAGGGAGAACGGACGGGGAATGGAGGCGGCAGATTCGAAAGGGGGATGGCTAAAAAGAGGAACGGGGAGAGACTAAGCGGATTGGGTGGATGTCGCGGGAGGTGTTCAGGCACCACACCACCGTATCACCTGAGGGTGAGAACGAGAGGTTGGGGGAGAGATGGAAGGGAGGAGGAGGAGAGGGAGAGGAGGGAAGAAAGGATAGGAGGCGTAAGGATGGGGGAGAGGTTGTTGGGTGGGTTTGATAGAGGGGTGTGGCCGACGGGACTATGGCGGCGGTCGGGGGAGCAGCGGACAATGCATGGTACATCCAAACAGGAGGAGAGATCGAAAGTAGATGGATTGTGAGGAAATCAGAGCTGAGGACGAAGATGTGAGGGAGAAGAGGAAGAGAACCGGAGAAGGAGGAGGGAGGGAGAGAAAGGAAGAGAAAAAGAGGCTGTGAAGGAGGAGAAGAAGTGGTGGTGAGGTGGGAGCCTGAGGATCTCTTGGGGGCTTGTTCCAAGGCGGAGAGACACCGTACTAAGAATAACCCATGGTCGACCGCATTCTCTGGCTAGTGGGTTAAGGCTCTCTTCTTGTTTTAACTAAAAGATGATGGGATTTAGTCTGTTTTGTTTTCGCCTCTAGAAGTCCGTGAGAATGATGGTCATGGCGGTTCTGACGAGGAAGTATGCGAAACTATGCGGCCATTTCTAGCGTCCAAATATAGATCTGGCACTATACCGTCAAAGAAGAAAGAGCGCCAAAATGCGCAGTAATTCCTTCCCTCAGCTGTCTTTTCTCTTGTAGAATCCAAGCTGAGCAGATTGTAGTGAATACAAGCCATTCCCTCTAACCAACGCATCTTCTATACCCGTCAAAACACCCGCTGTTTACGTACTACATATCATGATTCGATACAAACCAACCGCCATCGTTCTAGGCCCAGAAGACCTCCTCTTCCACCTGGAGAGATTCCGTTACACCTATGCTCGTATTGTTCCATGCCATCCAGTCAGCAGCGACGAGGACGACGACGAAGATGAAGGCCATGATGATGCCTTTTTGGGTCCTGACAGCTTCTCGCCGTACTACTTCTCTCCAGCCAGCTCCAAGTTTAACAGTGACAGTGAACCAGACTATGACTTTTCATCTTCTCAACAAAGGGGTGGACTAGGTGAAGAAAGAGATAATCAGCCTTCACTTGAATCACGACTGTCTGGCGGGATATCCCAGATGGAGGAGCCTATAGACTTCCAACTGAAGAAAGCGCATGAGCACAACTCACTAGAGATCATTCATAGCACATTACAAGAGAAAATTCAAGCACCTGGGTGTAGGAAACAAGATCGCTTTTCACTACAGATCGCACAGAACAATACAAATGTCTCATTGCGTCAATTGATACCCGACACTTCCTTGTCTATGGATCTGTGGAAGACCACTCTCAACACAGCCTATAAAGGATTGGAAAATTCCCTCACGAAGCCAGACTATCCTTGTGCTCAACATCCTCTGACCTCTTCGTGTCAATGGCGCCCACCCGTATCAGACTTCTCTCTGCCGTCTGTCTTCTCGGCTAGGAAGATTCTCTTGCGGGACAGTTGGCACCAAACCCATCAAAGACAACTTGGTATCACGCCCAAAGCCTCTTGTTGAACACTTGGGTCAGAGTACGCTTACCACTATAGTGTTAGAGAACACGAAGCTGAACAACGCAACCCTCGATCCTGAGTTCCCTCTGGGTGACAGTACTCGACTCCGCCTCTTCTTCACGCGGCCCACCTATTCACCCTCAAGCAATCTCCCGCGCAAAGAGACCACGCGCCAACTCCACGCAATGGCCACCTCAGGATGGACCCCTGTGAACATGCAGGCAAGCTCAGCCCCCCGTACTAGCCGCCCCACGACTGGTAAACGCAGCAACATCTTCGATCTGTTGACTATAGACTCTCCACCAAAGACGGATTCACACAGCCAAGAGCATCGAGACAAGCTCGTCAGCAGCCTGTCACCTAGCTCCGAAGTAAACTCCATCCAAGTGAGTGACTTGTTCTCCTTCGTAGTGTCTTCAACAGTTTGCTAACCTAGTGATTGCTTTGGCTCAGACCGATGTCCTCTCGAACACATCCACCTACACTCACAACACGCCGCTCAACACCCAGGTCGGTTCTGAGAATGCCATTTCCACCCAAGGAAGACAGAAAGAAAGCGGATGCACCATTGGCAATGCTCCATATGGAACCCATTTGGAATCAAAGAAGGTGCGTGACTTTCCGGACGTTACCAATGGCTTGTCACTGACATGCGCCTCGGACACTCAAAGCCGGATGTTCCTTTGGACCAGGCCGGAAGTGTTCAGAATCAGACTACCCGATTGGGCGGTGAGACCCATCTGGTCCCCGACGAAGACATCGACGGGTACTGCCTGAACGCATTGCGAAGAAAGCCCTTTGGACGGTGGTATCCGCGACGCACCGTACCCGAATAAATGCGGAGAAGTAAGCTTGAAGTTGCGGGTAGACTGCCAAGCTTCCAGAACCCTTGCCTGTCTCTTATCGGTTTCACTTGGTCATTGGTCCGTCCAAGAATAGATCCCGTTGTAGGACGATGGATGTAAGCCGTCGGATTTACACGAGATTGATGACTTGTGATGACTTGATGGTGCGGCAGGTCGGATTCTTTTTTGGTCGTTCGTGTGGTTTCGCTGGGTCGGATTGGAGAGTGGCTTGACCGAGGATCAATTTGGACGTCAAGATGCAGGCAGCAGAGTTAACCGAGTGCACGAGAGCAGGTCCTTTATTTTTGTGATTTTGAATGCTCCTACGTGGGACATCCACGCTATCGGGTTAGCCGTGGTTTGACTGAAAGGAATCAGGAGATCGCAAGGATGATCAAATTAGGTCAGGCTATGATTCAGTTCTTGCCATCATTCCGTCCATGTCCAACGGTCCATTCGACGACATCATAATGCTATTCTTACAGCGGGAGCTCCATAGGTGACGCGTCCTGCACGGCTGAATAATCGAGGTCCACGCACCGAACACTTTTGGCACAACGTGAGTAAAGTGGCTTCATTAGACTTGATTATCAGTGGTTCTCTATGGGATGTAGATTCTACCGGAAATCAAGTTCTAAATACTGCAAATTTCCTGATATCAATCCTCATGAGTTCCAAATGGGGCCTAGATATGCACTAGTATCTCCAAATGAAACAAACTATTGATTTCCGGTTTTCTCCACCGGGCCAGATCGCAATCTCCCTCTTTCTTTCGTGTCCGCTGAGACATGAGGCACGGTCGAGGCTCTGCTGTAGACGACAGTCGAAATAACACGTGGAGAGGCGCAGTCATTGATCTTGCTGCATGGAATTAGGTCATGCGCTGCATGGAGACAGCATATGCAGATTGCTGAGAGTGCTGTATGTCTCGACTGTACAGAGAACTACAATCATGATGGTTCAGCGTAGAAATCACCAAGAATGCGCTGCCGCAAGCTCCCTTCGAGCGTATTAGACAATAGTTTGCTCTTCCGTGGAGATTGCTACCGCTGCCATGAGAGGATGAAAAGCATTGCGTAGAGTGGCTGAAGCCGTTATCTAGTAGAAACGCCCGGTGGTATGGCCATCCAAGAGTATAACGTCATGTCTTGAGCCTAGATTCAGCATTGATCACTGATATATATTGCTCGTGGACGAGCACTTGTCCCCAACAGATCACGATAGAACATCATGCGGAGTACGCGTCATCATCATCATCATCCTCCCATCGAACAACTGAACGGACATATAGTACACCCAGATACATAACTGACGCCATCCGATATCCCAACCCACCGCGACTCTCCCAGCGGACCACCTCCTAGAGAACAAGCACACGTAACCCCATCAACAATAACCACGCAACCACGTACAGTCTGCAGCGACGCTATTAACCCCCAAAGCAAGCATACATCCAACGGGTAATCGTTGACACGGAGGAATGCAGCCGTCATGCTCTCCCTACAGAGTCTGTGACAACCCCATGGTTGGACTGAACGGATGTCTCAGCCTTACTGGCGCGACGGGAGTGAAGATCACGGACGGAGCAAGAATGCAGAGGTTCGCTTCGGAGGAAATGCCATGTGTTCCGCTCGTGAGGGCCGTGGTTGGAATGGTTGATCACCGTCGATCCCGTCTATCAGTTTCAGGCGAGGTTGCTGTCTGCCCTTTCAGAGCGTCCATTTCACCATCACCAGGTCTTGTCGTGTCAATCATCATCAGTTTTACGGAATACCTGCTCCGCCGAGACGCAGGAGCATGCGTTGGTTGTGGATCGAGTTACATTCTAGTCTTTCTTGTCATGACGCTCGTTACGCTAGTCCCACGAATTTATATCCATCACACCCTGTTTCCAAACCGAAACGCCAAATCCTTGCTTGAAACCATGACGATGCCAGATAGGAAGGGTTGGAAATCACAACGCTGATGCATGTATCAGTCGACATCTTGAATGATGGGAAGAAATCCGGACAAATCGAGCAAGTCTAATACCAAGAAGGTTTCTCTGTTTGGAAAAAAAAAAGAATTCTAGCAACGATATCAAGAAGAGAAGCTGATGGTTCACACCAGGACTAAATGCCAGCAGTAAAAATTTATCTCCCAAACGTCGCTTCAAAAGAAAGGAAAAAGAAAATTATAAAAACACCCTGGTCCGGAATCTTATCTAAAATTGATGTTTTTTGGAACACCTCCGTGGTCGTTGAATATTAGAATTGGACACATTTCTATAGATCCCAGCTTTACTGCTGAGCCTTGTTCTTGGCGAACGCCTGAGCACCGTCCACCAGGCGGCGCTCGGTGTTCTGCCGACCGTTGACAAAGTCGGGGTAGTTGAGCGTCAGCTCAACAGCACCGTTGACAATGTTGTCCACGGCCTCGACACCAAGCATGAACGAGTGGTCCTGGTTACCGACCTCGTAGCGCCAGCTGCCGAAGCGGCCACGAGACCAGATGTCCAGCTCCTGGAGCTTGGGCAGGATCTGGGTGAGGGCACCCTCACGCTCGAGGGAGGGAGTGGGGTAACCGTGGTCGAAGCGGCGGTGGTAGGTGGAGACGATCTCATCACCGGGCTGGAGCATCTCGGTGTTGACAAGACCCTGAATGGACTCCTGCAGGAGAGTCTCGTAGTTGACGGGCTTCATGGAAGACTCGGAAACCTCCAGCATGATGGACCAGTAAGGTCCCTCCTTGGCCTCGGTGCTCTGAGGCTTGGAGCCATCAGCCAGCTGAATGGTAGGAAGCTTCTTAGAAGCCTCAGGCTGGTTGTAAGGAGAGTAGTTGGAGAAGATGGTGGCACGGTAGAAGGGGCAGTTGTCCTCGGGGAAGTAGAGCCAGCACTTGTCACCGATTCTCTCGGGGCGGCTGCCACGGATACCAACACCGATGACGTGGGTGGAGGAGTAGAAGAGCTCCTTGGTGAGGCTGACCAGCTGCTGGTCACCCATCTGTTCAGCAAGGAAGTCCACAGACATGGTGGACACGAGCTTGTTGTAGCCAACGGTAGTGCCGTCCGCCAGCTGGACGGTCTTGTTCTTGGCGTTGACCTTGGTGACACGGCCCTTCTCACCAAAGCGGGTCTTCTCCTTAGGGAGAGTGTTGGCGACGGCAATCCAGATACCACCAGTACCGCCACGAGCGGGGAAGCGGAAGGTAGCGTTGGGACCCCAGTTACCAGCGGTCTTGTTCAGGATCACATTGGTAGTCACAGCCTTGAGGTTGGGGGCGGCGACACGCTCGCCGAGCCAAGCGCATTGCATCTGCAGCATTTCATTAACAATCGCCGATTCAATTTGATGGACTGGGGACGCACCTTGGTGGTGGGCACAGCCCAGACCTTGTAGTTGTAAGGTCTCATGAACAGGTCGGCAATACCAGTACCCATCATGCGAACGATCCACTCGTCGAAGTTCTTGGGCTTGGTGTTGGCGACACGGGCCTCCAGAGCGGCATCGATCATGCCGTCAATGCACTTCACCTGCTCCTCCTTGGGAAGCATGGAGATGTTGTTCTGGAAGGGGTAAGGAACCCATTCGCCCTGGCAACGGACGTAGGAGATACGCTGATGGCTGTACCAGTCGTCGTCCTTGGGGAGAGCCTCGTCGATGCAGTCGTCGAAGTACTTGTAGTGGGAGAAGATGACGTGGCCACCGACATCGTAGAGCTAGAATCGGTCAGTTCGTGGGTCGCGTCAATCAATTGCAATGGACTGAACATACGAAGCCTTCAGGGGTGACGTCGGTGGACGCGAGACCACCAGGAGTCTCGTTGCTGTCGACAATCATCCACGAGGGGCCATTCTGCAGGGGCCATCTTGTTAGTATGGTGCCCCGCGTTACAATTCGGAGAGGACACGGAGAGTCGTACGATCTGGTTCAACCGCTTCGCAGCACCCAAACCAGTTGGGCCTGCACCAATGACGAGCACATCAACGGAACTGTCGAACAGGAAGCCATTGTCAGTCACTGTGTTGATGGCGAGGGGGACTGGGGGAGGGAGGAGAGCTCCTTACATGTCGGGGTGGGTCATCCTGCCTTGTAGAATATCCTGGAAGCTGGGAACGCGATTCAATGTTTTGCGGGCGAGGCTCAGCATAGAAAACTATGAAGCTGCAGACGACTGCAGTATTTAAAGGCCGGAGGGGGGAGTGAGCGAGGGTAGGAAGATAGGAAAGTGGGAGGAGGAGGGAAAAGAACGGTGAGGGAAGAGCAGGAGTCAAAAAGGTACAGGTGTATTGATCGCACCCGGTCGGGAAACAAAACGTGACAAGAGGGAAGCTGTGGGGAGTGTCTGTTTCAAGTTTAGTCCTCGAATAATTCTGGTAAAAAAATGATTTTTTGTAAATAAAAAAAGAGAATAATAATTTTAAAATTAAATTAAGAGGCTGCCCTAAGAAAGGGTAAGGAGGTACTTCTGGGTAAATTAAATTAAATCAGAAATAATTAATTCGAGCCCTGGAAAAGGGAAAAGGGGAAGGGCAAAAAGGCCCAGAAAACGGAGAGGATTCCAAAAATAATCCTAGTACCTGTAAGTGGGATTATTACCGGCTCCATCCAATCTTGCCCAAAAGAACCAATTCCGCTCCATGATAATAATGATCCAACCAGAAACTCAAATCCCACGGTCTGGACAGAACACCACAAGGACGAATTGGACCATAGATGGCCGGTCCCTGGCGCCATTCGGTCGGGAGCTGCTCGTCGGTTGGATAGTCTCGAGTCGGGAGGCGTTTTCTGTTGCTCATCGGACTATCCCTCTGCGTGTATCACCCCCGATGATGGCCAAGGTCATCCTTGCCACTTAGCAGGCACTACATACTGTTTGCGATTGGTTCCCCCCTGTGCACTGCTTATCATTCGGCTGAATCTGAATGCGAACGAATCTTAATCTACCGGACCCTTTCTGCGAGCATCAACAGGGGTTGGGACTGGCATGACAGATACTCTTGATTTCCTAAAGCGGAATGTCTGCGACTACGGCGGGAGGAACCGGTGCCCTGTTTTCCTCTTTATCATTCTGATCGAAACATTCTCGATCTTTCCTCCCTCTTTCGGACTGACTCGAGACAAGATCGATCGACTGAGGACGCCAAGCGCCTCCCTCCGGACGACTTGAGGAGATACGGAGTAGAGGAATCTAGGCATAGTCTCCTTCAATATAGATCCATCCACCCTCGCCGTTGATGGGTCTCCCCCATCCAAGCTTCAGGCACGTTGTCGGTTTCATACAGGTACATTCGCGGGTGCGCAGGGTCTACCGATTAATCAATCTCTTCAGGATAAGAGCCTCGTCAGCTTCTCTCCCACCGTGCACAATGATGATTCGTGACACAAGGCAGCGAGCCGTTCATCCGACTGGATGTATCGCGGGCCTACGTAAGAGAGGAACGATCCGTCGCGGATTGACAACGACGGGCAGATGATCATCCCCTTTTTGATCCATCAGACTTGTCAGGGTCGGAGAGCCGATGGAGAGGAGCGGAGACCGCGTGTCCCACTGATTGTCCTTCCCAGCAGGGCAAGGGAGGAGGTCAATCATCTTTCCAGAAGCGCATCAAGACGTTTATCCGGGTTAGACGGAGACCGCCATGGGGGAATCTCACACCAATAGGGGCCCCCGGGGAAAAGCTTTTCTCTGTTTCTCATCATTTGCTTTTGTTGGTGGTAGTGCGATCTCAATCTCACCCGGGGTTTTCTTTTTTCCTGCCCCCTTTCCCCTTCCTCACATTAACCTCATCGCCTTACGACCAGGTTTGGTCTCACCGGATGCTACCACGGCGTACCGTGGAGACACCCGAGCTTAAAATCACATAAAAATGGAATCAACAGGAAACAATCCTATTGTCACCCAAAAGGGCACCCTCCAGCGGAGGACGAGGAACATGGACGAGGGGCTGGGAGGGTGGTCCATCCAGAAAAGCCAGGACCCTCGTGGGTCATGGAGAGTCCCTGATAGTGCAATGCAGGTCGAATCTCTTAAAAACGCCATTGAACCACGGTGATGGCGTTAGGCCTTCAGCCATCCGATCGCCGCATTCCCCACCAGCAAGGGACCTTTGCGACGACGCTATGGACAAGTGGCCGCTGAACGCGGGTAGATGAGTACTTGGCCAGCATTGCTTGCGTAATGCACGTCGGACCAAACAAGGTGGTCTTAATTTTGATCAACACCTCGACGGGTCTAGTGTTTCTTTGAAAGAATTATTCGTGGGTTGTCTTTTTTTTTTTTTTTTTTACACCTGGAAGAAACAATACATGTTTCCGATGTTCTGAATATCTTGAAAGCATTTTCAGATAATGAGCGGAAGATATATTCGGACGGTAGATTAAAATTAGATCAAGAAAAAGAATAAAATTAACTTTTTTTTTTTTAAAGAAAAAAAATCACCGGAAAATTATCTGTGCCCTGACACAAAGAAAGGACTAAGAATCACCAGCACCAGCGGAATAGGGGCAACAGAAGTGGAGACCTGGAGATTGACACCAACCGCCAGTGTTGTTCGCCACGAGAGACGCACAAGAGAACCAAAGAGTTGATGGACAGTTGCCTCGCCCCACTGAGCGACCATCCACTGAGGATTGATACAGGGATCCCACGGGCATGAAACCAATTTAAGGAGAGCACACAGGAGACGTGATAGTGTGATGACGACAACAGTTGGGAGATCTGAAAATTATCAACGAACTCTCCAGAAACATTGCCTATTCTTTACTAGGAGGTACCTGGTAAGCAGGATGAACACCAGACGATACGGTACATAACGTTGGTGGTCGGGGAGAGACCTTGGCGAACGGAGGGGGAAGTGGTACAGATGACCATACAGGACCAGAGAGTGGACGGTGGATCGATGCCATCTACGGTAAGTCCAGGTACACGGATGGAGTCCATGGTGGCCCATCAGGGTCTCCACCACGCGTCGCCTTCTTGCCCCAGCAGAGGGAGAGAGAGGGTCTGGCGGTGTCGGCCAGAACTTCGAAACCGCTCATCAGATTGAGTGGTTGTGTTTCAACGCCCGTTTGGGTCTGAGGGTGAATTTACCAGGAAGATACTCCGTCATCAGGTAAAAAAAGAAAAATCAAAATCCATCCCTCCAGATAGCTCTGACCATACTGCGATGATTGCTGGTTGCGGGCTTGTGTATCCCCCACTCGAGAAGGCTATAATTATCATGGCTGGGAGCTGTTTGCGGGAGCATACCAGAGACTGAACCTGGATATCAGATAAGTAATTCTGTATAGAATCATGGGATAGAGAAAGAAAACACAATATGTAAATACTAGTATATGGTGAATGCCGAGTTATGGACAGACATGGGTGTAAGGATGATGATAATGATTTTTATATTATTATTATTATGATGATGATTAGGTGGCCCTGTCGAGCGAACGATATCTCTCATGCCGGGTCACGATCTCCCTCCAGTCGTCGTCACTCCGTCGTGCGGATCCCCGGTCTCTGCTGCCATCATTCCTGCCCCTAAATTACCTACACCTACCCTCTTCCTCCTACCGGTTCCGTCCCAGAATTCATTTCCCCTTCTCATTTTGCCCCCCCTACCGGACAAGAAAAAAAAATATACGTACCTCGTTCCCATCCACCCCATCCATTTCCGTCGTCTTCTTCCCTCTTCAATGCTTCTCCATCTCTAGCACCTTTCTGCTTGAAGAATTCCTTTTCCTTTCTTGTTCTTTTTCTTCCATTCCATTTTATTCTTTTTTTTTTACTCGTCCAGTCCAACTCTCGTCTCACTCGTTCATTACCACCTACTCTTTCTGTTGACTTTTTGGGTCTGTCCCATAATTCGTCTCTTCTACTACTAATCTACCTATTTCTCCTCCCACTTTCCGCCTTCCTCTCCTTTCACCACCGTCACCCGTGGCCTCCTCGCAGTTCAGCCAAAGCAGCCTTTTACGGCCGCGCCCTTTCGATTTCCAACGCTTCCTGTCGGACCAGCAACGCAAATTCACCATGAGCAACGAAGGAGAAAAGGTCAGAACCTCTGGTGAGGTCTCTCGCCCGGAGCCCACCCTGCCTACGGTCAATCCCGCCGTGGAGGAGCCTCCCAAGCCGACCTTCCACCCGGCTGTCTACGTCAGGTAAAACTTCCAGATAAGGAGAGTAGGACGTACTGGAGACGTGTACTGATCGAGGCATTAGTGTCTGGATCACCCTGAGCTCCAGTGTCATCCTGTTCAACAAGCAGATTCTGGACTATGGTCAATTCCGTAAGTGCAACCTGGCCGATTCTCACTGCTGAACCATCGGAACACCATTGCTAACCAGACTTCTATAGGTTTCCGTATGTTTTCCCTCCCACAATCAAACCCCTCCGAGTCGCTTCTAATTCCCTCCCAGCTATCGTCCTGACAACATGGCATTTGGCGTTCGCCACCTTCATGACCCAAGTCCTGGCCCGCACCACCACTCTGCTCGACGGCCGCAAGACCGTCAAGATGACCGGCCGTGTGTACCTCCGTGCCATTGTTCCCATCGGTCTCTTCTTCAGCTTGAGTTTGATCTGTGGTAATGTGACCTATTTGTACCTGAGTGTGGCCTTCATCCAGATGCTCAAGGCCACCACTCCCGTCGCCGTGCTGTTCGCGACCTGGGGTCTGGGAATGGCCCCGGTCAACCTCAAGGTGCTCATGAACGTCGCCGTCATTGTCCTTGGTGTCATCATCGCCTCGTTCGGTGAGATCAAGTTCGTCTTCATCGGTTTCCTGTTCCAGATCGGTGGTATCATCTTCGAGGCCACTCGTCTGGTCATGGTGCAGCGCCTCCTCAGCTCGGCCGAGTACAAGATGGACCCTCTGGTCTCTCTCTACTACTTTGCTCCCGTTTGCGCTGTCATGAACGGTGTGACCGCTCTGTTCCTGGAAGTCCCCAACATGACCATGGGCCACATCTACAACGTGGGTGTCTGGACTCTACTGCTCAACGCTGTTGTTGCCTTCCTGCTGAACGTCTCGGTCGTCTTCCTGGTAAGTGGTGGTGGCCCTGGATCCTCGGAACCCCACTGACATTTCGCGACAGATCGGCAAGACTTCTTCCCTGGTGATGACCCTCTGCGGTGTCCTCAAGGATATCCTCCTGGTCATCGCCTCGATGATGATTTGGCAGACCCCTGTGACCGGTACCCAGTTCTTCGGTTACTCCATTGCCCTCTGCGGTCTCGTCTACTACAAGCTTGGTGGCGACAAGATCAAGGACTACGCTGGCCAGGCGAACCGTGCCTGGGCCGAGTATGGTGCCAACCACCCCGCTAAGCGCAAGTCCATCATCATCGGTGCCGCTGCGCTCATCTTCTTCCTGCTCATTGGCTCGATGGCCCCCAGCTACGCTCCTGGATCGGTGGACCGTGTCAAGGGCATGCTGGGCGGTGCGACCGCGGGCAATGCCTAAGGGCGTGCATCTACGCTCTGGGGCACCTCCAAGTCCGCCCTTCCCGCGACTGAACCCACCTCCCATACCGGCCACCAGAACGACAGGAAGCGCCGACGTGAGGGCCGTCGCCCGTCGGGAGTCGCGGATGGGTGCGACTCTGCACGACCAACACGAATTCCCCTAACGCCTTTTACATTCCTTCTATACCTCCCTTGGACCTCTTATAACCCTCTTCTTGTCACCTTCTATTGCTTATTTAAGATAATGCTTCTCCCTGCGGACCCTCTTGGAGAAGCGGGGGACTGAACACGGCTGTTGGGTTCGGCTTCATGCAGGAAATGCTGCTGGACCTGACCGATGGCGTGGTCCCGTTCGATGGGTTGATATGACTCTGTAAGATCTCGCGTTGGAGGTCGTTTCCGTTCTAGCTTTTTTTTGTTTTGCTCATGGTGTGAATGGTGGGAGACTTGTTTGCGCATGCATTGCTTGATCGATGAACAATCTACCTGCGTGTCATGTTTCATTAGCACGAGATCCCGGTGTTGGACGTTTCACCGTTTTCCTTCGATTCGCCCTGCTTTCGACTGTTTCCCATTCCTTCTTGTTACTATAAACCTCCGATTTTCTTCTCAACAAAATAGAGACTTGATTTGAATGTTCTACTTTCGGCTTTTCCATCACATCTGACGACCGCAGGGAGGTTCAAGGTTGGAAGAAGCTGGCTGGAGGCATCCAATGAGCGGCGGATGTAGCTTCAGAGCCACTCTGCAACCTCAAGGCTGGGTCGGCCAATAAGACCGGGGACGCGCGGACGGGCGGGGGTGGATCGTCCAATCAGACCTGCAGGATCATCTGCAGGTTGCCCCGAGCGATGACTGAATCGGCCAATAATGGCGCCGTCCTTGCAGGGCGATCTGGTACCGTATGGGCCGTATGGTACCCGTCACGCACCACCAAATGGTCACCCAACTGCGCACCTCGGCACGTATGGTACGGTAAGGATGGCAAATCCTTCCGCTCTCCGCATCACCTCCAAATCCATCCATTTACGGACTACATCCATCTGCACGTCAGCCTTTCTTCCGTTCTCTCTCCTCTTCCTCTTCCTCCTCTTCCTCCTCGTCCTCTCCCTTCTTCGATCTCTCCTCTCGTCGGCTCCCGTGTCTTCCTCCCTTGTCTCTCTCTCTTCTCCAACCTTCTCTTTCCTTCATCATCATTCTCTTCCCCAATATCATCTTCTCTCCATCTCTATATCTTCGTCCTTTTCTTCTCTTCCTCCCTTACACCTCTTCCAGCTCCCTCGTGACGCGACACTCTCGGCCCGTCTCGCAACACCTCGCATCGCCTTTTTGTTGCGTGGATCCCTGTGATCCCAAGGTTGCTCTCGCTTGTTGTTTCTAGCTCACTTGACCCTGCAGATCACTCTTCTCTCGTAGTCGCAGTCCTGTCTCTCTTCTCACCTCCCGATCGACCTACCTGATCCGCTCTTACCACCATGTGCCCAATGCTTCTCAACGGCCTCTCCGATGGTCCGACCATGGTCCTCTCTCCTCCCCAGGAACACGCCTTCGTTCAATACTCGCGCCAGTCCACGATGGATGCCGCGGCGGATGCTTCTTCCGCCGCGTACTTTGCCAATGGGTTCCATCCTCACACTTCCTTCTCGCGTGGCCTGGCCGCCCCGGGCCCAATCGCAGCCAAACCCTCTCGCAAACGATCGCGCGAAGAGGCAGACTTTGAGGAAGCTCGCAATGGCGCCAGCATGCCTTCCCTGTCGGCGCCGGTCCCTTCCGCGCCCCAGAATGAGGAACCCATCTACGGCGAAGGGATGGTCCTTCTGAACCCGCGCACCAAGATGGCTCTCTCGGCGGAAAGCCAAACGGGGACCTGGTTTGAAGAGAACATGGCCTCCACGGCCGCGCCGTCGTCCGCGGCTGTCTCGTCCCAGTCCCAGCCCCAGCGCGTGGAATCCGGCCGTAAATCGCAGCGTCTCGATCCGTCCGCCCCCAGCCTAGACGACATCACCATCTCCTCGATCCAGCGCCAACAAAATGCCGCCAACGACGACAACCGCCGTATACTCGACTCCGCCACTCGATCGAACCCTTTCTCCCCCGGAGAACCTCTCGTCGACGACGCCACCCGTCTCCTTGGAATCAGCTGGCAACGGATCGCAATGGACGACGCCGACATGGCGGCTGCCGTGCGCGGCTGGAAGAAGTATATCGACCGCCAATTCAGCGCCTATTTGGCGGACTGCCAGATCCTCATGAAGAACCGCGCCCTCAACGCCTACCTGGTCGCGGCCCGACCGGTCACCTCTCTTGGTCCGGCCCCCGGTCCGGCGTTCTACCTCTTCAATGACGAGCTCACCCAGGCCCAGCTGGTGGGCTCCTCGTGGGAAACCAGCGTGCAGAACCTACGCGCCAATCCTATCATGTTCGAAGGCACCCAGGTGCTCAACGCGTCCGATCGCCCCTCGGATGCAGCTGCAGCAGCGTCCCCGAACCTCCTCGGGATGAACCCCGTCGACGCCGGTCTCCCACTTCTGCAGACTCTCAGCGCCAAGCCATCCATCGACCGAATTGGCGCGGGCCTGAACGGAGGTGTAGGAATGGGTAGTGGGATGGAGATCGACGCGTAAAGAAAGGAACCCGCACCCTTTCCTTTCGTTTCGCGACCCGCAACCGACCGACCCGATTTTCCATGGCGATCAGGCAGCGGACTCGAGAGACGTCGACTGGTTTTTTTTCGATTTCATCCGTATCTCACCTTCTTCAGGGTTCTATGCTCGACTCGTAATTGACCCGACTTGTCATGTTTGTGATTTTTCTTTTCTCTCTTGTCTTTTGGTTGCTTGTTTTACATGGCGCAAGTGGATGGGGCTGAATTTACGTGCAAGATAGGGTTATATCTATGTCTTTGGGTGGGATGGATCGGTTGGGTTTGGTTTGACTTTTGCATTTTTTTCCCCCTTTTGGTTGCCTATATTATTTCTCATGTTGATAAGTTGCCCCGCCACCAGGCGGCATCTGATTACATCCTCTGGAATGAGGGGGACGAAGAACAAAAGAATGAAGACGAAGAGAATAAAAAAAGAGATTTTGATGCTGAGAGGAGAGTCGCTTCTTGCTAGCTTGCTATATTGTATGTGTCTGTATGTTCATACTGTGATCGAGACGGAGCTATCTACCATAACGTATCAGACATCAGTACTATATCTAAGTCCACCACCAACCAACCGTCCATCCATCCAATGCCCTGACAATACCTGCCGTACATAACTCGCCGCGTAAAACAAACCAATACACCCATGTCCAAACCAAATGCTACCATCTCAAGAGATAATTCCACCCTGTCCGCCCATTCTCCCTACCTGACATTACCACTACCCATCTCATACATCCACGGCAGTATCTCCCTCCAGCAAACTGTCGTTTCGCTGGGAGCCGAGAAGAGGAGCAAAGCGCATATGGATTGTGTCGCAGCATTTACGGCGCCGCCGCCGCCGCCGCCGCCGCCGCCGCCGCACAACTACGCGGTCTCACGCACAATGGGCTGCTTCCATTCCTCGTCGGCCTGGTCATATGAGATCATGTGGAATACCTGCGGCCTCTTGTTGTCGGTGAATAGGAAGTCGATCTGCTCGAGGGAGAGGTTGGCCGTCTCAGGGTAGAAGAAGTAGAGGAGCTGCGCGAACATCAGCAATGCAATGGGATTCTATGGGCTCTGTCCGCGTCGCGGATCTCATATCAGACCAGAAAATGGCCCGGGCAGACCGCCGATCTCTGGTCTGGTATGTGGAGGGCGGAAGAGCGAGCGAGCGCGCTTACCGGAACAAAGGCCAGGTTCAGACACATGAAAATCAGATACCCCTTCCACGCGAGCTGCTCAATCAGGCAGGGGGCAATCATGGCCACGAAGAAATTCCACGTCCAGTTGGCCGAGACTCCGATGGCTTGTCTAGGGAGAGATTAGCTTGGGCGCGCAAGGGTGCGGGTCGTTCGGAATGAAGCAGGAATTTCCCCGGATGATGAGGTCCCAAGCGCACTCACCCTTTGGCGCGCACATGAAGAGGCAGAAGCTCCGGCCCGTACACCCACGGTATGCAGTTTATCGAGGCGCCGAAGATGAGCATGAAGAGGAAGAAGAATGCCACCGACGCGGTGGCGGCGGGCTTCTCCTGAGGGGTCCCTGGGGATCCATCTGGTCAGCACGGGACTTTTTTTTTTCGAAATTATGGATTAATTATCAATAGTATTGGTTTCCCCGATCGAGTAGCCCCGAGTAGCTGGGGAAATATGCGGAGGGAAAATGTTGGGGAGGCACAAAGCTCCATATCAGCCGGTGGCGGGGAACAGAGCTACTTACCCTTGAGGGACAAAAGAATGGAGATCATCAGCATACACACGAAGAGCCCGACGGAACCCCAGATCATTGGCTTTCGCCGGCCCAGTTGATCGGAGTAGAAAGTGGGATAGAACGAGCCTGGTTCATTTGTGCAAGTGCGTCTGATCAGCAGGGCTGGCTGGGGACGGCGGCGAGTCTAGAGACGACAGCGAGACCAACTTACCTATGACAAACATCACCTGGATAGCTCCGCCCAGGAGCAGACTGAGTTGCTTATCCATGCCAACGTTGACCTCAAGCACTGGATTCCACCGGGTCAGTTTGGATTCTCGAAAACCCTAACACAGCAAAAGGGCCACCTACCCGTGGTCACATAAGAGACAATTACATTGACTCCGCCCATCTGATTCATGAACTGCAATCCATACGCAAGAAGGACGCGTCGACCCGTGTGGAGCTCATCTTTCTTGAAGATTTGAGACCACCGGTACTCACCACGAAGGTTGTCCACCTCGATGGCCTTGAAGATGCCTTGGCAGTCCTGGACAATCTTGGGATCGTCAGTGGCCCGGTCGTAGACATCACACAGCACCTGGATACCCTCTTCATTCCGGCCTCCTCGAAAGAGCCATCGGGGACTTTCTGGGAGACTATTCGATGCGGATCACCCCCGGCGGGGACGGAGACCCGTTAGCCAAAAGCCTAGCCAAGCCACACAGATACAGAAAAGATAGATTGTACAACAGAGTGGATGAGGACAAAGCGAGAATGGACCTACCCGAATACCATCAAGATCACGAGCACCACAAAGACAATCTGGCACGCTATGGGGAGCCGCCAGTTCACGGGGCCTTCGACAAAGCTCATCCCATAGTCAAACCAATAGGATACGACGATGCCGACGCCGATCGCCAAAGGCTGGCTACAAACGTACATTCCTCGTTTCCGGGCATCGCAGAGTTCCGATTGGTACACGGGCACCGCAGAGCTCATAATGCCAGTGCCAATGCCCGTCACGAAGCGGGCGACAAGGAGCTGCGTCCTGGAGTAGGCGCAAGTTTGGACCGTTGCTCCCACCTGCATTGGAATGTTGGTTAACCGTTCTTGAGTAAGGGATAATCCCGTGGGTAACATGACTAGGGATGTGTAGGATTGGACGGGAAAAGGGAAACGGCCCAGTAACCGCAGGAAAACGAGCTCGAACGTGCCGTCTCAAGGCCTACAGGGACCAAACTGAAACGATGTAGAGCGATACATACCAAGATCCAAGCCATGGAGAACCACATTGTCCTCCGAAACCCGATCTTGTCACTAGCCATAAAAGCGAGTGCGGTCCCAGCGACGCATCCCAGGTTGTAAATAGACACGATGATGCCAATAACTGCAGAACCGGGGTAACCAATCTGATTGAGAAAGTTCTCATTGCCGACGATTCCAGAAAAGACACCCTGGTTGTAACCTATAGAGCCCCAATCGAAAGACACAGGGCAGTCAGTCAGTTGGAATATACCAATGGGGATGCTAGTCTAGAGGCCTCGCACCGAATAGAACGAATGATATCTGGCAGGTCAGCATGATACCCATGCGGAGGCTAAGCCCTCGGCCGTAGATGTTCAGCTTGACCATCCTTCTTTCCCTGGAGGTTCTGGCGCAAACGATGGGGTACAAGCTGGAGAAGGTAGAAAGAGGGCAGAATGGGAAGCCAGATTGGCCGATTGCAAGAGTTTATATAGGGAATGGAGGTTTGCGAAGTTTGATCCTCAAAAGTGCAAACATGCATACATGATATAAGAGTGATTGAATAACAGTGGAGCCACAGTGTATCTTATGTCGGTGATAATGCAAAAGACCTCCTCAACCAACGCCAGGAGAATGAGAGATCCCCACCATGGGTTTCTTTGACCTCCTCTTTGGGGGACAAAGTTATTTTCCCTTCCAAAAATAAAATCATAGAAGAGAAGGCCAGGCCTATACTAACCTGTAGATTGAGGGATCCTCCATACCAGCCGGAGAAATAACGCAGCCATGATGCAGAAGGGAATAAAGGAGGGACAGTCAGGCGGGAAAAGGACGGCATTTGCTAATGCCATTCGTCCACCCTCATACATTCTGAGTCGCGGACGGACTGGCTTTCCGGCATTCTCCAAGATCAGCGGGTGCATGATATCAATGAAGGAGGCCAAAGGTCAGTCTTCACGGAGGTGGCATCCGAGTGCCGGCAGGAATCACAGGCCTGACCAAGAAGTGGGAACTTTCCATCCTGAATTTCATCATTTGCCCTCTGGTCCGATAATCAAGATGAATGACTGAATGACCTCCAGTCTTCGGATACCCGGCCACGAATGGAGACGATAAGGGGTATGTCATGAGTCAATGAGAACACAGCTCTTGCCTCGGACAGGAAGTATTGCATAGCTCGTAAACTCTACCCAGATCAGACCCCGTCAACCCGGATGAATTGAGTAGATTTTTCCGGGCTCCAGTAGGGATCAGATCCTAGCCCCCTTGCCTTAGGCTGATGGTGGTAGTGGTGCAATGGCACACATTCTCATATGAAGCGTGGACTTTCTTGAGGGCTAGGAGGCAGAGCTCAGGCTCTGGCTAGATTAGGCTGACCGCACCGCAGTGGGGTTATGCATAATGTTCAGGAATCCGGTAGCCCAGATCACAGAGTGAAACAGGACCAGGGACGGAAACCGGGGAGTATGCGGGGAGTGGAAGAGGTGGAGTTGATGTCGAAGAGGAAGATCCCAAGAAAGTTGAAGCTGAGGAGGGATGTAGTCACGGCTGCTGCTGCTGCCTCAGGCGCGAAACTTCCTGCACGTGAGTATATGTAGGTCTGATTGATCATCACCATCTCATGACAATGCCTCGTCGCTTTACTGCTTGGGGCAGACTTGGACCTTGCTCCATCAGTCGCATCGGCGTTTCTGTCCCATACAGGTTCTATCTGTTGAGAGCCAAATGCTTGCATATTGTCTGGTATGTACATCTACATATAGTGCACGTCCGGCGGATAAACAAGAAAAAGTCTTGACCAAGCCAACTAGTCTATTCTCACATACCAGCAAGTAACTGTCTAATAACATACAGGATATTACAGATACCTGTTCTCGTGGCGTTCGTGTGCTTGACCTAATCGCTGTCCCCATAATAATCATCGTAGTAATCCTCCTCATATCGACCGGCAAACGCGGCATCGAGGCCATCGTCTCCATCAGCCTCGTCTTCGTCATCTTCCTCGTCGTAGTCATCCTCGGGTTCCTCATTATTCTCCGCCGTTGTACCTGGCTCCGGTCGACCGGCGTCTGTATGCTCGGGCTTATTGGCACCAACACCCACCCCCACACCAATCGGCTTCTCTGTGGCTACGCGGCCAGGAGGAGCAGGAGAGCCAGCAAGTTTGGAGCTCGTAGCGGGAGTGGCAATCCTGGCGCGTTTCGATGCGGCCTCGGGCTCAATGCTGGCACTACGTCGTGAAATCACACTCTGGCTGCGGCTTCGGCTCATGCTCTCTGCCTTGGCCCTGGCTGCTTCGTCGGCGCCCTCTTCGCCAAATAGGGACTCCAGAAGCCGATAGTTGATCTTTTTACTGAAACCTCTCCGTTCCAGCATCCGGCGGGTGGCCTCGGCTGGAGTGGAGGCTCGCGTGCTTCTACCATCCCCTTCCTCCCCCTCGCCCTCGAGGTATGTGACATCGCCCATTCGGCCACGGCGCCGCTTGCGGGGTTTATGCATGCCAGGCCCCGAGTCAGCTTCCGCCAAAGCTCGCTTGAGCGCCTTTGCTTGCTGGGTTCGAAGATAGTCTTTGTTCTCATGCACCCAAATTCGTTCCTTGATCTCCACTTCTGCCGGGGATAGGAGACAGTTTGAGACCTCTGGATCAGACTCGAATTCCGTTTCATCAATGTCTGCGCTGTCAGACACTACCTTCTTTGGCTCCACAGTAGACTCGATCATGTTCGAGCCCTTTGAGAGTAATGCCGTCATCTCATTTTCTAGAGCCTCCTCCGAGGCGACCTGATCAGCACTTGGAACAGGTAGCTGTCTCGACCTGGAGCCTTTAGCCCGCTCGGACTTGGCCCTGGCGGACTCCTCGTCCATCTCTGCGACGAGCTCGTCGACAGCAGACCTCTCCGGTCGTTGGTCATCTTCAGCGGGGGTCAGCGCAGGATCGATGGGGAGAGGTGGGATGGCAAAGCCATCCGCATCCACTCGCTTGGCCTGACTCGCCCGACGAGAGCTCGAGGTGGTGGCGTTGACATCCTGCAGATCTCCTTCGATTTCGGCTGCGGTCTCTGCAACCCCTCGTTTTGTGAAACTCCGCGAGGGCTTCCTGCCATCGCGTGCGCGGGTGAATGACGGTGGGTCATGAGCATTCTCGAGCTGCACAGAACGGAATTGATCGACAGTCAGCTCCCCACTCTCGGTCGAACTGAACTCGTTGAGACGTTGGCTGATGGTAATTTCCGTGACTTTGACCACGTAGACAACCTCGCGGACCGTTCGACGGAAGTTGTTCATCCGCGCCGCGAGGATTAACGCAGCACCGCAGATACCTGCGGGACGACGGCCGGTGGTCATCCAATCGCGGTTCATGCGCTGCACAATCCGCACGGCTTCACTTGCGACCTGCATGGTGGATGGTCCAAACTCTAGTTGTTTGGCAAATCGGTAGATTAAGCTCTCTGGATCAATAGGGTTCATGAGGAAGACGTTGCCACCAAGACGTAATTCATCCAACAAGGCCTTGTACGTTCGTCCCAACTTAAACACATTGATCTATAAACAAACACATTAGTAAACATTCCAATGATGTAAAAGTGATGCCAGACAAAAAAAAAATCATGAGGAGAGCTTACCATGAGCACATCGGCGAGATCGATCAGCATGACCGTGTTGCCATCCTGTCGACGGCAGGCGATATAGAGGCATACCGCGGCCACAGTTTTTGTCCGACGACCTTGGATAAAGTTAAGACCAACAGCGAGCTTGAAAACCTGACCGGCGGCTTTCATAGCACTCTCCGGGACATTGAGAGCCCGGGACAGCTGGTTAATATAACGAGATCCTGGAGGCAGTTAGTGGATGTGTACATGACACTGCGATGGTAGGGGAGGAAGCACACCGTTCTGTTCTGTAATCTCTCGACTCTCCATCGCACCTCCCCGCTGGAAGCCTGGTCCAAAACTGCGGACGTGGGATTGATCTTCGCCAACAAAAGTACCTTGGACCACGGCGGCACCGGAAGAAGATTCCCCAAAGGTGACTTCCGAAACAATGTTGGCTTCACTGATAACAGTACCACATCCTGAACAGACTTTCTGGCCATCATCCTCGACAATATGAGGAGCAGGACAGCCCGGATTTGGGCAGGTGGTGGTCTTAGGATGGGTGGTCGGCCTGGCGGGCTGAGGCCGGGAAATTGACTGAGGACGCTTGATTTGCGTAGAAGCTGGAGGCTTCAAGCTAGCCAGACGTCCTACTGGCGCCCTGGGGCCAGCTTTGGAGGGGAATGGGGGACGCATCCCCGGACGTGACGCGGACATGGCTATGGTAGTGAAGATAGCACCAGCAGTATTGTAAGGATGCGAAGTTCACAACAGATCAGGGTTCAAGGAAAGAATAAGAGCGACAAAAGGAAATCATCGAGATGAGAATACACGAGGTTCTTCTGCAACCCTAGATGTTCATCTTCACGGACCAAGAGAAGATAAGGCACCAAGGCACCAATGGTGGTTCTTAGTCAGATGAGGGCAAAGTGCGGTTGGATAGGAAAAAAAAATTAACGAAGATGAGTCAGGGTCAGATAGATAGCCAGTTCGCAAGGCTCCTTTGTTGTTGGGAGTCGCAGGAGACACAGATTGACTTGAAGTTGTGAGATTGGAGGAATAGCGAGGTGATGATTATGGAGTATCACGGGAGGAATATGGTAGTGGTGAAGAAGCGATGAAAAGAGAGGAGGGAAAAGAGTGAAGTCGCGTTGGGCGAGCGAACAAGATGCGGCGAGCTTCGCGTCTTTGCAGTAGGCGGTGGTCGAGTGGCACAATCACGTGAGCTTTGCCTTTCCCGCCCGCACGTTCGATTCCCGGCAAGACTCTTTTATTTTGCGCATTTCGATCTACTCGACTCTCTTTCCCACAGGATAGGATTCCCTAGAACAGACTTCAAATCCTCCGAGTATTCACCGGATCGATTGCCATGATCAAAAGGGCCACGCGACAGCTGTGCTGCAAGGATCCCGCAGAAACCGCTCGCCAGCCAGTGGACTCGCCGTTTCCGTTACGGTGGGCTGCGACATTTGTGCGTGGTTTAGTAACATCCAGCTTCTCCACGCACAGAAACAACGCAAATATGTACATCCCCTTCGCCTCTTGACTCAACCCTTTGAGTTTCTTTTTCTCCCCCTCTAGATTGATTTCCTCACTGTTCTCCATTTGTCATCTGGGAGTAGTAAGAGAGCGTCTTTACTGTCTTCTACTCCCTTACAAAACCTTTGACTCCGTGCCTACCTTGCTCGTCGACTTCATTCCTGTAATATCTCTCCTCTCACTTCGTCGAATGCCATCTGCTCAGACTGAATTTGTCTTATCCTTCGTTCCCTGAGGGGTCTGGTTCTTTCAAGACCATCCACGGCACCAGCATGTCTCCCCCAGTGAGGGATCCATCCACTCAGGCTCCTGATCTCCAGGACGCGGAGCTTCTCAAGAGCATATTCTTCGTCAGCAACATTCATTGCTCCTCTTGTGTTGCATATATCACGGAGATTCTTTCGGCCATTCAGGGGGTGCAATCCGTGGACGTCTCCGTCCTCACCCATGAGGTCCGCGTCAGACACTCCTCTTCAACTCAGCCTGCAGACTTGGCCACAGCTCTCATCCATGCGGCGTTTGAGGTCCACCATGTCACGGCATTTGATCATCGAGGCAGTATCGTGTCGGATCTTGAGACTACCCCCTGGCTTTCTCGAGACTCCATCCTCTTCGCCACACAACCCTCATACTCCGGTGGATCTCCAAATCGCACACACGTCGCAAATTGTGACGCATGTAGGAAGGAAGAATTCGGAAGTATTGCCTCAAACGCGTCGGACACTATATCTCTTCGATCCACCACCAAGCAACGCCAACCGCATTCGGATGACGTTGAGACCTTCTCCAGCACAAGCTTCGTGCCCTCGCGGCCCGAAGCCACGGCTGACCTCGTCAGAGAAGCCATTGCTAGTGTGGGATTATCTCATATCCAATCCAAGCCAGACCAATGGAATGCTCGCATAAGTATTGGGGGCATGAGCTGCGCCTCATGTGTCAATTCCATCACGAACGAAGTCAAGCAGATGGATTTCGTCAAGGAAGTTACGGTCAACCTACTCACCAACAGTGCTACAGTAGTGGTAACTGGTCCGCGATCAAATGTCGACAAAGTCGTTGAACAGATTGACGACATTGGTTTCGAGGCGTCTCTCGAGGAGGCTCGCCAAATCAACACGCATGGTTCAACGCCAATACCATCAACATATGTCGCCGAGATAGCCATTGGTGGGATGACTTGCGGTTCCTGCGCCGCAGCCATCACTCGAGGACTTGAAGAATTGCCGTTTGTTACGGATGTGTCGGTGAATCTATTGTCTCACAGTGGAAAGGTTGAATTCGACCACCCTGATCAGGTCGACGCCATTGTTGAGAAGGTCGAGGACTTGGGGTACGACGCTTCTCTGAGCAACCTGCACCCAAAGGAGATACATTCCGAGAATGACTCCATTGAACAAAGAACCGTGTCCATTATTGTCAATGGGATGTTCTGTCATCACTGTCCGGAAAAGATTCTTAAATCGGTCAAGCCACTTCCCGATGTCGAAATCGAAGATGGCTTGTCCTTACAAAATCCTATTCTCACAGTAGCCTACACTCCCCGTCCTCCTCATTTCACTATCCGCGATATCCTACAAAATATCAGGACACAGCACGATGCTTTCGACCCTGCGATCCACCACCCCCCGACGATCGAAGACCGATCGCGTGCGATGCAACACCATGAGAGGCGTCGCCTGCTCTCTCGCCTGCTATTTGTGTTCGTTGTCGCGATACCGACTTTCGTCCTCGGGATTGTATTCATGAGCCTTGTATCTTCCGAAAACAAGGTACGACGGTACTTCGAGCAGCCTATGTGGGTTGGGAGTGTTTCCCGCATGGAATGGGCACTATTCATCATGACGACTCCCGTCATGTTTTACGGGACTGACATCTTCCACGTGCGAGCGATGAAAGAAATATATTCTTTGTGGCGTCCAGGAAGTCGTGTCCCTATCCTCCGCAGGTTTTGTCGCTTTGGTAGCATGAACATGCTCATCTCTGCTGGTACCACGGTTGCTTATGCTTCTTCGCTGGCAGTCCTCATCATTGACGCCGTAGCGGGATCCACAAGCGATACGCATAGCTCAACGTATTTCGATACCGTGGTATTTCTGACACTGTTCATCCTTGCAGGACGCTTTATTGAGGCGTACAGCAAAGCGAAAACAGGCGACGCAGTTGCTTCGTTGGGAAAATTGCGACCCTCCGAGGCCCTCCTCATCGTCAACACTCGCAGCGAAGGGTCAGCCGGAACTTACGGCGAGGATCAAGATGAGATTCAACGGGTTGATATCGACATGCTGGAGATTGGTGACCTGGTCAGCATTCCCCACGGTGCTTCACTACCAGCGGATGGTGTTGTCGTTGATACAGGCGTCGGTCAATTTGATGAGAGCTCGTTGACTGGCGAGTCAAGGCCGGTGAGGAAATCAACGGGAGATTCAGTCTACACTGGGTCTGTAAACGTTGGCCAGCCCATCAAAATCCGGGTCACCGCTATTGGAGGCTCGTCAATGTTGGACCAAATCATCTCTGTCGTACGCGAGGGTCAGAGCAGACGGGCTCCCTTAGAAAGAGTTGCCGATCTTCTCACCTCTCATTTTGTGCCACTGGTCACCCTCATTGCCATTCTGACATTCATCATCTGGCTGTCTCTTGGCCTGTCGGGCGTGCTGCCAGACGATTACCTCGATGTCGTACATGGTGGATGGACCTTTTGGAGCTTGGAGTTTGCTATTGCCGTCTTTGTCGTTGCTTGTCCGTGTGGTCTCGCGCTCGCCGCTCCTACAGCGCTTTTTGTCGGCGGAGGCCTGGCAGCCAGGCATGGGATTCTTGTCAAGGGCGGCGGTGAAGCGTTCCAAGAGGCAAGTCGGCTTAATGCCATCATTTTCGATAAAACGGGCACCCTCACCGAAGGAGGAAGCCTGAGAGTGTCTGACCATGAGCCACTCATCACCGATGCACAAACGGTGCAGATTGCCTCGGCACTCGCGCGCAAGTTGGAAGAGAGCAGCAACCACCCGATTGCCCGAGCTATAGTAGGATTTTGTGGCGAAAATCCTACTGTATCTATTGTGAGTTCCGATATTGAAGAGAAATCGGGATTGGGTATGAAGGGCGTGTTTGTTGTCTCAACGTCAAATGAGAAGGAGGCCATTCAATACGAAGCTGCGATAGGGAATCAACGGCTTGTACAGGGTCTGGTATCACCTGAATTGGACGATTCATACTTCACCAACTTGCTCTCCAAGTACCAGGAAGCGGGAAAACCCACTACAATTCTTGCATTGCGCCAAGTTTCTCCTCAAGGCGAAGCACCGCCCTACTTCACCCCGGTCATGGTCTTTGCCATATCCGACTCCATCCGAACCAACGCCGCCGACGTGGTCTCAAACTTACAGAGGCGCAATGTCAATGTTTTCATGTGTACTGGCGACAACCAGACAACCGCCTACGCCGTCGCGGACGCTGTTGGCATCCCTCGGTCCAATGTCGCTGCGAACGTCATGCCGGCTGGCAAAGCGGATTTTGTCCGCCATGTCCAAGATGCTGTCCTCTCTCCACGGTCAGATGTTGAAGCTGAAAGCCAAAGGAAGCGAGGTGGAACGCGCTCTATTGTCGCCTTTGTCGGCGATGGTGTGAATGACTCTCCTGCCCTTGCGGCCGCCGACGTGAGCATTGCCATGGCATCTGGCTCGGATGTCGCCATGAACTCAGCTAGCTTTATCCTCTTGAACTCGGAGCTCGACACGATTCTGCAACTCGTGATGCTTAGCCGCAGGGTGTTTAACCGCGTCCGACTCAATTTCGGTTGGGCGCTTGTATACAACCTGTGCCTGGTGCCTGTTGCGGCTGGTATCTTCTATCCCATTGTCAGTGGTCACAAAATGAAGATGGTAGACGGTGACATGGTCATGGTAAATGCGCATTGGAGGTTGAGTCCGGTCTGGGCTGCGTTGGCTATGGCCCTCAGCAGTATCTCGGTTGTTTGTAGCAGCTTGGCTTTGGGGGTTGACAGAAACACTATTAGGCGTGCTTTTAGGAAGTGATACCCTGTTTCTTTCGTTGATGTATCTTTGGGTGTTTGGGGCGTTTGGATGGTGTACCGGAACCAGACTTTGATATATATTGTATGAACTGACCTGGTGGTCTTTGCAATAGAAGCAGTGCCTCTTCTAATGTTTCTGTTTCTATATTACTGATTTCTAGTAGATGAATTGGACATGTATTTGCTGCTCAAATGGATAATAAGCTGACGTGAATGACCCTCCTAGTCTTGTGTAGCAATACAGTGCACATTACTCAGTCAACCTTCTTCAGCCCACACTTCCGCGATTTTCTTGCTAAGAGCCTTCCCAACAGACTTACGACCAATGACCGACTTCACCTGGTCGGAAACCATAGTTTCCCTATCCTTCCGGTCCAGCGCTTCGAAAGCCTGAACAAACGCCTGCGGTGTCTGCCATCGGCGTTGGATTTCCAAAGCCTTCTCTCCCGTGACGCCTCGCGTACACATCAGCATCTTGAGGAATACATCCCGCAGCGTGAGAGCCTCGGATTTAGACGACAATGTAGAGAAGGTCGGGAACGTGACAGAAAACGTGGTGGAAGGGGACTCCGCGCGCAGCCGGTCGAGGGCATCGAGATACGACTGCGCGGAGGAGAGCTGGCGGCTCGGCATCAGTGCGAGCGAACGGGCCGGCGACGACGAGGTATACATGCGATTGAGCAGAAAAGTCATGCGCGCCAGATACCGGATGGTATCGTCGATATTCTTGGTTTTCTTGACAAAGTACCCGTTGACGACCTGCGTCGAGGTGACCGCGGAGGTGATCATGTCCTGGTAGCGCTGGGCGGAGCCACTGGTGGGATCGTGCGCGATGGCGGATTCCTCGATAAGATAGATGACGTTCTTCATGCCGGAGCGCTGCAGGCGGAACTTCTGCTCGTGGAACCGGCCGTCTTTGATCGAGCCGAGCAGGTCGTCGAGCCGCTTGCGCTCCACGATGTAGTCCAGCATGACTTCGTCGCCTTCCTCGCCGTGCTGCGCGAGGAACCGCGCGTCGTGGAACTTGGCTACCCACATCACGTCGCCGAGCTCCAGGGCACGCACGTCGTGCGGCACGCCTTTGCGGTGCAGTTCGTTCGAGATGTAGTCACGGTCTTTGGAGGAGCGCACTTCGCGGGTGTCCAGGACCAGCTGGACGGTGAAGCTGGCGGGTGGGATGAGGATGGGTGTGACGGTTGTAGTGTCTGTAGGGGCATCAAGGGGGTTGGTCATGAGGTCGGGTGAAGGATCGTTGGTGGTAGTTTCTGCTTGTGACTCGGCGTCCTGGGAGTTCGTTAGAGGACGGTCACTACGAGAGAAGTGTAGATTGACTGACTGGCTTGGAAAGGGTACTTCGGATCGAGTCGGGTAATGTCTTGATCATTCGGTTGGCGACCTCCCACCCGTCCTCCGTGAGGGCGTACTTTTTTAGTGGATGACCATGATCATAGACGAGCTCCTTCTGAAGAAGAGTCTTCATGGAGTTCCATGCCGTGAAGAACTTCTTGGGGTCGTCTGGGGTGGTGAAAGAGCTATCACAGAAGGGTTGGGCTTTTTCGATCAGCTGAGCTTTTGTCAGGCTTTGAGACGAGCTCTCGCCGAGGGTGGCCAGCCCGAGAATCAAGGCGTACGCTCCAGACCGCAGGGCGGGCACGTAGGGCTTTGGTTTGCGGGCTTTCTTTGCTGGAACTGGGTCATCGACGACATCACCGTCTGTGGATCTTTTACTGTTTCCAGCCTGGCTAGCTTCGGACTGGGGTTTTCCTATCAGGGGCATTAGTAGTTGGATGTACCCCCGAAAGGATAGGTACTGACTGCGCTTGGGATCTTCTGGCATTGGCAGACCGTTTTCTTCACAGTACATCTGCAGCTTCTCGGTGAGACGTTCACAGAGCTTGGGGCCGATTCCATTCAGCTGTTGCGCCTGAGACGGATGCTCGAGGACCAATGGACAGGCCTTCATGGATTCATATGCTTTTTTGTACCTGAGTGAAGTCAGTGAATTCCCCTAGTACACAAAAAAGTCGATATACTCACACAATCGCGCCTTTGCTATTTCGCTCCCGAGCTTGATCGAGCATTTCTTTGATCCACCCCAGCAGGAGGGGGTTCGCACAGGATTCGCTCATGGTGGCGCAGTTGTTGTTTCCAGGGTGATTGAATGCGGTGTGGCCCCAGGAGAAGAAGATGGATGATACGCATGGGCCCTTGTATGGACTAAAGTTCTCATGCTGTCCTTCTTCCCCGTGGGGTTGAGGGATGTGATGGATGTAGTTCTGGAAAAGATGTCGAACGCGCCGCGAAGCCTGGACGCGTATTTCCCTTTTTGGGATACCGTGGCTGGTGCAGTGTGGCGCAAATGGCTCTCCTCTATTGGTTGCTTCCTACTATGAGACTGAGCGTCAAACGTGGGTTAGGAGTAGGGGTATTGAACTTTATTGAATGGTAAGTTCAGTGCGATAGATTGTAGATTTGATATAGATGAGTTGGAATACTGGGACGGTGGTTGACTGCAGGTGACGTTGAAATGTGAATACCGCACCTCAAGTACTATATGTTTCCGGTCGTAGAGGGAAGTGACAAAACTACCATGTTGACCATAAGAGGGAGACAATAAAACAAGATTCAAACCTTCTTCCATCTATGACACAGTATCATACCTACCTTAGGGAAGGTAGTGCCTTATGTCTGGAAATGAGGTACCTGAATGGATGCTCCGAGAGATCCTGATTGGGACGGACGATGGAAGAATGACGTCGGTGAGCCACCGGGTAGAGACCATGTTCACTCTCCCATCCACTATGCACCTCACTCATCTCAATCATTTCTAGCAATTGTTGTCATTTCTCTGTTGATTTACTTTATAAAAAATATCATAAACGAAATGCAGGAAAAAGAACACACCAAGGACGAAAACGACCTCAATGTCAGCGGTCCAACCGACAGCCATGTCCTCTCGCAAGTCGACCAGGATGAGAAAGGACTCGCCGAAAAGGCCGGCCACATCGAGGAAATCTCAGACGTCGGATGGAACCAATCCCCCGACGACATCGACGAGCGCATTGTATCCGGATTGTCGAATGAAGATCTCTGGATGCTCATCAGACGGTTTGACAAAGCACGCTTCCAGTAATCCCCCTGGACGAATCTATATACTGACTGAGTCCAGCAAATATACTATGTGAAAGCTGTTCCAGATGCCCCGTTGCAGAGGTTGGATCTTATCCGGGCGGAGGATGAGCAGTTCTCTCCGGACAAACTGCGCGCGACTCTTGAACGGTTCTACACCACCATCTTCGTGTCGTTGACCGGGTTTGTCAAGCATATTGCCAGACTGCGCTCCTGGCGAGAGACTCAGCGGACCTTGATATTTTGCGTCGTATGTTAAACTCCCATATGATGCGACAGCGGATGCCGACTAAACTGTCTAGGTATATTTCACTGCATGGCTACTGGATCTCCTCGTCCCGACCTTCATCTGTGTCCTCCTTGCATTGACCGTCTATCCACCGGCCAGAACAAAGCTCTTTCCTCCAGCACCTATCGCATTAGTTGACTCCAGTACGGGTGGTGTACAGAAACCCAAAGCGGGCGTCCTCGGCTCGCATGACAGTCTCACTGGCGCCCCAGAGAAAATGAAAGGCGAAGCAGCGGAGCAAGAGGCCCGCAACCTCATGACTGGCATCTCCAGTGTGGTCGTAGGCAGCGTTGCCGGGAAGCACGACCAAGGGACCCCCGAAGACGCTCCTATGGAGTCCTCTGTTCCTGACGCGATGGACATAGTCTCTAAGACGGCCGATGCTCAGACGGCGGCCCATGGCGAGGTCCCAACCGAGACCCATGATAAGACGAAACAGCCAATGATGTCGACAGTCCTCGATAGCGCCAATCTCTCCATGCGCATATTGAGCGACATGACTGATACTTATGAGAGATTGGGAAAGTGAGTTTGCCCAAGAATTTTAAAATTGACACCCCAAATTGACTGGTTGACGAAAGTGCTCTATCACCAACGCCGCCATTCTCCTCAAAAACACCCTTTGTACGACTGGGTAGTGTGCTGGTTGCTGTCCTCGCAATTTCACTTGTCACCTCAAACCAATTGTTCGTGAAGACAAGCACATTTGCATTCGGCGCTGTATTCTTTGGCGACCCTATCTTCGCGCGCGCGATAGGATATTTGAACAGGAACTTCCCCGGATGGCAGGCGTCTCTGCTGCTCCAGAAGTGAGTCCCCCTTTACCATCAGGAAACATCCATTGTTAACGTCTTCTAGCTCCCTCCTCAAGGGCATTCCCACCAACGCCCAACTCACCCTCACGCTCCTCCGCATCGGCGAGGCCAACACAGCTCCTCTGCCGCCGCCTCCTCGGCACTCGCTCGAAAAAGCCCCGTCGCAACCAGCATCCCTCCACCCAAGCGAAGTCAACCTCGCCGCATCAGACGAGGAAATCAGCCAAGCTGCATCCCCAGAACCAGGTCAACTCTCCTCAAAGGACCAAGAACAGTACGCGGCCCAGAAGCCCAAATCTTGGGCATCTCGCGCCCTTGGCTTCTTCCGCGGGACCACTGCTACCAGTATCGAGAGCAAGCTCGCCATCGATCGCGTCCGCGCCGCGGCCGGCTCTAAGCACGCAAAGACGCGGGTCGGCATCTTACGTCGCAAGGGCCAGCTCACGCTACCCTCGGGACCTGTGCACTTCGACGCCCGGTACAAGGGCAAACGTGGCGCCGCGGTGATTGACTCCTCGTCCGAGCCGCCCGTGCTGTACTTCACGACGGATCCAGCCGTCGACCCGAACGACCATCGGCTGGAGAGGAGGGAAAAGACGTCCGTGTTGTTCACCATCCCGGTGACTGATATCCGTGAGATGCGCAAGATCGGTGGCCTCGGCTGGAAGGGGAAGCTTGTGACTGGATGGGCGGTGGGGAGCAAGGAGGTCGTGGATGGGTTGGTCATTGTTGGGAAAGAGTTGGATCAGACGTATCAGCTTACGGCGATGCGCATGAGGAACCAGCTGTTTAATCGCTTGGTGGCTATTGATGGACAGGTTTGGGAAAGCTGTTGACTGGTTGGTGACAAGTGCTAAAACATCACAGGTGTGGAAGTAATCAACGTTCGAGGAATAAATTGAAACTGTCTGGAGGACATACCTACGGCACAGGGTTGATTTGGACGTGGTTGTTCCGCGATATACCCAGAATGATTTGTATGTACTTTGTATTCGATCATATCGATGTAAAGGCTGTATCGAGTTCGACGTTTACATTTTACGCGGATGGAATTACAGTAGGTGGCGGCACAGACACGCAGATTAGCGGGGCAACTGAATCTATAATTCATTACATTCTATACACGTGCTCATGATCCTATCGAACGCTCTGATAAAGACCAACCCTCACTGCGACACCACCAACTGGTAGTCCCGAACAGCTTGTTCAAACGAAGAATCCCGCTTGAACCCCAGCGAGATGGCCTGGGAGTTATCAAAGCGCGTAGGCCACGAGTCCAGAATCGGGCGAATCGCCGGATCCTCCTTCTCCTTCAGATAAGCCAGCTTATCCTTGCCACCGACCTTCTCCAGCGCATCCATCATCTCCTGGATGGTGACGCAGATGCCGGGCACGTTGATCTGGCGGATATGTGGGGGGACGGAGTCAGCGGGTAGCGAGAGCGAGAGCACAAGGTTGTGGACGAGAGTCTTGGGCGAGCAGAGCCAGGACTTGAAAGCGCGGTCCTCGACGGGGATGACGCACTCCTTGCCAGCGAGCGGTTCGCGGATCATACCAGACAGGAAGGACGAGGCGGCGGCGGTGGGCAGGCCGGGCCGCACAGAGATGGTCGGGAAGCGGAGGGTGAAGCCGGTGATAAAGCCGCGACGGGTGTACTCGTTGACAAGCGTCTCGCAGATGATCTTCTCAGCGCCGTAGGACGACTGGGGCGTGGGGATGACGCGGTCGTCGACCACCTCCGGCAAAGGCTGGCCGTAGACGGCCTGGCTGGAGGAGTAGATCACCCGCACGCCGGGACAGGTTCGCCGCAGGGCCTCGAGCAGGTTGCGGGTCGCGTCGACGTTGACGCTCATGCCGAGGTCGAAGTTGGCTTCGGAGCCTGACGACATGATGCCATGGAAGGCGTAGACGGCGTCCAGGGACTGGTCGACCACGGTGTCGGCGCCCTGGAGGAGGTCGGCGGTCACGGCGCGCGCATTCTGAGGGTACTTGACGCCCTTGGGAATGGGGGGCTCATTGATATCGGTCAGGAGGAGCTTGTAGGCGGGGTCATTGAGGAGCTCTGCAGCGAGCAATTGGCCGATGAAACCAGCTGCGCCGGTGATGAGGATCTGCATGGTGGGTGTGCAATGGAAGAGACACTCACGGCCTCGACGAAAAGGGTCGGGTATGGGGGGATATATAGCGAAGAGTTCATCGTGTCGACACAGTCGCGATGGCGCATGGTGGGGGTTCGGGATGGGCTCCGTCCGTCGCAACAAGTCCGGCTTTGGAGAGTCTCCGCCCCCGGACTTAAGCCGGCCATTACATACTATTTACCCCTAACGGTGATTCCCCAGATTTCCTCAGATGTTCCACAGGCCGAATGCAATGAATAATGGGATGCAGATGGAGATGTATACGACTATCTAGCCGTGTAAATAGCTTTCTACAATTTTATAGTTCATGTTCGTATCTGGTGCCTACCATGGTGGTTGTCTGCCATGATCAAGGTATTCATTCCCCTTTGGGTCAGGCGGGGTTCTGCTTTTCTCCCATCGTCTCGTTTCGGCTTCTTTCGCACTCTCGCACTCCTCTCCATCGACTCTCCATCGCCCCTCGTCGCCCTCTGGAAGCCATCTACCTCCCTGTCACCCTCATCACAGCTATCATCTCTTGATTGGCAGCAATTCCCTCCCCCCTCTCTCGCTGATCCCCACTCTTTGTCCCGATCGCAGTCCGGCTGCATCATGCCGGAGCATCCCCGACCACTCTCATCGTCTGCCTCTCCATTGCATTAATTAGTGATCAGCCCAATCAATCAGTCAGCATGAAGCGCTCCTCGTCGGATGCCGACCTGGACCATCGGCAAACTGATCGTCGTGCTTCTCTCGTTCCTGATGGACGACCAGCCGCCCCGAAAATATCCAAAGCCCGTGCATGTGAGTCTGTCGCAGCCCAGGTTCGGGGAGGGATCATTCGCTGATTGCAACTGGGATTAGGTGCGGATTGCAAGCGCCATAAGATCCGATGTGAATTCAAGCCGGGGGAAACAAGTTGCACTAAGTGTCTGCGCAGCGGCATTAAATGTGTGGTTAACGACTTCTCGCAGAAGTTCGTCGATGACGATGGAGTGTACGTGTGTCATACCATCTACTTATGTCTTGGGCTTATTCTGACATCCTTGCGCCCCAGTTGGAAATCACAGGCGGCGGCTACCATCCAGCAATTGCAAGCGGCGGTCTCGCATCTCCTTCGTCACGGAGGCCTCCCGGATCTTACCACTTACCCCGCTGGCGATGGTCGAAATGGCCCCAGTCCCATCGCATCGCATCATTCTAATGGCTACCCCTACGAAGAATCGCAGTCCAGTCCGACCCATCCCAGTCACACGGGACCCGGAGTAGTAATGGATGTCACGCGCGAGCCGTCCCAAGAACCCGACCTGCCAGATCGCGAACTGGTTCCCGCCCCAATGCGCAGTCTCTACGAAGTTACCAAGTTGCGCAACTTACGAAATAACCCGGTGGAGCGGCCCAAGCTCACCCTCCTCGAGGAAGACTTCATCTCCCGCGGCCTCATCTCCCTCCATGAGGCCGAAGAGCTCTTCGCATACTTTAGCCGCACCATGAACCAGCTGCTCTGGGGAGGCATCATCCTCGTCCATCGTGATCTCACATCCGTGCGACGAGCGTCGACCCTCCTCTCCGCCGCGGTTCTCACCGTGGCAGCGCTTCACATACCCAATCGCACCGATACCTTGAACCGGTGTTATAGCGAATATGTCTCGCTCGTGTCTAGCATGTCCCTCACACGATCACACACGCTGGACGATATTCGTGGTCTTTGTGTTGGAGCCTTTTGGCTGTCCGAACTGAGCTGGAAGCTCTCCGGCCATGCAGTGCGCATCGCGACCGAACTGGGTCTCCACCAGAGCTACCAGAAGATGACTCGCGGACACACCGACCAGTATGAGCGCGCACAGCTCTGGTATCTCCTCTACGTCTGCGATCACCATTTTAGTATTGCCTACGGACGACCACCCGTGATCCACGAGGATGCGGCGATCAAGAACTACGAAACCTTCCTCCAGAGTCCTATGGTGGTTCCGGGGGACATCCGACTGATGGCACAGGTGGCCTTGTTCATGATTCTGACGGAAGCGTATCGCATGTTTGGGAGTGACACGGAGCAAGCGTTGACGGAAGAAGACTTTGGCCAGCTCCGGGTGTATAATGTTGCAGTCGATCAATGGCGTCTTCTGTGGCAGCCGCGGTCTTGTAAGTATTTTCAGAAGCGGATGTCGGGCGTAGTTCTAACACACTGCGTCTAGCTGATAGTCCGTATGTGCGGACGTACCCTTCGAAAGGGGTGGTGCTGCACTATCATTTCGCCAAGTTCCAGCTGAACTCGCTGTCTCTGCGGGCGCTGTCGCCATCCAACACGCCCGTGTTCTCGATGGACCGGAAAGAGTCGGCAAACATTGCGATTTCATCGGCGATGGCGTGTTTGAACATGGTGCTGGAGGAACCGGACATTCGCGACGCGATCGTCGGTGTGCCCATCTTCACGCACACGATGGTCACCTTTTCCGCCGTCTTTCTACTCAAGGTGGCAGTAAATTGGAACTCGGCCTACCTGAGTCTGGACGGACGTCAGGTCCGACATCTAGTGGAGCGAGTGATTGAACTGATGAACTGCGTGTCGGCAGGGGATCGACATCTGACGCGACACATTGCGCGTGGGCTGAGCAAGATGCTAGAACGGTTCGACTCGTGGGAGACGTCCTGGCATGCGGGGGCCGCTCCGGGCGCAGGCGCAGGGGCCGGTGGCAGTAACAGTGCGGGCGGCGACGACCGCACGGGCAGCAGTGGTGAGGTGCCCGGGGGCGCCAATGCGATGGCGCAAGGGTTCCCTCCACCGGATTTGATTTACGACATGGTGGGAACGTATGGATTCGGGTTGGATGAGAACCTGCTGGATCCAAGCATGGCAAATTTTGAGTTTCTCGCGCAGTAGACAGAGATAGATACCCGGAGATGACAGGTCATAGACAAGGAGTTTGTTTATTATTGTTGTTGTCTTGCTGTGTTGTGGTGTTGACGATCGGAGAAAATGCGGGGCTGACTCAGCGGGTGTAATACGAATACATAAATTACGTACAGTACAATCCTGACATCATCATTCGCTCTCTGCAACAACCAATAATGGCTGAGGTCACCATAGTCGTCGCTGTCGTAGTAAGAAGAGGAACGACCCCTGCCTCCTCAGCTTATAACTCCTCCTCTCCCCTATCCTTTCTCCTCTCCTCCTACCTCACTTCTCCCCCTTCTCTCTCTTCCTCCCTATTATCTCTTCTCTTCCCCCATCCCCCCATCCCTCTCTTTCACCCATTGACGCCCTCTCCACCCGCGCAATCTATACGAGCGCCCTATCGTCCCCATCCATCCCCATCCAGCCACCATGTCCACCCGTAAGAGAAAGCAAGAAGCCGAGGAGGAAGAAGTGCTCCAGGCGCTGCCCAGCGACGAGAGTGAAGAGGAAGAAGAGTGAGTCCAGCTGTTCCGGTGTCTAGTCGCAAATCCCTCATCCCCATCCCTTGGCGCATGCGCGTCTGACGCCCTGCGCCGGTTAATCCCTCATCGTCCCTATCTTGCAATCATCATAATCATCCTCGTGCTGGGCTTTTGCATCTCCCCAATTTGCGATCTGCGATCTGCGCTTTTCGATTTGTGACTTCTCACGGGCCCATGTCGTGCTAACGCATCGCATAGATACGAAGACACCGAAGGCGGCGAGAGCGAAGAAGATGAAGCGAGCGAGGAGGAGCCCTCTGATGACGATGGATTAGAAGGCGACGAAGAAAATGAGGAGGAGGAAGAAGAAGAGCCCGTCGCGGAGAAAGGTGAGTTTATTTCTATCTTCATACACCCTCTCTGTGGTCATTCCATCATCTCTGCGGATTGCACTCCATCCAATCTCAGTCATCCATCTGAACCATGACCTCTAACTGACTCCATCCAGGCCCCGCGACGAAGAAACGCAAGACCGCGCCCGCCCCCGCTGAGGAGGACGAAGAAGCCGCCGCCGAGCAAAACGGCGTCAACGGCGAAGACGAGGAAGAAGAAGAAGAAGAAGAAGAAGAAGAAGCCGACGGCGACGCTGAAGAGGCGCCCGAGGAGACGGCCAAGACCAGCGCGCCTGCTGCGGAGGCAGCCAAGGCCAAGGCTGATCAGGTTCCCAAGAAGCCGGATGTTGAGGCCGAGGCTGAAGAGAAGGCATAGTATAGTGTCTTGCAATTATCTTCTCCCATCCTGTAGTGTTGGATATCTGTCTATTTTTGGATTATTTACTGGGTTATGAATTTATCGGACGGGCGGTCAAGATATCCCCTTCCTTGTTTAGTTAATGGATGATTGGAGTGATTTGTCTGTGTCGTAGAAAGAAAAAGCAACTGCTACATTGAAGTCCGTGCCGTGACTAACTGATATCTATAATGAAACTTCAGATCCGGTGCTGCGACGTAGTTTTGACACCAGGAAAATAGAACAGTAAGAACACAGGAAAGAAAAGAATCAGTCAAGGAGACGAGGAAAGGATACGGTCAATTAATGTACTCTGTATATAGCCATCTCACCGCGCAACCAGACAACCTTAACCATCGCTGCCAGAGCTACGGAACTGCGCGCACAACTGGCAATACTGGTGCGTCAGGTCGAGAACAGGCTGCGGCAGGTTGGTCGCCTGGACTATGCTGCGCACCTTGACAGCGCCTTCTTCCTCGATGAGCTTGCGGATCAAGTAGAGGAGTTCGGGGGAGAACTGTTTCCATTAGCAGCGGTCGCGGGGCTATTAATTAGGGAGTTCCGGTCCTACCTCGGAATACCAGCGGTATTGCCAGGCGATGAGTCGAATCAACGAGCTCAGCATCTGTCGCGTGTCGTTGCGATTCTCGTGCATCTTAAGAATACCACGCATCGCCTTGGGCGAGAAACGGATTAACAAACAGTGCTGGTAAGCCTCGATGGCCTCGTCAAAGTGGTGCAGGCGCTCGGCAAGCTCTCCCAGAATCTCCCATTCGGTCGCCGACTTCTTGTACTCGATCGCCTGTTGACGATACTGTGCCATCTCCGTGCGCCAGATAGTGTATATGCGCAGATCCTCATAAAGAACCATGAAGAGGTTGTCGAGCCAACGTTCGCACAGACGCTTGTTCTTGAATTGTGTGTATGACGAGTGCGATGGATCAGGCTTGGTTAGTCAGTAGGGCGTCATCTGGAAAGGATAGGGACACTCACATCTTCGCTGCCCGATTTGACCACTTCAGAGGCTACCGTCTGCTCCGGTCTTTCGATGGAGTCACCCGGCTGCTCGCTCTTGGTCCCGTTGGCAGTCGTCTCTTCCTCAGAGTTGCTACCATTTTCGTCTTCTCCGTCGCCATTAGCATCCGCAGAGGCGATGGAGCCTTCAGCCTTGGAAGTTGAGTGCTGCCGCTCGACGCGGTACTCTTCTTCCATGACGAAAACCTCGCTTCGGATCTTCAGCAGTTGATCCCAGCCGATAGCCGCCGCGATTTTCGTGAGCAGATTGTAGGCCTTCAAGAAAGTTCCCTGATAGGCAGCCGCATGGAGCCTCCGCAGAGACGGGTGAACGTAGTCGTGAGGGTCGCCCTGACGGGGTTGGCCCTCGTCGATCTCGTCCAACATGCTTTCGGCTAGGATAGGGAGCATAATGCGCGACGGCTGCGGCATGCGGGGTGTATCTTTATCTTGATACGTGAACATGGGGCAGGAGTTCAGCGTCAGTAGCGCCAGATCCCACTGTTCCAAGCTCACGTAGACCTCAGCCAGTCGAGCCCAGGTACTGAATTCGCTGGGGGCAGCCGTGACGGCGCGCTTCGCACACTCCAGCGCCATTTCGCCCTCGCCCTTGCTCTGGCAGAAAGCAGCCTGACAATCGAGCAGTGCGTAGTCCATGGGCACATCCTGGAGAGCATCGAACATTAACCGCACCGCCTGTACCTCCTCATCGGCCATTATGAGAACCCGCGCGAGCAGCGATGACACTTCCACATCACGGGTGCGAAGTTTCTCGAAGAGGTTAATTCCAGAAGTATAACGACCCGTCGTTTGGATGTATTTCAGTAGCCCGGATGTAAGGTGGTTGCTCACGGTATTAGGCACTTGGGTTTCCGGGTCGGAGCTGAGTTGTCTCCCTATAGTTCCCCTGTTAGCGTTTTATCCTTGTACCCACGTCTACCCCGCGTCGCATACCCAGGAAGAAGAGCCTCTCCGCAGCATCCATGAACTTATGTTCCATTTCCGTATTGGTGACCGGGTTGAATCGACGGACGCCGACGATTTTGCGAATCGCATCTCCGCTGCCGTTGTCTGCATATGAGTAGGCTCGGAGAACACCGCACAGAAAAGTCTCTAACCAGAGAGCCTCTGTCGCGACCCGTTTGTCGCCCCGTTCGTCGATACAATAACTCTCCAAGCTTCCAGGAATCTTCACCTCCACGCGCATATCGAGATGGGAGAAAGCATTGTAGCAGCTAGGGACTTGTTAGTGGTAATGACGATCAACCCCTATTTTCAGTGTTTTGCTGACCAGTATACACCAGAAACCACCTTGTGCGTCTTATCAAGCGGCGAGAATGTGAGGGTGTTCACGTAGGCGGCAAGGCTGGCGGAGGAGGAGGCATCGACACCAGTGACATGATGGTAAACACCGGTCTAGAAACAAAACAACCCAATTAGCTCAGTATTCTCCAATCGCAACCGCTTTCCAATTATGTCGCAGAAAGGCAACACCATAGGCGAGCGCAAGCCATACCTGACGATTACCGCTCGTCTTTGGCTGTTTGACCAAATAGACCAAGTCGGGAGGACCTAATTCACGCAAGTTTTGGAGAGATTCCGTGCGCGCATCGACGGCGGCAAAGATCTCATCCTCTTCGTAAATCCTGATAGCGATTCCGCGGTCAGTGACAGCACAATTGGGGTAGACCACTTCCCGGGAGCACGTTGTTTATCTCGGGGGGGCGGAGCAGTAATGTTTCAGGAATACGCCAGGGGAGGGGAAAGGACGTACTCGGGAACAGCTGGCGCAACCATGGCGCAAGCAGACTCGCGAAGGAGTTGGAATGAGAAGAAGGATTCAAAGACACCAGGGGTAGAGTCAACGGCCAGGGAGTGTAGGAACGAAGCAGCCGAGATGGCGGTGGTGGCTTCTTTCGGGCAAGTCGTCGTCACGGGCCCCAAGCGGAGGGCAGTGGATCCTCAGGCACCAGCCGGGCCCTATGCCCCTTTGGGTAAGTCGAGAACGCGTGATGCGTGTCGCTGCTTCTAGACTTCCGATCTTGATCCCTCCGTCTGTCGTTCTTGAATCTATATCACCGCGCACCTCGATCTCCTCCCTGACATGGGGTGGTTCATATCGCGTCCACCACCGGTTCCAGCGAGCGTTGTTCGACCGGAATAAACCACCATGTCCAGCTGGACCGCGCTGAATATCGAGCCCGCCGAGGCCGTCGAAGAGGAGGTTGACGACACCAAGGAAATCCAGATTGAGGAAGCTCTGAAGCTTTATCAGAATGCCCTGAAGCTTCACTCACAAGGTCCTCAGTTTTATCCCCAGGCCGCAGAGGCATATGATGCGCTCCTCAATTCCGAAATCTTCAAGTACCCCGAATCGATCTCCGACTACAAGAGAGCCGCGCTGCAGGATTCAGAGAACCAGCTCGCCGAACCGATTGACTATGCAATTAGTCCGACCGCCGTTGAACCGCTCGTCGAATTTGATGTCAACGACTCCACGTCAAGCACCCTACTGCAGACCATCTACCTCTCCTACAAGAATCATGGGCAATACACCTTGGATGCGTTGCGCGCGCTTCTACAAACCCCTCCCAAAGAGACGGACGGACAAGTGGAACTCTCTTCCGAAACCGTCAAGCGTGCAAGTGCTGCCTTGGCCTCATTCGCCGATGCCCTCGAATGTGACGATACCGACCTGAACCTCTGGAGACAAAGCGCACGGTTAAGCAGTGCCCTAAAGAGCTATCGGTTGGCCCGCTATTGCCTGGAGAGTGTCTTGGCCGATGACGAAAACCGCCTAGAAGTTAGGACGGAACAACTGGGGTTGGAGGAAACTTTTGCTGAGGAGCATCTTCGGGATACATTGCGGTCTCTGGGAGATAGGATCGCCGTTTCTCAGGTCCCGCTCAAAAAACCGAAAAAAGCACTTCTCAAATTCTTGAAACGCCAGAGTGATCCGTATCCGTATCTGCCGGCACTACCAAAGGAGTTGGAAGATATTGACACCTCAAGGAATCCGCTTGCCTTCGGCACGTCGCGACATGAGATCCAGCCAAGTGCTCCGACATGGGCGGCAACTGGCAAGGAAATTCTCAAATTACTCTCCGATAATGGTGTCGATGTGGACCGCCCTGGGCCGGGCTGCTCGATCGCAATATCTCTATCCGCCATTAGCCCCGAGGTCAAGGCTATCGTCACCAAGGACGCCGAGCCTGCGAATCAGCGCTTGAATGCAGAAGATCACAATGCACCATCTGTTGAAAAGCAAGACATTCAGATGTCAGGGGTGGATGACACCCCCGCAGAGGCACAACATCCCTCCGTGAAGGCCGAAGCACAGACTGAACCTGGCAGACTTGCCAGTGAGCACGTTGATGACCACTCATCTATCGACCAAGGTGCGGAAAAACAGCTTATGGATTCGCTGGAAGTTCAGTCATCAAACCCGCCCGAAGCTGCAGGTCAGCAAGAGGCTACAAATGCCGACGAACCGGACCTCAAGTCAGGAATCGGTGGTCGGAAACGCTCCTCAGCATCGGCCATGCCAGAGGATCAGACAGAGCCCACCAGAGCCAAAAGCAGAAGGACTCGCTTACGGGAATCGAACGTCGATTCAACGTTACAGACAGATGAAGTCGCTTTTGACCAGACCAAGTACTATGAAGATCGGCTGGAAGAATACGTTCAAGCTGATGAGTGGATGTTTAACACTGCTGGCTCGTTACTTTCTAAGATTGGTGTTGAACTTGGAACCATCGATGAACTAAGGAAACTTGTTTCTTGCACCAATGACAAAGACACTGCAAGTTCGCCTATTGACCGAAAAGCTGAATGCTTACTGCCCCGAGACCTACGTGGCACCATCCAAAACTGGGACGAGGCGAAGTCGCAAGCAATGCTTCAAGGTGACAACTTTTCCAGCCTTCAGGACATCAAAGGAATAGGTAATTCCGGGCTGGCTATTTTCTTAGAACACTCGAGAAAGTCTGCCCGGAAGCTAGGCATGAATCCCACATTCTCTGGAGTTGACGAATTGGTCATTTTTGTCAACACAGTCAACGAGAAATGGCTGTACACTCAAGAGGTGGCCTTTGAGTGGCTCAGAGGCCTTCTAACGCCGAGTTTCGGGGATAATTCCATTGCAAATACTGATGCCGTCCTTGACCCCTCAAAATTGCCTGACATGGCATCGACATACGTGCTATACCAATGGCCAGACGCGTTGAAAGAGACTGTTGTCCAACTGCTACTAGCAGACGACGAGTACATTTATGAGCGATTGTGCGAACAGCTTGAATGTCTCGAACGCCAGCTGCTCAGCCGAGATCAGGAAACCCCGTTTAAGTACACCTTGCAGAACTTTGCGGACCTAGAGATGTTGCAAACATTATTTGAGCTCCACCTCGATATTTACACCTCCATAAACAACCCGAACAGTGAGGTAGATCAAGAAACAAGAGCATTGCAGAGAGACCGTGTGGCGAGGTGGTGTATGCTGGCGCGGACTGCATTAACTCACTACCTGGATCACGCCACTGTAGGAGACGACCTTGAAAATATTACGATTCGTCACATCTGGGCGTCGACGTTTTATTCAAATATGACAAGTGACGCTCAGCGAGAACATGTATTGCTAAGTCTGCACGAGCTGAAGCGTCTCCTTCATCGCCTGAAGGACCCTGTCATTAACCTAGTGAACAATGCTGCCATGCAGGAAATATCAACCGGGGCCGTGGATCAGGAGATATCGAAGCTGAAATCGATGGACTTCTTCATGAGGATTTTCAATCCTGATTCGGAAGACCCTGTGAGTCTCATCGAGACTATTGAGCCCATTCTGGAGCCTTCTTCTGTTCAGTTCGATGGAGACCAGACTGCAAATGACTCAGAAATCGCTCAATCAACGTCACAAATCAAGGAGATGGGATCGTTCTTGGATAGTGGGGATGCTACACTTCGGTTATTCCTATGGAAACGCCTACAGGATGCTTATGCAAAGATTGACTACCCTCCCAAGGTTGTTTCGTGCTATCTGCGGAGCATCGAGATTATTCTGAAAGAGATCTCAAGCCCAGCCCATCTAGAAGAGCCCAGCGAGCACCGGCAAATTACACTTCTTCGGTGGCTCAAGTCTCTTGATGGGATTCTAGCAAAAACGGTCACAACCGTTCTGAACGATCCAAGCAAGGCTTACGAATGCTTTGATATGGACCATCTCAAGGCATCCATGTCGGCAGTGGCTCAGCTGACAAGGCTGCTCCACAGCTTTGTGATCTATGAAGACTCGATTCGTGTTGGGCAAATTTCCGGCCCAGAACTACGGGGTCCCTTGGCCAAATCGGCAGAAAAGTTCAGGGATAGACTGCGAGAGATGCATGTTCGTTGCTGGATACTGCAGTACACCCTCTTGAAAGAAGCTGTCTCGCAGAACAAGGAACTCTTCGATACGCCCGTCGACGATTGCATCCATTACCTCCGCTCTGTCCATAATGCCCTAGGGATACGCGAGATGTGCAAGCGGTCTCAAAAGCAGTTCTTGAAGCTCATGAAAGCGGAACTCACGGCATCAGATTTGACTGAGGATATTGAACTAGATGTCTGTCAGATTCTCTTTGATCTTCATGGTATAAAGCTATCCCCGGTTGATGGACTTGTGATGGATCATGGGTGTCCTCCAGAAAAGCTCGATCGCCCTACTGCAACCATGATGATCGACTTTGTTTTGCGACAGGCCAAGAAACTAAACATCAAGGACTTGTCCAAGTCAGAATTGAAGAACACGATTGATAAAATGCAACAAGCAATTGGCACCACAAAGTCGTCACCGCCGTATTCCTATAACAAGCGGATCGTCAATGCTTACTTGAAATCCCCAATCAATCCAACAGAGCTCTTCCGTGCTATCAGAGGAGTGGACGATCTCCCGTTGATCCCGGTGCCGACGGAAAGCGCAGAGATCGCGCAAAGGGGGTGGTACTTCCTACTGGGTCATGCTGCACTCACGAAATTTCGATCTCAAAAAAGACTGAACCCCGTACCTACGACTGACCTTGACGAAGCAATTTCTTGGTTTAGACAGGACATTGATCACGGGACCACCAGGTGGGAGTCCTGGTATCGCCTTGCCCAGACGTACGATACGAAGCTAGAGGAGGATATCACTTGGTCTGCGGATAAGATTAACAGTAACAAGACCGACTTGGTGACCTGGCAGCGAAATGCCATCCACTGTTATGCTATGGCCATTGCAACGGCCATTCGATACGGCGAGCCGACACAGGAGACCCGGATGCTGCTGGCTGATCTCTTTACCGATTTTGGGATCCGTTTGTACTCCTCTTCCCGCGAGCCTCTGTCTATGGCAGCCTTCAGTCTTGCAGACTTCACCCGCCACTACAACAGCGAGGAGAACAAGCAAATGTATCAAGCCCAGCCATTCAAAGAGATGAGGTTGTACTCTGTTTGGAGCCTTGCAAGCTTCCTTCTGAGACACGCAACCGTTGACAAGCCCAAGAATTGGATGTAAGTTTGGATTGCTATGTGGGACTTGTGACAGCAACTAACAACAATAGGACTCATTACATGCGAAGCAAATGCCTCTGGAAGATGTTTAGCTGCGATGAGTCTGTGAGAGGCGGCGCAAAGCCGGTCAACCTTGATGACCTTCTTGATTGTCTGTTGGATGCCATTGATGCTCTTCCACAAAAGAAAGACTCGAGATCCGACCCCATCTTTGAACCTCATTTCAAACTGGTGTCTATCGTTCATAAATTGGTAACTATAGGAGCGCTGACGGTAAGAGATTAGCACCGGTACCGCACGTGAGGAGAAGCTGACAGTGCTTTGCAGCCGGTCGACGCCAGCAAGACGCTAATGGCAACTCCTTGGGCCCGCAAGGTGCAGCCCCCTGAAGATAATTCAGGCTGGAAGTCATACATTCTGGCAGTTCTTCGTAATCTGAAAAATGCGGACAAGTCGAACTGGCATCATCGTATGGCTGTTCGTGTAAGTGAACACTTCATACCTGATTCTACGAACAATCGCTTACCTCTTCAGTCTGCGCATGTGATATACGATGACAGCAAGGATGCAGCTGCAGCTTCAGGAGCCAAGAATGAGCTTACTCACCAGATTTTTACCAAGACAATGACAATCCAGGTGTGGAGACCCGAGCACGAGCGTCCTGGACGGCACTTCGTATACACTACGAGATACGTATACTTTTTTGTTGCCTTACTCGACCAACTCGATGACCGCACGAATCTCGAACAACTACTTCGCCGAGTCCGCAAAAAGCAAGGCGACTTCATTAACCACACGAAACTGTGGGAAGACGTGTGCCTTACGTACGCCAGGGTTATCCGACGAGCAGGACATATCAATGAAGGCCACGAGGAAGGGGTGTTTCGCCCTATCGGATGGGAAGAATTCGTTGCGAACACCGCTCGCCTCGAAGGGCTCTCCCAATTGGCCCCAGAGAGTCAGGCGCTCCTAGAACTCCTCCGGGATGCTGTCGAGCTGAAGAAGCTCAACAACAACCTCATGAAGGTCTCGCTGTTGGAAGACCTCATCGCGGACCTCTACTCGCGCCTCTACGAAGTCAATATGCCCCAGGTACTGGAGCAGGCTAATGAGGAAAACAAGGAAAAGATGAAGGTCGATCACCTTCTGATGGCTAGCGACGGTGCCGGCGAAACGCCCACGCCCCCCACCTCAGCACCGGCCTCCGAGGCCCCCGCCCCGCGCGGCCGCACAAAGGGTATTGCACGACGAGATATCCAGAAACGAGCGGAGACGATCGTCAACCGCAAGCTTGGACCGCGTGCTCCGGCGGCGAAGGCCCCCGCCCTTGTGGAGAGTGAGCTAACTCAAGGACCGGAGGTGTCTGTGTCCGTATCAGTGACGTCCGCTCCTCGGCCGACAAAAGAAGCTCCTGCGCGACCCGATGGTGCTGCAGAGGAGGCCGTCTCGGGCCAGCACAGCGATGTCCCGAACAGCGTGCATGACAGTGCCGATGATGAAAGTGAGCTGAGCGAAATGGACGATGAGAAACTGTCCAAACTCGCTTCGGAGCGCAAGACGCTATTCCCCAACTTGCAGAATCGGGGAGGGTCTATGGAACCGGAGTCTGAAATGTCCGGCCAGGCCGACGGGGACGGAGCCAACGAGATGTCGGCGGAGGTCAACGAGGATGTCGATAATGAAGGAGACACTGCTCTTGGTGATGGGGACGGAGAAGACGGCGATGAAGTCGGTGATGGAGATGATGTCGAGATGGAGGGAGAGGATGGAGACGAGGAGAACGAGGCCGGTGGAGAGGAAGGCGTGGAAGAACAGGGCGAACAAGAGGGAGAAGAAGAAGGGGATGGAGATGGGGACGGAGAAGAGAATGATGGCGGTGATACAGAAGGCGCCCAAGAGGCGGACGATGACGAGCCTGAGCAGGCCGAACCCACTGGCCCCGAGAAAGACAACGGAGGCTCGTCGGATGTCGATCAGATGGACATCAAGTGAGGTGATGCACGACGTGTTCTATATAGACTGGCGTCTGGTTTGTGGCTAGGGGTATAATCACTGGCGTTGGGCGTCCTTCAGGACGGTGGGTGCAATAGATGCTTTCTGTTGCTGATATTAACGAATTAATCTTCTCACTGAGCTGTGATATAACTTCCAAAATAATATCATTGAAGCCTATAGCTCTACCCTTGACAGATGTATGGAGTCTCCATCATATGCAATTCGGTCCAATCTCCCCATCAGGGCACCGTCATCTAGAAGACTCCCGAACATAGCCGCTTCAGTCAGACGATTCACCTGCGTTGCATGCAGGTTGACGTGACATAGCAACCAAGCCATCTCATTAATTAGACCATAGGAGGCCGCACGAGCCATGGCGACCCGGGAGCCTTCGACGAGGATTTCTTCTTGATGCTCGTCCACACCACCCTTTGACACGTATTCCAGCGGCGCTTCGATAAAATAGTACCAGATATTCTTGAGCATTGGCTCCTATTGGGTTCTCTCGAATAATCCCTGAACCTGATTACATATGATCTTCCCATCACGGGCATTGTGGAGTGGTCGACTGAATCCAGTGGTGTGCATTCTCTCATCAAAGGCCTCGTCGAGATCCGCCTCGCGTTGATCAATCGTGTCCTTTCGCGCCTTGGGCCACCCCAGAAGCGCGCGGCGGAGAAAATGATGCCTACCATTCTGCATATGCCAGCTCAGCAAGATCGCACACAATCGAGATCCACAGTATTCCGTCTGGACCGTGTACATCGGCGCCATGCAATGAGCATACGCGTCGTAAACATTTCGAAGTGCCTCTTCGGTAACAATACCACTGTCAGTGATATCAGCAGTATTCAGGAGACTGTTAAAAAGCTCAGAGTTATTAATGTCGGAGCCCACGTCTATTATATTAGTTCCGGGAGAAGATAATATAAAGTGGATTGCGGTCGTCGCTGGGTCATATCCCCGGGCTATAGCTTCAGCTAGCATCCCCAAGATCGCGGCTTCGTAAAGCATTATGGCAAGGAATTTCTCTCGCAATAGCCTTGCAGTCCTCCCGGCCAGGTGCATAGTATACTTCTTTTCCAATTGATCCTTGTGCCTAATGTATACCAGGGCCAACTCGGCTACATCCCGACGTTCCCTCCCGCCTGGGGTCTTCCGGGCGTGAGGATTCGCAAGCTCGGTTTGGAGGACTGTCTCAAACTCCGGAAAGATCTCGCTGTATCCGTGCTCAAGTAGAAATTTGTATCCGTACAGTAGTTCGAGTAGAGGGTCTCGGAGTCGTGTGCACCGATCAGCATATTGACGTAGAAGCTCCCGTAGAAGGCGGCGGAGGTCAGGAGGCAAGACGGCCAATCTTGAACCTTCAATATGTTGCATACCGTGCTGGAAATCGGAGCCAGTCCTGTTCCTTTGCTGGGTAGCTTGCGGCCAGCTTGGTGTTGTTCTCGCCGCCGTACCTGTAGTTCTGGGGACAGGGCTACGTCGACGATATATCGCATCTCTGACTCAGGCCCGGGATGTTCGATTTGACCGTACACCTTATCGAAGGTTTGTATAGACGAGTCTAGAATGGCCTTCCACCTCTCGAGTGAGTTATCGGGTAAGATCTTGCGAACGGCCCGGTTTCTGGTTTCTTCGAATCAGAGAGAAGAATGCCCAAGTCTGAGCATGGAGTCCAAGAAACCGGAAAGGAATCTACATATTTATAGACAGCGATCTATCGGAGAATAAGCTGATTCTCACAGACCGGTTGTCATGCGGCTGTTCAAGCTTGGAAACTCTTCAACTCTAAATGGGAGGAGAAGATCTCCCCATCCCACCAGCTGCAGCTCAACGAAAGCAAAGGACTTGGAATTACAACCCAAATCAGAGCGCCGGATACTCGACAAACCGGATTCTACCATCCACTGCAGGATTCACAATGGGCAAGCCGTCCGAGGCTCTACCAACGATGGTGACCCCCTGAGCTCGCTGGATGCCCATAGCGTGATCATCACATACCGAGTCAGGTCCATGTCCGAAGATCCGTAGCATGAGACCGGTATCAGTGATTGCCGTCTCCTCGTCGACGATCTTCTGTTCTGCCGGAAGCAAGGTATACCCATCAAACCCGTCTGCGATAAACTTGGGCATAGCAACGGTATACATGTGAGAAGCCTCGACCTTCTGCGGCGATGTACCAGGTCGGTCGAGGATCATATCCAAGACGCGATGCCCTGATTTTCGTTGCCAAGTGGCCACAAGGCGTAGACCGGCTATCTGGAGGAAGCGTCCGTCCAGATGCATATCGCCGATGGAGTTTTCCATGGCGTGCAATAGGACTGTACCGTTGATTCTTTTGACCAGGAGGGGATTTTCGAATGGGCAGATATCTGCTCTTCAGCTGGAGTACTTTTCCAGAGTTTAAAGGAGAGCATGACTTACTGATAATATCCTTGACTAACAATGGGAAGCCGTTTGGGGTAGTTGGACCAAGGACTTGGTTGCAGCGAATCGACCCACTGTTGAAGAAGGCGATGTCTGTATCATAAAAGGCCCGAACTGCATTCGCTAACATGTTGCCTAAGTTTGTCTCTTGACTGCGAACGACTGAACCACGGCCATCGAGCGAGGTGTCGGAGTGTAACAGAGGCTTCTGGACCAGAGCGTCAACACGACTGTGAATTGAGTCTAGCAGTTCGCTGATTCCGGGTGTTGTAGTCGAGACAAGCGAAGTCGTACCCTCGATATTGCTCCACTGCCTCACTGAATAGGTTAGGGCAAATAGATGATCTATGAACTGAGACACTCACCTCCGACTGAAGAGACATTGATACCACCCTTCTCATCCTTTTCTATCATCATCCGCACGAGTGACAAGCCTCTCCAGTCTGTCCCGCTTTTGATAATCCGAATATCACCCTGAGCGTCGCGGACGAGACCGTCAGCCATAATATCATCGTTATTATGGCCCTCTTCAATCGTTGCTGGGTCCATATTTGTATCACCACCAAACCGTCGAGCAACTTCATGGTCATGGCCCCCTAAAAGCAAGTCAACCCTACTTTGGGCCGATCGTGTCGCTTCTGCGACTTCCATATCTTCTGCAAGACGCATGTGTGTCAACGCAATTACCACGTCGCAATTCTCCCGAGCACGGAGGTGGTATGCCACTCGTTGAGCCGTTTTCACAGGGGATTCGATATGTGAGCGAGGCAGCTTTTCGCAGTTGGACGGCCAATCTCTGTTGTCGTTGTCAGTCTTCGGATGCAGTACTTAAATAAATATACTCTCTTTGTATACATACGTTCCAGCCAACCCGAAGAATCCAACTCGACACCCATCGACGTTCCTAATGATGTAGGGTTCGGCACAGCCAAGCAGACGCTCGTTGGGATCGTCCTTCTCTTCCAGAGGTAAATGCCATGCATTAGAAATCACCCAAGGGAAGCGAACTTGATGGGACAGCTCGATGAGCCGCGCGTCTCCGAAATCAAAATCTATTCAACAGTCAGCCATTGATATCTTGTCCGAGATAGGAATTGCGTCCGACCATGGTTCCCGTAACAGGCGATATCAACACCCACAAAGTCCAGAAGGGGTCCCATATGCTCCCCCTTGAGTATACTTGCCTCGAGAGAGGGAGAAAAAGCATCCCCGCTGAAGACAGTCAAGCCTTCCTCCCCTATAAAGGAGGATCTCAACTGCATAAAGCGTGAAAGCAACTCTGCCGTCGGCACGTGGTACTATAAATCGTCAGCATGAGAATATAGGGACCTACTGGTAGAGTACCTACTACATCATTAAAGTGAGCGAATCGTAACTCTTTAGACCCCATAGCAAATGTATATATTCCTGTAGACGGAGGGGTTGAGAACTTGTCCAGTACAATAAGAGATCATATCAGCGTTTAGCCCTAGGGCTGCTGCTACTTATTAGCACTAACCCATGAACATATGCTCATTTAGGACTAGTGCCATGTTCTCAGACAACGAAGAACTGCAGCCTCATGCCGCACGCCAATAGTAGAAACAATAATGGAACTATTATGGCAAGTCAGGTGATTTACTGTTACATCGCTCCTTGGGAATAATAAGCCCTAAAACAAGGTCTCCTGCGCCAAGATCATTGTGAACACCATCCGGAGGCATCAGATGCGCGCATAGCCGATAGCATAGTTGATGGGACTTCCCAGTCCTCCATCACGAGTGATAATCCCATTGATGACCGTTCTGGAAGAGTCGGTCATCTCCTGTCACGCGAACGCAGCTCCACAAACAAAGAGGGGTATGGTCATCTATCAGATGCAATTCTGCCCCGGAATTGAAGTATCACTATGGCATCAGCAGCAACGGCCTTCGAGCAGCTGTTGATTAGAAACTCAGCGACGAGGAACAGACTGCAGTTGCAATAAACCATGTTGTGCCTGGTTCTCCATTCAATCGGTGATGAAACCGCGGAGAAGGTGCTGGGCACTGCCGGTAAGGACAATTCCTCCAAGGCAGTCATTACACACGCCGCATAACACTCCATGTTGATCTCAGTCCAGGTGCCGATGAGCTCTTTAGAGTGGCTGCCGCATGAGGCCGCAGGAGCTCTTCCCGTTCCATTTTGATCGCCGCCAACCCACCTCTATATGCAGCATGAGCTCGCATGATAACGGCAACATCGTCTCCCGGAAGACAGCGTTTTATGATGCGGAGATCCACGATTGGGTGGTGGAAGTTGTTTAGTTCCCCCGGTATGGAATGGACATAGTAAAAGACTGGTTTACAACACGTTCTGTCAGCACCTCGGCCTTCCTAATTCGGAGCCCGCCAACGAACCCTGCAAGTATGTTTCTCAACACACCAGGGGAGGTTCACTTCTCTCAGCTTAAAGGCACTCGGCGTTCCTGTTCCATCAGGTTGAACCTGAGCAGTTCTTCCTATTACACATCAGGCTACCTCTCGCCATACCCTTCGAGCCAAACGACGCAAAATGCACCCTCAAAAGCCGCAAAAGGAGATCGAAGAAGAGATCCTTGAGCGACAACACGAGATTCCTCATATGAAAAGCAGTTTCTTGAGTCTATATCGATACGCGTCAGCCAGAGACATCGCACTCGTCCTGATCAGTGCCATATGTGCTATCATTGCTGGTGCGACACAACTACTACCAACGGTACGGATTTCCGTCTCGCCCCAACATGATCTAGATTAACGAGCAGAGCTAACAGAGCCTCTTCAGATTGTCTTTGCTGAAGTAGCCGCTGTCCTGGCTGACGTCGAAGACGAGCCCCACGTAAATGGAGACAAGGCCTCCGTGCTCCGTCAATACACGCTGTACCTCGTATATATGGCCATTGAAGCCTTTATCACACAATACATTGCGACAGCCGGTTTTGTCTACACCGGTGAACGAATCACGCGGAAAATCAAGGAGAAGTACTTGGGGGCGGTTTTGCGGCAGAACATGGCGATTTTCGTTTCGTGACAGCCTCGCCCATGCTGCAATACAAAGCAGTACATGTCCTTTGCAACGCACTGCCAGACGGCAATCTCGGCCATGACGAGGTCCTTCGTAAGTCTACGCCCAAAAACAAAGCGGTCATTGTATCGCGGAGCAAGACAGCAGCAGACTGGTGGTCCTAGAGGAATGCTCTCATGGTCATGGGCGATAGTCGACAATAAAATTGTCGGTTCCTATGGAATAGGGCAGCGTGATCATTGCAAGGAAAAAGAATATCTCCGGTGGCTAGGCCGGGGTAATGGCAGCGGATCCGACTGACTACTATGCGCGAGGTATACTGCGTGGCCATTTCAACAAGCGAGTGATGCAGGAAGTGCCCTTTGACCATCGAGCGGTTCAATCCACAGCAGATCCTCCTAACAAGTCTCTAGGAAGGTCAGGATCGCCTTCATCATACGTCCATCGTAATACCTCAAAGCAGAGTCCAATGCAGGCTGAACATGCGCCTCACCAGGGGCTATAGCAAGAACAAAGTCCCGTTCCTTGACCAGGTCCAGGTCTGCTTTGCTGTCAACACGAATGCCCTCACACCCCACAAAGTTTCGCCCAAAATCCACGCAAGAATTCAACAGTATTTCCGAAGTGCCCACAGCTACAATCGCTTTGCGACAGGTTGCATGCTGGATTTCACCAGGAAAGAGCTGTTTCCACACGGCTACCGCGTCCTGGGCCTCACACGGGTGACCCCATACCTCGTTCACCGCAGGATTGAACATCGTGGTAAATTTAGCGACCATCTTCGGTGTTAGAAAATCGTGCTCCCCGTGCGGGAGAACGCTCTCTATAGGCAATGTCACCCACGGCGAGATAAAAAAGACAGCCTTGAATTGACTTCCGCCAAGGTCGATTGGAGCGGCGTATGGAGAGGGACCGCTAATGTGAGTTAAGAGGCTCGCGGTTAAATGTCCGCCGGCGCTATCGCCGCCGAGGATGATGTTGTCGGCTGAGATGCCCTCCTCATCAATGAGAAACCGTAGACCGGCCACTGCTTGAACCAGTTGGCATGGGTACTGGTGCTCGGGGGCGAGCGAGTATTCCAGGAATACGACCTGCTTCGCTTTGCATGCTACCGCGCAGCGCATCACGAACGGCACGTGTCCCTCGGCGCGGATGGGAGTGTGGTATCCACCGCCATGGGAGTAGAGTATGGTAGGTCCATCAGGTTGCGTTGCGGGGGCTGTGACAAAATGCAGCACTGGGGGTGGGATATCGCGCCCGTTGTCAAGATCAGCACCGTCCAAACAGACGGTTCGATGGTCCCAGTCTCGTCGTCGACAGTATTCTCGGATCCTGGAACCTGTCAAGGGCAAGCGAGAGCGGGCCCGTTGCTTCTCCGTGAAAGTTACTCTAGACGCCTGCAGGTAGGCGAGCGCAAGCTTCTGACGCCAGTGAAGCGTAGAAACTTCACGGTGCGCTATGCATTTTGACGCGAAATAGGTGGTGCAGCGCAGAACTACGGAGTCAGAGTACCGCTTTGGGTAAACGAGAGTGACACCTACCCAGCAAAGGAATTCGCCAAGCAAAAGAGAGCCAGTCAAAAAGGCCCAAAGGCTCGATGCCCAGGAGAGTCGTTGGAGATGTCGACATTGGATGTCCGATAGATGATGTTGTTGGGTTGTTGATTCGAGGGGAAGGGGTTCTGACTTCTGCTGGAGAGCAATCAATGGACCTCGGCTAATTCGTCTCTCAACTGCCTAGTGATAGTACTCACACAATCACCAGCTCGGGGGAATCCAATACTTCTTCCATCCCCCCGGGGTATCGGCCTCCTTGAACTTCCCAATTCCACCGCATACTCCATCCCTCCCAATCTCCCAATCCCCAGCCTCAACCCGATCCGCCCAGCTGTTCAACACCTTATGCAGCTGGACCTCCCGATACGGGGAGCAGCCAGTATACCCGCTCTGATATAGATCATCACAGACATCTCGGGGCTGTGGAGTATCAGAATAGTCCTGAACAGCCATTCCCTCGTGATCACTCAGTCGGGCCCAGCCTGCAGCGCCAATTCCGAAGGGTAAGACCAGACGGCAGCCATTGGTGAAGACAGCATTGTATACATCAAGGTGAGAAAGATAGAGACCCGGAGGGATGTCTGGGTAGGCAAGGCAACCGGAAAACACATTCGTTGCATGTTCAACATGGGGTGAACGATGGGAGGAGGAGGATGGATAATCTGCTCGGAACAGCAACAGAGGCGGTGGTAACAGGCGCGGTATTCCTGGGGCAATATGGAGCAGGGATGAAGCTAGCTCCTGGGGAGTTTGAAGTCGGATTCCCGGGGCAATATAACGAAATTTCACTGGGAATAACGTGGCACTCTGGGAGAAAAAGTCTCGGGCGAAAGTCCCAGGTTGAAGATCTAGTGCATCCAGGGTAGAGGGGTCATCCCAAGGGAGAACAACTATATCTTTGTCTTCAGCATCCGAGTCACTCATCGGACGGCGAGCTTCAATACTGTCCAGCAATCTCTTCAAGGCGCAGACACTGTTATCCACATCTTTCGGAGTATAGTCATGGGGACGGAATGGACCAAAGTCATCGTATGTAGACTCCCGACTCCATTTGCCGGTAGGAGAGGATAGCACCTCTACTTTCCCTTCCTGGACCATCTCTAGATATGCACTATAGACGTCTTCCAGGGGCACCCAGCCATAATCATTTTCACAAAGTGCAGCCACATAATCAAAGAGAGGCACAAATGCCGCTTTCGCCTTGGTTTGGTCATAGCTGCCATAATTATCTTACGTTAGCTGTTGGTTCCGACAAATGAGATCAGGTTGGAGTGGTGATTTACACTAGACCTAGTTCATCGCCGCATTTAAAGTTGGTTGCATAGTGAAGAAACATCAAGCGGTCGGTCCCTAGGTGTTTTAACCAACTGTCGTCGAGTAATCGGTCACAAGGGACCAAAGCGTTGAGGAGATAGAAGAAATCCGCCACATCGGGATGGTAGTATGCGCGTTTGAAGAACTCGATGAGGTCCGGATTCAACCGCGAAGCGATGGTGTCCGGTGGGTTAAAGTGATCCCACCAGCTTGGTGGAGGATAAGGACATGTATCTGGTGCGGTCCCTGCCCAGGCTAATTTCCAGATAGCATTGTGGAGGTTTGCACAGAGCTCGTAGTCTAGGGTTCCCTTTTCGACTACTGGGTGTTGTGTTGTTGGGCGATCCATATCGAACAGGGAAGAAAGAGGACAGAGCTAAGGAGGATGAGCGGCGCTCCGGGTTATATCATGTCAAGAAGGATCAGGCAGGAGGATAATGAAATTGATGATGTTGAGAGAGTGGGAGTCACCAAGGCGATGACTCTTATCTAGAAGCAGAGCTGGGAGGTGCTAGGCCTAAAGCAGCAACTTGAGAGCCTAAGGCTGCGCCAGTTTGTAGAACATAGCAAGAGTACTTGTCGTTGTATGATGGGAATAGATGTTGGGTTGCGGCGTGGTTTGAGTGTATTAAAGACAAATGTCCCTGCAGAGGCGCCAACAATATAACTCATAAGGATCGATTCATTATTTTACATAGTATTAAGGGTTAAATATCCTCCTCTGGAGCCAGATCCCACTTCCTTGTGGTCATTTTCTTCTTCTTGCCAGGAGAGGGAACAGGAGAAGAAGAGGACAAGCTTTCAGCCAATTTCAGCTGGTCCATCTTGCGCAGGGCCACCTCGATGTCACTTTCACGACCTAAGATGTTCGAGTCGCGCGATGGTTCGAGTGGATTCTTCGACTTGGACTTCTTGGTAGGAGACTGGCACATTAGTTCGCGTTCCAGTGCTGCTATTTTGCTCCGGAGCTGATCGTTCTCAAATTCAAGGTCTTCAATCTTCTCATCGCGCGAGGGCTCAGGGTCTTCGTGGACTGAAATGTCAAGTCAGCATATACCTATCTTGCACACGTATGGACAGGACTTACTTTGGAAGCCTCGAGATAGCAGCTCGATTTTCTTGTCGATATGTTCGTCGTTATGGCAGGCCTAGTTCAGTCAGCCCAAATACTCATATCGCAAGACAGTATCTGATTCTCACCTGCTCATCCAATGCAGATTGCCATTTCTTCTTCTCCTCTTCCATGCGTTCATCCATTTCGGCCCAGCATTCCTCACGGACTTCCTGTTCGATCATGAGACATCTTTCCTCACTGGCTTTAAGCCTCATGTCCAGTTCGGTTCTAACGATCTCCTCCTCGGCGAGTCTGACCGAGAGTTTCTCATTCTCACCAGTCAGTCTCTCAATCTCGGCTAATGCCTGCTCTAGTTCCTCGCTCATGGCTATGTTCGGAGAGTTTCGCCCACTGCCCGGAGCTCGAAGAGATCCCAGGGAGCTAGAATACACGGAAGACTCGGATGCAGAGGCTACTCGAGGGACGGTGACCTCACGAGCTAGTGCAGAGTACCGCAGAATCTGGGAAGTTGCATTGTAATCTCCCAGGGGGTCGGCGGTAACAATCATAATGGCCTTTTGGGGGTGACGGTTAGGGCCTGAACCGTGGTTTGAAGAGGGGAAAGAATTGGAAAATAGAAGCTCAGTGAGCTTGCACTGCCTAAAGGGTACCATGGCCGTCTGTTCTCGTTAGGAAAGGGTACCGAGAAGAGCTTGCTCTAGTGCATAAGTGGACATACCTTGTTACCATCTTGTATATCACTCTGCATCTGCAAGCACTGGCCCAAGTACATCAAGCTCTCGTTGATCTTGCCGGCCTCCGCCAGGGTAGATCCGGCTGTTTTAGCTGTTCTTGCTCGTTCCGAGCCTAGAAAGAGTCAATCAAATATCGCCCTGGACCATCAGAGGATTCGCCGACTTACCTGCTAGATCTGCGACTGTCAAGGTGTTTCCTATCCAAGTCTCATCACCAGTCCTCTTGTTCCGCATTCTACGCTTCACTTCGAGGCAAAAGAACCCATGGCTACGGGAACTAACACTGTTGGCGCCAGTTCCCGTCACCTTTCGTTCAGTAAGTCCGATATCGAGAATAGCAAGGGCCTCTTCGTAGGTGGCACACGCGATCTTCCGCAAGCCAGCAACAACCTTTCGGTCAGGGGATCCTTCCGTAGACTTGAAAAACAGAGGTCGCCTTCGGTCCTTCTGTGCGTTTCCTTGTCGCGACATGGTACTTCCTTGTCCAGGCGCAATCGCAGGGGAGAGCAGGTCGAAGATTCTGTCGTTGTACACCTCATACATCGAGACGAGGACGATATACTCCGAGTTCGGGTTCAATTCGACGGTCAAGTGACTGACATCGGGGGATCGAGGCAACGCGCTGGGCCGTTGGGACATGGGACGACGGGGAAAGACAATGGCTGGAGTCGGTTCCTTTAATTGAGTTTGCGATTTAGTACAACGCCATTCATCAAGGGGTTGGGTGGGTGATGCTGCTGCGGGGTCAGGACATTCTCGTCTGGGCCGACGTTGAAGGCCGAGCTGGGGACCAATATTTTGCGTCTGCCGCGCACGGGGAGAATAGTGGGTAGATGGCAGCAGCAGGGGGATGGGTCCACGGAAAAGATTCAACCGGGATCCTGGGGATGTATGGGTGCGTGTTGGAGTCCTTTGCAATGGACTTTCCGGGGAGGGAGTTCGTACCGTCATCGGCGTCTGGGCCCTAGACGAGCTCATAGGGGTCTGGGCTCTGGAATTCCTTCCACGATCCGCTCCCGGATCGCCATATACTGCCTCAAGGAACGTCTGGGCAGTAAAGATCTGGGACTCCGTATGGTCGGAATCGGACACGGATGCCAATGAAAGTGGGGTTATCGAGTTGTCTGGGGGCCTTATTGTCGAGGCGAGCGATTTGAAGATCACATCGAGACCCATCTGAGTGATACCTTTTTGCGTCTTTGAACCGAGTATTGTATGACTCTGTGCATCGCGATGTCAGTCAGCTTCCCCGTAGGCAAGATCAAATTCCTTCCACACCTTTCCGCTACCGGTGACTCCCAACGTAGCGACTAGCCCATCTCTTCCTTCCAAAAGCACACCTCTTATAAGGGACTCTAGCCCTGTATATTGGAAAACATTCAGTTGCGAAGCTGATTCTTCAAAAACCTGTGTGAAACCAAATCTCTCAATTCCCCGTTTCCTGCCATCGTTTGGTGGCTGTAATGTGACATGTGTTGGCGTAGGAGTAGCTATCTCATGGCCGTTCGATTCCGGTTCTTCCACTGTCAAGAAGCGTTCGGGCTGATGATCTTGATTCTGTGAGATGGGGGGCCGAAGGCGAAGATAAACTTGAAATAAAGACGCTGGTCTTGGGGTGTCCATGGCTGCGTGATGTGTGTGTGTGTCTGTCCGACAGAGTACTTGGTAAACCACGATGAAGTTGAAGACAATCCAGTGAAGTTGAGGACTTTCCTCTTTGAGCGGTCACTGGAGGTGTCTAAACCCCTTTCGGTTAGTGTATGTTGTCAGGGCAACTGGATCTCAAAAGGGGATGGTGTCTCATCGCCTGAAATTTCAGGCTGCCAAGCAGATCTACTAACGACTTCAACGGTATCATCGTGAGGCAAAACAGAGGAAGACAGAGCCGCCTCGCACAATGAGAATCATGCCGTCAAATTCCTCCTCCTTCCTGTTTCGCTAATACGAGGCCCTGCGCCCTGTCAATCAACCTTCAATACGCCGCATTCCCACCCTAATGATCTCGACTCAGCCCTGCTCGTATTCGCTTGTTCCCGTCTAGACCAGCGGTTGGAGCCAGACTATCACTGGAATGGTTAGTGGCTGAAGACACTGGCTGGGCACATCACGGGCACTCGTGTTCTTCATGTAAGGTTTGGCTCAGTTGGCATCTGCATGTGGAATCTGCAGTTTTAATTGCGTGTCTCCACTGCATGATCCTCCTCCACGGAACATATGTCCCTCCACCAGGTGACACTGCCTTGTTCCCTAATCGGGATGCTCGTTTTCGCTAAGGCCTCTTCAGCCTTTCGAGACCACGATGCTGAGTATATATATTCCTTCCATGGATCAACATGGACTGGGATCAGCAGCCAGTTGAGGTTGTATATACACCGCTTCATAATATTCATCTTCCTTAGTTCTTTCGCTGTTGCACACACCGCAGCCTCACAGTCTAACGGAGACAATACGAACCATGCTTGAGAGAAGAGATCAATATGGTACGTTCTACTGCAAGAGTGCAACAATATCCCATCTCGCTGACTTTAAGCAGAAGAGGGAAGCTTCTGGTTCTACGCTCCCAACAAAGGCGCGCCCATTGCATTTGCGATCCTATTCACAATATCTGGGGCTATACATATTTACCAATGCTTGTATGAAACATCCCCTAAGATGAGATGAGGGTAGACCTAACGGCCTGTCATATAGCAAGTTCAAATCCTGGAAAGTGACCGGTCTACTTCCCTGGTCTGCTTTACTTTTCACGATTGGGTTCATCTTACGGACAGTTGGGGCTTTTGGAGAGTGGGATAATTTGGCCATATTTATAGCAAGCACTGTGTTCTTACTTGCTGCGCCGTAAGTTTCCCTCCCGATGCAATCGCTGTTCTTGAGCATATCAGAGGCTGACTGCTGCATAGACCAGTCTATGAAGGCGCCAACTTTTTCATCTTGGGCCGCATACTTTATTACATCCCTTACCACTCGCCAATTCACCCCGGTCGCGTCTTCACTACATTCGTTGCTATGGGCATCGTGATCGAGAGTATAACTGCGAACGGGGCTGCATTGGTCGCCAATACCAGCAATTCCCAGTCTACTCAGAACATCGGCAAGGCTCTTCTCAAGGCCGCGCTGATTCTACAGATTGCGCTCATGGTCGGCTTTGTATCTCTGGCTGGAAAGTTTTACTATAATTGCGCCCGTGGAGGTGTGCTCAATCGCAAAGTGAAAAATGCACTTCACGTGTTGTTTATCAGCTGCACCCTCATCACCGTGCGAACGATCTATCGTACTGTCGAGTACTTCACTGCAGCAAGTCTCAACGTCAGCAATATTGACCAGATCAGTCCTCTCTTGAAGGATGAGTGGTTTTTCTGGATCTTCGAAACTCTGGTTATGTACTCGAACACCACGATGCTCAACTTGCTTCCCCCTATGCAGTGGTTACCGCGTTCGAACAAGATCTATCTTGCGGAAGATGGTGTCACCGAGATTGAAGGTCCCGGATACAAAGATCCTCGTCCGTTCCTCCTCACTTTGTTCGACCCCTTCGATTTAGTTGGGTTGATCTCGAAGAGAGGCAAGAAGGAAAAGTATTGGGAAAGTAACAAAGTTGGTGCAGCACAAGCATGATATCTCATCTTGCTGTTTTGATATGTTATTTTTATTGTGGATAATTTTTCCTTTCTTTTACTTTTTTTCATTGATCAACGCCATTAGCTGATGTACTATTTCTGTCTACTTATGTATAGAACGTTGTGTGCTTTGAACTAGATCTACGTAAGAAATGGGCAGCAGCTAACCACGAGGGCCATAGAACTGGATATAAATTACGTTGTCAACTGAAGTCAAGAATTTAATATATTAATTTCATTTAACTCCACTAATATCCAGAGTCACCAACGACCTAGTGTCGAGAGGTGAGGCGGTGATGTAGTGTCCACTTGTATGGGTGATCTGCCGATGCCAAGCGGAAACCACATGGCCTTTTCGGCGAGACAAACAATCATCCAGGCCACCTCTCCCTTAATCTGCTTGCAACAACCACCCTTCCCATCGGGCCAATTTTCCGCCACGGTGAAAGCCTTCTAGGCATTTGTTTCTGAGATTAATACCCGCTTACAATTACTCAACTTCACGTTAACTCCGCCCTGTCTACATCGCATCTCCGCCGAACCTCCGAACTCGACCGTCGCAGGTCGAACGCGCCATCATGCTGTCCTTTCTGTCGTCAAATATATCCAATGCCCGTCAAACGCTGGCGCAGGTTCTCAATTTTGCCCTGGTCTTATCATCGGCCTTTATGATGTGGAAGGGTCTCTCTGTTTTCACCGGCAGCTCCAGCCCGATCGGTGAGTTGTCCCTCCTGCTGACAACGCTCAGAGCGCTGACAGAAACACCCCCAGTGGTCGTATTATCAGGTAGCATGGAGCCTGCGTTCCAGCGCGGAGACTTGCTTTTCCTCGAAAACCGCCGTCCCCGAGCCGAAATTGGAGAGATCGTCGTCTACAACGTCCGTGGGAAGGACATCCCGATCGTCCACCGCGTCGTCCGCACATACCCCGAGATCGAAGGCAGGGCGAAGCAGGTGAAGGAAATTACTGAGTATGTGGGATCTTGGTCTTTGGCGCCTGAAGCGCGGTGCAGCTGTCCCTGGTCTCGTACTAATGCCATGGTCTCTTCTAGCGCTTCTTCGACCCCTTCGAACATGCTCCTCACCAAAGGAGACAACAACGTTGCCGACGACACCGAGTTGTATGCGCGAGGACAGGATTATCTGCACCGGGAGGAAGATATCGTGGGGAGCGTCAGAGGGTATATTCCCATGGTGGGATATGTGACGATCATGCTCAGTGAGCACCCCTGGCTGAAGAGTGTTCTGTTGGGTATTATGGGGTTGATGGTGATGTTACAACGAGAGTAGGCTTCTATTTGTGTCGTAGATCTAATAAAACCTATCGGAATGTCTTTGTCCCTAAAATAGTTGGACAGTCAAAGTAAATAGTCCGTTGTAAAGTAAATCGCGTAGTAATTAATACTGACCAACGCTAACCTAAGCGCTCACTGACGTCGACCATTCCCACCCCGCTCGAACCGCCCCGCCGCCGCCAGGCTGAGCTCCTATTCCAACCACTCATAGACTGTTTGTTGCTTTGACCGGTTCCTCTTCTCCTGACTCTCTCCTTTTATCTTCTTTCTTCTATTCTGTTACTTGAGCTGCCCTCCAACCTTTACCCTATCGTCACAATGGGCAGTCAGAAGCGCATAGCCAAGGTGAGTCCTTTAGACCATCATCCAGTGACAAGAACGCAAGCTCACTCGTACCAGGAGCTCGCTGAGCTAGTTGAATCTCCTCCCACTGGGATCACCGTCGAGCTAGCCAACGAATCCAACCTCTACGAATGGAAGGTCTACATGGAAGGGCCCGAAAACTCCCCATATGCTGTGAGAATCATCCCATTTCGACACCATGCATGGATGTGACTGTGACTGACACATTGACCAATCCTACAGAACGGCAAGTTCCTGGTGAAGCTCAACCTCCCGAACGAATACCCATTCAAACCACCGACCGTCGCCTTTGGAACAAAAATCTACCACCCCAACGTGACCAACGACGACAAAGGGAGCATGTGCCTGGGCATGTTGCGACCCGATGAGTGGAAACCCAGCTCTCGCATTGCGGCCGTGCTGCAATTCGCGCGCCAACTGCTCGCCGAACCCATGCCTGACGATGCCGTGGAGGGACGCATCGCCGAGCAATACAAGAACGATCGGGCGCGGTATGAGGAGATCGCTCGGGACTGGACGAGGAAGTATGCGACGGCATAGAGCGTGGTGAGCAGTGAAGTGAGATGACGAGATCATGCTATGTATGTTTCGATAGAGGATCCTCTACAGCCCCTGAGTGGCCGTCTCCCCAGATGAGGACATCGTGCCTGAGACTTGAGCCCCCCGAAACTCTTCCTCCAGACGTTTGCATGGTCGTGCCGAGCGAAACGGGACATAGCTAGATAGTCCCCATCTCGTGCAGGACGCACGCTTCGCACGATTGGATAGACTGGCGGTTGTTTGTCACTCCTGCTATTTAGGTATTAGCTTACACATGTAGAGTGAAATCTACACCATTACAAGCCTGTGAGCCTCTGCTTTGGTATATTTATGCTGAGTACGGTATAGTCTGTTGCTGGGTGATCCTTACTCGTCCTTCGGGTATACCGAACTCATCCATGAACATCCATTCTACCGTTCCCCGCTTCCTTCCCCAACCCGCGGAAGAAATTCCGTGAAGCCATGCATTTATGGACCTGTTGATTGGAGTACAGCGTCAGAGATGGCCATCATCACGCTTCATCCTGTCTCTCCACATTTGTGGCAGGCTTTGGATGCGGGGTTGGGATATATATAACTGACTAGGTAGTATATTTGCTATTATCAACAAATTGTCCTTTATCAAATACACTCAATGGCGGTCCTTTCAAGCATCTTCCGTCTTGCCAGCCAACATCTCCTAGCCCTAACGGTCCTGGGTATCGTCTACCATCTTACACGAAGCTACTTCACACCAGGGGTATCCTCCGTCCCAGGGCCCTTCTTTGCTAAACTCTCCAACCTCTGGAGGTTCGTCGACGTCGCTAGTGGGCGTCCAGAAGTCACACAATACAAGCTCCATCAGAAATACGGCGACTATGTCCGACTCGGGCCCAATGTGGTCAGTGTGCGCAATCCAGATATCGTGAAGACGATCTACGGGATCAACAAGGGCTATCGAAAGGTGGGTAACACTACCCTTGACAAAGACGATGAGCCTTCAGTCGCTGATAGTGCTGCAGACGGATTTCTATCGCGTGCAGCAGCAACTCGCCAAAGGGAAACCAACACCTACGCTGTTCACAACGCTGGACGAGGACTTTCACGCCGCGATCAAGCGTCCCGTGTCATCGGCGTACTCGATGAGTACCCTGACGGAGTTTGAGCCGTTTGTTGACAGCACCATCCGGTCTTTGTTCGTTCAGTTGGATGAGTTTGTTGCTTCGCGGAAAGTTTGTGATATTGCCATATGGCTGCAGTACTGTGAGCACCCGAGGGTTACACTCCACCCGCAGCTTTGGCTAATCGCTGGGTAGACGCATTCGATGTAATCGGGCATCTGACTTTTAGCAAACCGCTCGGATTCCTAGAACACGGCAAAGACGTTGACGGTATCATAGGTTCACTGGAGAAGACTCTCGACTATGCAGGAAAAGTACTGTCTACTTCATGATGGGTGATTTAAGCTAACAGATCATGGCAGATCGGCCAGATGCCCTGGCTAGACCACGTGTTTGTCAAGAACCCCCTCAAACAGCTCATCCAAGGCGGCGCAACCACGGCGGTAGCACGCTTTGCGCGTGACCGGATGAGCGAGCGTCTCTCCCAACCGAGCGAAAAGGCCTCCTCTTCTCAACAGAAAGACTTCCTCACTCGATTCCTCGAGGCGAAAAAAACATATCCGGATGTCGTCACCGACGCGCAAGTCTTCTCATACACAGTCAGCAACATGAACGCCGGGTCCGACACGACAGCCATCTCACTCCGCGCCATCCTCTACTACACGCTCAAAAACCCGCGGGTCAAGGCCAGACTCACAGCCGAACTGCTCAATGCGCTTCACACAGGAAAGCTGACGCTCCCGGTCTCCTGGAAGCAAAGCCAGGAACTGCCGTACCTCGACGCGGTGGTTAAAGAAGCGCTCCGGCTGCACCCCGCCGTGGGCCTGTTGCTGGAACGGATCGTTCCCAAGGACGGCCTCCAGCTGCCGAACGGCCCGTTCCTCCCCCCGGGGACGATCGTTGGCATCAATCCGTGGATTATTCATCGGCATGCTGTCTTCGGCAGCGACGTGGAATCGTTCGTCCCCGAGCGGTGGCTTCGCGGTGAGGATGAGACTGAGTCGGCGTTCCAGGCCCGCAGACAGGATATGCTCCGGGCTACTCTTACATTTGGGGCGGGGCCGCGCACCTGTATTGGGAAGAATATCAGTCTGCTGGAGATTTATAAGTTGATCCCGTCGCTGTTGCTGACATATGATGTGGGTGCTGTGCTTGGAGGCTGGGTGCTGTGGCTGACTGGATTGTATAGATCGAGTTGGACGACGCTACGGCGGAATGGGAGATTATCAATGCGTGGTTTGTGCGGCAGAAGAAGATTGATATTCGGCTTGGGCGGCGTTATCTGGGGCCGGGAAGGGCTGGGGCTCAGACCAAGCGGCAATGTGACATGTAAGGTATATATCAGAAGTACGAACGGCTGTCACATTTGGCGCGCATCCCGGTGTCGGTTCAGGGTGGAGGCATCCCTTACGCAGTAGACCTCGGTAGTATCGAAGAGCGATTGGGACTTCCTATAGGACAGGCTACCGATGGGATGCAGAAGTAGTCGGTAGGAGCCAATCTGGACATAGGTCGCATTACTCGATACGCAGTTGACCTTCCGCATGAAAGCGAGGAACTTGGATGTCTCGGATGTTTCAAGGGATCGTTTGGACCTTGAACCTAGAGGCGACACGACGCGACCCTGGCATGAAAACACGATTCACCAGCATTCCTAATATGATTCAGAGTGCTCTGTGTCTCTGGAGACTTCATTTGGGTATGTGGGTGCTCACGGGCCTCGAGCCGTATACTACGTACTGGTAGGGAGGAGTTCAGGCCCCCTCGAGTCGTTCGGAAGAATTACCTATCATAAAGAATACCCGCAGATTAAGTGGCTGTTTATCCCAAACGGCACTTGGAGCTTTGATGAGAGTGATTGCGACCCGGACCAGGGTCTGATCGGGAGCTTTGCTGTTCAAGTCGATGTTCCGTCTGTATGTATCCAGGCGGGAGGCAAGGAAGTGTCATTCCTCGGAGATGAGCAAGACGGAGGATGTGCAGCGAGGTATGCATCCCGACACGACGGTTGTTCTCGAAACCAGCTGATCATTGAAGTTGTACGGCCTCCTCGTGAGGACTGATAGTTCTAACGGATACGGTCCTATTGAACGTGGCATACGGAGTACATATTGGCACGGAGACAGATACTGGAGAATGGTGGAATGCTCAAACCAAAGTATTGGGAGCAATCAAATAGACTTTTGAGGCTTGCACGATAACGAGTAAAAAACAAAACAAACAACAGTTGCCTTTTAGTGGATGGGTCAGGTGGTGCTGCCAACGACGCAAGGGAGATTCAGGTCTCAACCGTGATGTCTGGATATTTGGGCTGGATAATCACAGCCGAGGGACATGACTACCTAAGATTAAAGGAATAGTTAATAGATCTCGACTCAATGACCTATTCGGGAATTGTTCGGGAGGACGGAGAGTGGAGCGAGACTCGACCAGATGAAACGAACGACCGACCGAAAGGGGTCCACCAGCGCGGGAAGAAACCTGGATGGGTTTCCGATGATGATTGCAGATTGACATCATCTCATGTCCAGGATTCTATCTGGTTTGTCCAAGAAATTGGTCCAACTAAGTACCTTGGTAGGTATAGTACCTAATCTACTAATCTACTAATCTACAGTAGTAGGTCCTGACGGGCTGCCACGGAACGGATCGAACAGCCGATAGGAGATTTCCAAGGTACATACATACAGGTACATTGCATATGACGCCACCCGTGATGGGATCTGTCACAGCACTCGACTGCATACAGGTGAATACTCGAGCACTGGATCAGATACTAGGTAGAGTCCCCTCCTACTAAGTAAGTACCTAAGTATTATTGTCTGAGAGAAAAGAGGAAAATCACAACAAGCCCTGGAATGGAAGACGGGTCACATTCCACGCTAACCCCATCGGGCAACGGAGCTGTTTCCCCTTTTCCCGCTAGAGTCGCGCCTTCCTTCAGAGTCAGTTTCGGTAGTCCTAGTTCGTACACTACTCCCAACGATCTTCCAATTTCTTCTTCTCTTCTTTCCTCCTCCTCCTCCTCTCTCCCTCTCTCCCCTCCATGACCCTCTGGTAGGTTCTGATCTCCTGGATGGATTGATTTTCTCTGCAGCCGGGCCTCCTTCTGCATCTACTTACTTCCTCTCTTTACCCGTTTCTATTTTTTTCCTCTACGCGCTGCCGCTACCATCCACCCGTTCGTTTCACTCTGCCCGCACCTGGTCGGGTATCCTCTCCTCGTTTTCCCACCCTGTCATTCGTTTGCAATCAATCCCTCCAGGGCTCGTCCATTTTGAAATCCTCTCCACCCGCTCGTTCTCGACTTGATCGGACTCGAATCATTCCCAATCTACCACCGTCTTGGCTCCCCTCAACCAATGTCCAGCCTAGTCTGGCTTACTAGCTCGTGGCCATGGTCACACTAGAAGATGGAGACGCCCGTTACCCGCCGTCCCCAGGCGAGTTGGACATTCCTGCTCGCCGCAGAATTCCCCATCCGCCTCGTTTAGATCCGCTGAGAATCCATCCTCCTCGACCCTCCACCGCTAGTGGTCATCATCCTTCCTACTCTCATCGCCAACCCCCAATGCCTCGAAACCACCCCGCCTACCCTTCGTTGGAGGATCCCTTCTTGCGTTCGGCGTCCCCTCAGCCTTCCAATGGCGACGATTTGACCATGAATCGTCCAACTTACCGCCGCGCGCCCACCTTTCCCGCTCAACCTCATGACCGCTCTCCTAAAAAGCCTCTGTTCGATGGTCATCACGAACGTCCATCTCATCGCAACCTCTCGCCCCTCCAACCGCCGCTCCGACCCACTCGATCTAGTTCCCGGTTGAATGGTAGACCCCCCAAGGCGCACTACTCGCAAGAACGGCAGCCCAGCGACCACTATGCGCTGGCCCTGCCCCGATCAACCCCCTATGGATCCCCAGATACCCCCGGGGACGATGCGCTGCGATCGAGTGTGAACTCCGCCATGACATCCCGCTCCAGCATCGAGCAGGCCAGCGGGACCGAACGGAGCAGCGTCCTCACCAAGAGTAGTTCCATCACCGATTTATCCCCCGACACTCCGGACGGACCTTATGACAAGGATGGCGGTATGAGCGTCGAAGACGCCATTTCCATGTATCTGGATGGCTTCAGTGATGTCACAGAAGAGCCTGCATCCCCCGACTTGCGAGATGACACCAAACTACGCCCATTGAGCCCTCCCCGACCACCCACCGCCTTGACCTTGGACGAAGGGCATACCTCCGATGAACATTCTCCGGATCTGGATCCTGTCAAGGACCTGCCACCCGTACCGCCCACCCTCTCAACTCTGAACCCTCCCGATCAGAACCAGTTGGATGGCCCGTTCCTGGGCGAGGCCGAGCCCGATGGAAAGCTGGTGACGGATGCTTCCCTTGAACAGGCCCCATCAAACCCCGGCCTTGGAATCGCCTATGAAGAGACCAAGCTGGTCCTCCCGGGTACCGTGCCTCCTCCCCTACTTCTCGACACCGACAGTCGGGATCGCTACGGCTTTCGGAAGGCCAGTCACCATGTCACGATCCAGCAGTACGAAGCCTGGAGTGGCACGTACGCCGATTTTGTCGCCAATCGAAGGGTCAAGTGGTCGGACCTCTTGCGCGAGCACGGCCTACCGACCACTGAGCCCACGGTCTTCCCCGCCAAGTCGACCAAGGTGAAACGCTTTGTGCGGAAGGGCATCCCGTCCGAATACCGAGGCGCCGCGTGGTTCTGGTATGCGGGCGGCTACGAGCATCTTAACCGCAATCCGGGACTCTATGATCGACTGGTTCAGCAAGCGATGGAGTCTCCGACCAATGATGATAAAGAGCACATTGAGCGCGATTTGCACCGGACATTCCCCGATAACGTTCACTTCAAACCCGAAAATGCTGACCAACTCAGCAAGTCGGCCGCTAGCTCTGGTAGCAGCAACATGAAGCACAGCTCGGTGATTGTCGAAACCCAGATGATCCAGTCGCTCCGTCGCGTGCTGTATGCTTTTTCCCTCCACAACCCTCAAGTGGGATACACCCAATCACTCAACTTCATTACGGGCATGCTCCTCCTCTTCCTTCCTGAGGAGAAGGCCTTTTGGATGTTGCACATTATCACGACCATCTACCTGCCTGGGACACACGAGATCAGCCTGGAAGGCGCCAACATCGATCTTTGGATTCTCATGGTTCTTTTGAAGGACACCTTGCCCCATCTGTATAACAAGATCACAGGGTCGGGAGGAGGTCGGACGAAGACTCCTCCCCTCACCGTAAACTCCCGACTACCCGACATCACTCTTGGCCTGACCAATTGGCTCATGTCAGTCTTTATTGGAACGCTCCCATTGGAGACCACTCTACGTGTTTGGGATGTGTTTTTCTACGAGGGGTCCAAGACATTCTTTCGTGTCTCACTGGCCACTTTCAAGGCGTGCGAGCGGGATATCATGGCTGTTTCTGACCCGATGGAGGTGTTCCAAGTGATCCAGACGGTTCCCAAGAAGCTGCTGGACGCCAACTCGCTGCTGGACGACACCTTTGTGCGACGACACCGTGTCGGTCAAGGTCGCATCGAGGAACTGCGATCGTCTCGACGGGTGGCTGTCCGCCAAGACAAGCTGCGGCGATCGATCGCCATGAGCAAGGGTCAGCTTCAGGCTGCGACGGACGAATGGACGACTCCTCGATCGCGCACCCCCATCCCGGGAATCGAGCGCAGTCTGGCAGATTCCTGGCGGCACATGAGACATCACGCATTTCGGTGAAAGAGCAGCGCCGGTGGCTGCCCCGCCGTCATTTTTTTTGATATGTAACGAATATTTTTTGTTTTGATACCCAAAGCAATTTGTTGGAATCTTCGATCTCCTTATCCTCCCTCCGCCCTGCCGATGGTGTCTGTCAAGGGACTGACCAACCATCTCTTGGACCTAGATAATGTCTATATTTTAATTTCCTGTTGACTGGAGTTTCTTGGCCGCCCACCCGTTCCAGCGGAAGAAGGCGGAAGGTTCCTGGGTGAGGGATATTGAGGAATGAAGTGTACATAGAGCGTAGCATGAAAAGGATTGCATTGCATTAGCATTGTGTACATAGTGAGGAATCTACATATATCTTTATCTCCATATTTTTTTATTATCTTGATGATGTTGAGATGCTCGGATCGCTGACTATCGGGTAGGGCTGAAGTGGAGAGCTCCAAGATCGCCGAGAAGGAACCACTGGGTCGGCGCAGCTCTCGCCCATCACTATGACGCGCTCTCCAGGCAGACACTTGCCGGCGTGCGGAATCTCTGAAAGGGGCGGGGGGGAAAATTCTTGACCTCATCTCGCAGCCCCTTGCTCCCTCTTCCCCTTGTACAACTTCCCCCTCCAGAGTGATCCGGTGATCCATCTGTTTTCCCTGTCGGCACCATATCGTCCTTTAGACGGCCGAAATCATGAGTGGACAAGCAGCGAGCTACTACAATTCCGGCCAGGACTTTGGCGACAACCCTTCCCAGAAGCCACAAGGGGCACCCTATCAGCCGGGCTACGACAATAATTCCGCGAATGGCCAGTCGGGCTACAACAGTGCAGGTTATAAACGAGGCCCTGAGCCAAAGCCGGAGGGACCGCCGCCCCAGGGACCGCCACCGACTTACAACCAGGCGGTTTATGGCTTCGACGATGCGTTCAAGATCGAGAAGCCCAAGTTCAACGATCTATGGGCAGGTCTGCTGGTAGGTTTCCACGCTTTGGCCGATTCCTTGTGGCAGGAATTGGCCTTCAGTAGGGTCTTCCATGCTAACCCTTTTAGCTCATCGCGGTGTTCCTGGGGTACGTTGCCGTGTCGGGTGTGGCTATCCACCGATATGCCAAGTACAAAGGCTTCAATGGAGGAGGCATCTATGACTCGTCCAACACGTTCTCCCTCGACACCAACACCCTCGTGTTGTTCATGTTCGTTCTGTGCGTGGCACTCGCTTTCTCCTATGCATATTTTCTAGGCGCTCGGTACTTTCCCAAACTCTTTATCTGGGTCACCGGGATCCTCAACATTGTCTTCGCCTTGGCTACCGGCATCTACTACATCGCACGGAAGCAGTACGGCGGAGGCATCGTGTTTCTGGTCTTTGGCGTGTTTGCCATCGTCTGTTTCATCAGCTGGATCCCCCGCATCCCCTTCACCGCGTTCATGTTAGAGACCTCGATCGACGTGTCTCGGAAGTACGGCCACATGTTTCTGGTGAGCACGATCGGCGGCATCGTGGCCGTTGCCTTCAGTGCGTGGTTCTCCGTGACTCTGGTGTCTATCTATGTCGCCTACGAGCCAAATGGCAGTGGTGTCAACCCGGCATGTGGCGACGGAGGGTGTAGCACGGCACGCGTAATCGGGCTGGTCGTGTACGTCACGTTCGCGATGTACTGGTTCAGTGAATGGGTGAAGAACACTGTGCACACGACCATTGCGGGCGTCTACGGATCCTGGTATTTCTGGAGCAACTCCCCCAGCGGCATGCCGAAGGGGGCGACTCGGGGCGCGTTCCGGCGTGCGACAACCTACTCGTTCGGTAGTATCAGTTTTGGCAGCCTCATTATCGCCATCATCAACATGCTGCGACAAGCATGTTCGGTCGCCCAGCGTCAGGAAGCCGCGCAGGGCAGTCTCATCGGGAGCATTGGGTTCTGGGTACTCGGCTGCTTCATCTCCCTGCTGGACTGGCTCGTCACGCTGTTCAATCGCTACGCCTTCTGCCACATTGCGTTGTACGGGAAGCCCTACATCCCCTCCGCGCGGGATACCTGGACCATGATGAAGGATCGGGGCATTGACGCCCTCGTGAACGACTGTCTTATAGGGCCCGTGTTGACTATGGGCTCAGTGTTTGTGTCTTACGTATGCGCTCTGCTGGCGTATCTCTACCTCCAGTTCACCCATCCGCCGTACAATGACGGAGGTGATTTCACCGCCGTCATCATGGCGTTTGCGTTCGTCATCGGTCTGCAGATCTGCCAGATCTTCATGACGCCGGTGGGCAGCGGTATCGAGACCATCTTTTCCGCCATGGCGTGGGACCCGCAGGTGTTGGTCCACGATCATCCAGACCTATATTACCGTCTGGTGCATCTGTACCCGCGCGTGCAGCAGGCTGTCCACGCGTGATGTACGAATGGTAAGATAGAGGGAATGGAGTAGGTAGTACGAATGGGTTATATGGTTATTACTTATAATGTATGCAGAAGACGAGGTCACTAGAGCAAAGTTATCCCACGACGAAGAATTGAATTACATCACATCATCACACAGCAATAAACAACACATGAATAGGAAGCTCAACTAAAGTACAGCAAATCATCAACGTCATACATAGCCTACAGCAGCAACGCCGCCATTGCCGCCGCAACCCCAAGTGCAAGCACAGCCCGCGACACCGACAGCGGCGCCACTCCAGAGAACGACGGAGTCTGCTTCGGCGTGCGCTCGTGGGAATCCACATCGGTTGCAGTCGGCTCAGGCGCCGTCGCCGTTGCCGTCGCCACGACCGTCACGACGGCGCGATGCGAGGAGGAAGACGAAGACGAGGAAGACACAACCCCCGACGAAGACGGAAGCCCAGTCGACGACGCCACAACAAGAGTCTGCTGCGACTGCACCAGCGGGGTCGACGAGGTCTGCGCAACATCCGAAGAGAACGAGGTCACCAGGGGCGGATGGGTTTCCGTCTCCGCTGTGGAGGACGTGCAGGTGGAAGACACCTCCGGCGCGTCGGTCGTGGACGGTTCGAGGACGGACTCTGTGGGCACGTCGACCACGGTCGTGGACTCTGTTGGGATGTCGACGTCTGGTTCGGATGGGGTGGGGGGTGTTTCTGGTGTTGGGGGTGCTGCGGGGGGCTC
>MSJE01000225.1:1329781-1348435 GCA_001931935.1 Aspergillus aff. floccosus IMV 01167 | reverse complement strand
GGTCTGCTTCACCTCAACGATAATTTTCACCTCAACGATAAAATTGAAGTCGTTTTGACCTACTATCCACCACCACCATCATGAATTCCTATTCTGAAATTGAGAATCGTATCTCTAAGGCCTGTGAAGCCGCTAAACGCGTCGATCCTAATATCAGCGCGTTGTCGCGCGAATTCAATGTTCCTTACCAGCGGCTTCGGGCACGTCTTCAAGAACGAGCAACTCAAACTTCACGTCCTGCCTCAACTAAAGCGCTTGACGACTTGCAAGAAAGAGCGCTAATACGGTGGATTCAGCTGCTTGATTCCCTCTATTCTCCTCCTACGCCTACAATGATTGAGGTTGCTGCGAATCAAATTCTTCGTCGGAATGCAGAGGATAAGACGCGTACGGTTGGCAACGCCTGGGTCTACCGCTTTATCAAACGCCTTCCAGAAGACTTTAAATTAGTCAAGCAGAAGCCAAAAGACAAAAAGCGATTAAATGCAGAGGATCTTGGGCTGATTCAACATTGGTACGATGTTTTGGAGCCCTATATATCGCAAATTCCGCCTCGAAATATCTACAACTTCGATGAAACTGGCTTCCAATTAGGTCAAGGAAAAGCCCAAAAAGTCGTCACAACCAGACCTAATCAGGCTGTACGAGGCAGAGCGTCAAAAGAGATGGGAGAACTAGTCTCTGCGATAGAATGTATCGCAGCAGACGGTTCTGTTTTACCGCCCTATTTCATTTTCAAAGGCAACTTCCATATGGTACGATGGTACGATTCAGACATTCCTGGCAACTACCGCGTGGCTTTATCGTCTAAAGGCTATACTACCGATGTAATTGGCCTTGATTGGATTTATCATTTCGATCGCTATATAAGACCCCGTCTTCTGCAGAAAGATGAGCCGCGATTACTACTTTTTGATGGCCATGGTTCCCATCTGACGTACGAATTCATAGAGTTCTGCTTGCAGAACTCTATAATTCCATACTGCTTTCCATCTCATACTACGCATCTGATTCAACCGCTTGATGGCCAGCCATTTCAGGTATATAAACACTACTATCGAAAGCGGAACAGCTATCTTGCTGGTCTAGGTGTGGAAACAGACGATAAAGGTGTCTTTTTGAAAGAGATTCCAGCAATCCGTAAGGATACCTTTAAAGCGCGTACAATTCGAAGCGCTTTTAAAAAGCGAGGTCTCTATCCTTTCAATTCTGAAAAGGTAATAGGGCCTTTACGCAAGGCTAAAAGCCCTACACCTGATTTCAGGATTTTTTCTACTCCGCCGCCACCATCTAGCAGTATATCACCTCCTTCTACAATACGAGGACTTCGTCGAAGCATTGGAAAAGTGCAGGATTATATTGATGATAATCCAGAGCTTGATCAAAGCTTTACACGACGGCTTGATTGCGTCTTTAAAAGCGCAGTGCAGACGCAGGAACTAGTCGGCCAATTTCGAGATGATTTTCAGCTATTCATGCAACATCGAACGCCTCAATCCGCTAGGAAATCATTAAAAAGGCTTCGAGAAAGCGGTCTATTAGATGTGGAAGATGCTAATCGCCATATTCAATATCGGAGCGAAGAGGAAAGACGTCAAGAGCTTCGGCGGTTGAAGAAGCAGCGATCGAAAAATCGCAATATCTCAACCACCCAAGCAGATATGGAAATCCTACCTAATCAGGAAGGTAGTAAGATGGAGAGCGATGGACATAATCAGTTGTTTTGGTTTGATTCGCAAGGTACGGTTGTATAATAGATTGAATAGCTTCAATTTTATCGTTGAGGTGAAAATTATCGTTGAGGTGAAGCAGACCAACCCCCCGAAGGTGGGGTCAGTCTGCTTACTAGAGACGGCTACTGCCAGTTTTCCTTTCCAAGAGCTCGCGCATAAATATTTGGTAACTAGTCTTCCATTTGCAGCTATATATTCCACTACCCATTCCCAGTTCCTAGCACCTTAGCTATGCGTCTCCAACAGAGCCTAATATCCTCTTTTCCCATGTCAAGTAAAGCTCTCATTGTTGAGACTAGTATTAATATATGTAATATGATCAATAGCTGAAAGGTATAGCTAAAAAATATAGTGCTTAGCGAAAAGTCTGCGTAATTCTGTTGTGGGGCAACATCTATGGGTTGGTCACCTATAGTTAAACTTCATATAGATACCTAGATCGATCTACTAGAAAGATACTAATCATGGCTATTTTAGAGAGATAGCTATTCTTTTAAACCAAATACGCTACTTATGTCGACTAAAATGATTAAATACCTATTTAAATATGTTATTGAAAACAAAACCATTTATAAATGGTTTTTCGTGTTTATATTACTGCTGAGAATATCTTTAGGCTCTAAGATGATGATGTAGACGCACTTAAAGTTAACCCAACATTCAATTACTTTTTATTGGGATGTATATATACATCGGCTATGTATAGTATTTCTAGTTTATTATTTACGTTGCGCAGCCGATTAAGCCGTGATAAAAGATAATTATTTATATTAGAACTATAAGTTATTTTGTAATTCTGAGCTAGGATTTATTCCAGTTTATTCGAATTTCTAATATAGGCAGTAGCATATAATCCACTTTGTTAAATCAAAGTCACACTTTCAACATTTTAATTAGCAACGATCATTGTCTCAAAATCGCCTGAACTATAGTTCTCTTATTTCTTTGAGTAAATGTGACATGATAATTTTTTATTATAAAGATTAAATCAATACAATTTTATTACTCTAAAACTAGTTTAATTCAATGCTTATTTTATTATTACAGTTTAATTTATAGTCTTTACATTCTGGACATTTCTTAAGAGCGTTTGTAAGTTACTTCCTATAATATCTCATTATGCTAAATATAATGAATAACAGGAGTCTTTGAAATTCATATACTAGGAATACAACAAACAATTAGTCTTAAAATAATAGCTAAATCAGGAGATTTGCGTGTCTTCTTACTGACGGGTAATATCGGCTAGACTATATCCGATTTATTTAGAACAGAAAAGTAGTAACTATTATAGTTACACATTTGGTTTATAATAGTAGGAACTTTAACAAGTAGTTATTCAAGCTAAAAAGTATGTACTAAGTCTAGTAATACATACCTAATAAACTGCAATACTCTATTGACTACCATGTCATTATATAGACTCATATTCCATAGTGTAGCTATTATTTTCTTTTTAGAGAAGATTATTCATGTTACTAGTACGATATAAAATCCATGTTAAGATCTTATTAATATCTTGAAATTTTTAACTTTAATTCTTAGTTGTCTTTTTTTATTATAATAATTTAACTCTATCATAGTAATGTCTAACGTGTAAATCTTTCTATAGTACTTTAAATTAATCAATTACACTGGTTGCTTTGTTTTATGGAGTAATTAGAAAATGATACTTCGATAAATAGTCTAATTAACTTCTTTGATAGCCACTAGAGTAGTAGTGGCAGTAGTAGCTAAAATAGAAAAAGAATATAACTATGGACATATTCTTCACCTAACGAGATGTTAAGTTGCTGATTTTATTTCTATCTCGTCGAACATAGTACTATCTAGATTATTCTAGAGGCATTGATATTTATTTAACCATTTCTACTGCTATATAATACGGCAGATTTTTAGGAATTATCCCCTCGTCTGGCGCTTCTTGTAAATACATATTGATTAAGTATACCTACAGAAGACTTAGACAGTTTAGCGGAAGAGCCTGCTAGAAGCCTAATATAGAAAGACAAGGCTATCGTACGGAATATTACAGAAGCTCTTAGCTAGGCCTAAGTATTAGCTACCTACGTATAATAGAAAGTAGAAAGACAGGCAAATAAGCAGAGAAGCCTAGCCCCTTTATAAAAAAGATAATAAAATCTAGCTTAGTCTTTAGAATATTACTACTAATTAACCTAATAAGAAGCTGGACTAGAAGAACGCTAAGTATATAGTTCTTAAAATAATTAGTACTTATGTTATACGCCTTAATATATTCTTAAGTATCTATCTAGTCTTTTATATTAACTTTCTCTAACCTGCTGCTATTAACCTGTTCCTATTCTAATAGTCTAATAATCTCTAGCCACCGGCAATCTAAATAGAAGAAAAGAACGAATACTAAGTCGAAGAGATTCTTAACGAATACTACGTACGACGAGGTAGAGGCTCTTAGCTATAATATAAGATAAAATAGACCGGATACGCCCGCCTAATATAAAAGCTAGCTACCGCTCTCTAAAAGTACTAGATATTAGACTGCTGGCTTACACGCACGCTAGATAACTAGAGTCCGGTCTCTCCCGAATAGAACTACAGGAAAAAGGGGGGGGGGCTATTATTATGGGTTCTATAGGCCTTGTACGAACCAGTAGCTAGAGCTTAGTAGGACCTTACTTCTGCCGCCGCACGCCGCCTTCTCACCTAATTTGTTAATATCTGACTGTTACTTAACTAAGCTAAAAAATATAACGCTATACTAGCTAGTAATATTATAGTAATATATAGTAGGGTCGCTCCTGTCTAATATCTATTAAATAAAAGTAGTTAGAATATTATCTTGAGCTTCTATATCTTTTCTATTTTTTTATTTTATACCTCTCGGAGAATACTAGGCTAACTATCTATTAGATCTATAATATTTATAATAATCTTTTTAACTATTTAAATCTCTCTATTAACTAGATAACTAAAAAATAAACGCTCTAGAAAAGATAGATCTTAAAAATCTTACGCGAAGTTTATAAAAAACTCTAGAAATATTACTATTAAATTTATTAATTAGAAAGCTATATATATATTATTATAATAGTCCTTAACTTAGCTAGCAAGCTTAAGAAATTTAAATATAGGGTATAGCTAGATAACAACACTAATTAGTATTAAAAATATTAGTTAGTTTTTAAAAAAGTATTTTGCTTCTATTATAATAAGTATCTAGTAATTACTATATTATTATCTATTTTATTCTTTTTTTATAAACTAAATAAATTTTTTTTCTATATTTCTAAATAATAAAAAATTATTTCTTTACTAGAGATTTTTAAAGAACTAAAGACGTATTTTAATCTAGAAGATATTTATTCTATATTTCTAATTCTATATTTTACTATTTATTAGATACTACTAGTTAAACTGATATTATTACTTATTAGAAATTCTATTAAGACTAGTTCTTAATTCTCTACTATATAGCAAGAGATTTTTTATTAGTTATAATAAATAGTGTTAGTATAGAACGTCTATTTAATAGCTTCTAGAATATCTGTTATTATTAGTAAGGCTATTTACTATCTAATATTATTAAAATACTTATATTATAGATATATACTAATTACTTTATAATTAATAAAGAATACCGGGGTATTCTAGATAAGTTTAACGCGAAGTTTATTATCTTTTTATCTAGAATATAGAGTAACAATATAGTTAAAAATATTTTCTATATTAGTAAGAATAAAAATATAGATATTCTAGAAGAGAAAGACAGAGAGAAGCAGAAGCCTGTTTTATCTATATCTGCTGTAGAAATATATTCTATTTAGCTTTAGCGTTATAGTCAGCGTTCTATATAATATAAAAATTAATTTTACTTATTTTGTACTATTTTTTATTTCTTATTTATTTTTTTAGTAATAAAAATAATAGTAATTTAGTCTATAGATTAGTACTTAAATTTTAGTATTAAGATAGTAAGAAATATATTATTTTATATAATTTATTAAGATACTATATATATATAAATTATAATATAATCTACGGTATTAACCGTAGGTTAATAACCTAATCTATCTTACTAACAGTTAAAGGCGGTTAGGTTAGAGAGAAATTTTTAACCTAACCGAACAATTATAGTTAAGTTACAGTTAAGGTACGGCGGTTAGATTATATATATCTAATAAAAATTAGTTTTACATATAGTTAGGTTAGATTAGACTATAGCAAAAAAAATAACCTACCCGCGCTACCGCAGTTAGATTAAAAAGAAAAAATTAACCTAATTGATCTACCGGCGGTTAACCGTACTATACTTATTTAGGTAATTTTCTACCTGATTTCTGCCTGATTTCTGTCTTACTTTTCTGCCGCTCTAGACTGCTTTCTTAATAAAATAATAGAATTGCCTATTTAGGCCTCTTTGCAATATTTTGGCGATATAATAATTAACTGTAGTTAACCGCTGGTAGACCGGTTAGGTTATATAGAAAGCTTTTAACCTAACCAAGCAGTTATGGTTAGGTTACGGTTAAGGTACAGCGGTTAGGTTATACAACTCTAGTCTAATCTAACTATCTTTAATTATTAGTAAAATAGATTAGATTCTTAATCTACGGTTAATATTATAGATTATATTATAATTTATATATATAAAATATAGTAGTTTATTATATATAGTTACATAATATTTAATATTATTTTTTTAGAGGTTTCTTAGAAGTTTTTTATAATAGTATTTTTTAAAATTCTTTTTTTATTATTTTATTTTTGAAATAGTTTAGATTTAAGGATATTTATTTATTTTTTATATAAATACGTAATTTTTATTTCTAAATTATATTATAGGTTCTATAGACTTTATACAAACTAGTAGCTGGAGCTTAGTAGGACCTTGCTTCTGCCGCCGCACGCCGCCTTCTTACCTAATTTATTAATATCTGACCGCTACTTGACTTCCTGTTCTTCAGCTATTCCTTTATATTTATATAGCACGCTTAGATAGAAAGATCTATCTCTGTTCGTCCTATGATATATAAAATCTATTTAAAAATTATTAATTTATTTAGTAAGTTCTACTGCGCTACTATATTATTAGAAAATAATATTTTTAAAATAGTAGAATTAGTATATATTTATAGTTATATTTTAAAATTAGTATTTTAGCTAGTAAATAATATATTAAATTATAACTAAGTTTGCTTCTTTATTTAGTACTATAATAAATAGAAAAACTTTTTGAATTTTAGATAATAAATAATTTACTTATAAATCTTCCTAAAATTATTTTTCTAATATATAAAAGTCGACTAATCTTTATTATTATTTTTCTTCTTTATAACTTTCTCTAACTTATTTTTTTATAATATTATTCTTAGTTAGAAATTTAAATCTAAAAATCTTTTTATTTTCTCTATATATTTTTAATACAGTTATTTAAATAGATATTTTTTTATTACCCGATCTTTTAGTAGAGAAAAATTATATAAGCTAAATCTCTAATAATTTTCTAGTATAATTCGCCTATAATAAACTCTAAAATAAAATTAAATAAGAACAGCTAGCTAATTTTACTTATACTAATTTAAAAAGTTAGAAATAAATTACTAATATTTTTAAGATTATTAAAACTATTAGAAAGCTAAAAATCTAGCTATATTTAAAGTTTTTTAAACTATATTTTTTTAATTTTTATTTTAATAATATTTTTTAGTACAGTTAAATAGTAAGACTATTAAAAGAGATAAAAGTTTTAAAAGTATTATTATTTAAATTAAAACTATAAAATAAAAAAATAATACTTAATATATTTCTGCTAAGCCTAATATATTAAATTAAAACTAATATAATTAGATTTACTAATATATTTATTATATTCTTACTAATAATTATAATAATTATAACAGTATTTTTTACGGCAAAAATTAAAAAACTAGATAATATAAATATTTTTTATAGTAAATATTTATTTTAGTTTATAATAAATTTGCTAGTACGCAACTGTTAAAAAAAAACTTTATTATGATTTATTAGTAATAAATAGTTTTAAATTAAATAAGCTATATCTAACTAGTTAAAATTAAAAAAAACTTTCTTAGTATTCTCTCTATTTAATACTAATCTATTTATTTTAGTATTAAATTTTAAAATATATACTAGTAAATATAAGTAAAAAAAAATCAAAAATTTAATAATATTTTATATATATAAAATCTTAAGGCTAAAAAAAGTAGATATCAGAAATTTTTTTTTATTTCTAAAAGTAATGTAAGATTACTAATTTTATTTATAGATTTTAAAACTAAGAAAAGCAGACTTCGGAAATTATTTTTATTTTTTACTATTAATAATAATATAAGCTTTTTTAATCTTATCTATAATAAAAAACTAGCGTTTAAAAATATTAATTTTCTCTAAAAAAGAGTAGTTATAATAAGTATTTTCTACTATAAATTTTAATAAGATATAGTAGTAGAATAAACTAATTAATTTATTTATAGCTAGCTTAGCTAATACTAAATTACTAAATATATTATTAGAGATAGTAAGCTAACATACTAGAGAGGACTAGATAATAAGGAGAAGATAATATAAGAAGTAGCTGCGGTCAGAGTAACTAAGTAATAGATATATAACTGTTCGCTAGTCTCCTATAAGAAGAGACCAGCGGTAGGTTTTAGTAGATCTTACTAAAATACGGGTCGGGTTAGGTTTTAAGCTTAGAGAAACCGCCCACGGGTAATCCGTCGCGGGTTTTATGCACTCTAAACCTGTCTGTAGGTTCTTAGCGGGTACCTGTAGGTAGACCTATTTAGTCTAAAATCTGTATAATTTACGTATAATTTTAATTAGTTACTAATCGTAAAATTCGTAACTTATTGCCGTTATGTCTTCCCTTGTATAACACTAGGTACTCTTCTCTAGAAATATATTTTTAATATTTATATATACACACATACCTTTAGCTTATTTATTCTTAGTATAGCTTTTAACACTAAAATAACTTCTCTAATTTTCCTATAATACGTCCTATACAAAAAAAATATTATTATTAAAAAGATAGCCATACTAAATTAATACTAATTTAGAGGCAGTAACCCCCTAAGTACAGGAAACATTAACTAGAAAGCCGCCGTAAGGGTTCTTGGGTCGGGGCGGGTTCTTAGGTACCTGTAAGTTCGACGTATTCAACAAGATAGATAGATTAGAAACTGACGACGCGTTAGTAAACGCCAGATTTTCTACTACTATAATAGAATCTTTCTTTCTATATCAGCCTAGTAAATTATATTATAGCGGTTTCTATATCGGCCTTATCGCGATCTATGCCACAATCTCTAAATTAATTAACTTTAATTAAGCTATTGTTAGAGCTGTCTCTAGAGTCCGATTTTCGCTCTTCTATAAGCCACTTAGAAATTTTCTACCTTTCTAATTACTAAAGGCGGTACCGACTAATTAGTATAATAGCTGTTTACTAGTACGCGAGGGACACTCGATATTATACTAAGAGGACTTCTAAGAACTCTTCGACGTGTCGGACCGGACCGCCGAAAAAACTAGGTTCTTTATAAGACTATAAATGAAGATAACTTCTTATTCTAGTAGCTCTAGACTAAGTATAATCGACAGCTAAATAGAGACGGGTAGTCTAAGATTAGATAGTCCGTAGAGCACTTCTTAGAGATATAGAAGCACTTTGATTAGGTAGCCGAATTAAGTTCGGGACGGCCTAAGGTTATCTGTCAGGCTTGCTCGACTTTACTTAACTATCTCTAGTATAAATCACAGAATAAGCGCGATAGAAAAATACTAAAAATCCTTTTCTTACTGTAAAGAAAAGAAAAAAGCATCGAGCTAAGTCCTTATCTCTAATATAATTAAGAGAATATATACCAGCCTACTGTTAGACGCGGGGAAGTTTACTAGAGTATAACTAGAAAAACAGCTGTTAAAAACTATTATGTATTTATAATTCCTATTTAAGATTATTAAAGATTCTACATTTTAGAACTTTCTTAACCTTGTTTACTCGGGACTTTAAGAGCTAGAGATCTCTTTAGCTAAGATACTCTGTCGATATTTATGTAACGTAATAACTATACGGTAAAAGTTATAGTTAGAGAAACTACCTAATAATACGAAAGTATCGCTTGCGTTAGATTATTAGACTAGCCTCTTTTAATAAGTATTTATAGCTATTACTATCTACTATATTAACAAGAAGTAGAATTACTAGGAACTTTTTCTTAGATTTAAGCCCCTACACGGCGCTTATACGGGTACTAATCTAAATAATATTCTTGTCCGCCTGCTAAGAAAAAAGCAACTCTTACATTAAATATTTAGCGTGACTACCGACAATACAACTAATAATAAGATTTTAATTCGGACCTTATAGAACGCTCTTCTTTTTTCTAGTGTAATTAACTCTTAAAAATCTATTATTCGCGTCTCTTGTATAGCTTACATTATTTAGTTATATTTAAAGCAGCTTTTTAGATATATTAGAGTCGTACTAAAAAATAAAAAGATTATAGATGTCTGGTTAGACTTACAAGTTAGTTTCTTAAGAAATTTAGCAGATAATAGGGCTATTACTTATATTTTAATAAAAATATATATATATACTGTTCTACAGCTAGAAGAGTAGTACTAATATTATTATATTTTCAGATTCGGTTATTTATAATTTTTATTAATATAAGTCTTTAGTAGCGAGATATATTCTTATATCTCTAACTAAGCCTTATCCGGGTCTTTCTATTATACAACATATAAATACAGTAGAACTTAATATTCTTAATACTTCGAAGAGTACGCCGATTATAAAATTATATTAATAAGTATTGCGACAACTATAACTACTTGTAGTTTAGACTGTCGAATATAGAGTAGCGATAAGTTAATTATCTTCTCTAGTTAATAAAGCTTTTTTTCTAATTTACTATGGCCCTTATAAAAATAAGAAATATTATAATTTATAGCGTATTTCTTATATATAGAAAACTTCTGGAGCATATTAAAAGATCGAATTAATACCTTAGAAAGAAAATAACGCTATAAAAGAAAAATATATTTAATACATTAGTAGTAGCGAAGTAGAAGTTAAGAGAATATTACGAAAAAAATCTATTGTAACCATAGATTTCTCTATAAAATAAGCACTCTGCTTGCCCCTTAGTATAAGCTCTCTATCTTTAACAATACTAAGTACTCTAGATATTACGGCTAAACTTTAAAGCGTTACTATAAATATCTAAGAGCTTCTTTCTAGCAATACTAGCAGCAAATCCTAAAGATATCCTTCCGTGCGGCTCGGACGAGTTACTCTTAGCAGATATCAGAGTTAGACCGGCTGCTTATTCTATTAGATCCGTCCGAATTCAACATAGGTATTAATCTAAATAAAGTAGATTGATATCTTAGAGAAAGTAAGGATTTTCGGTATATTCTCTACTATAATATTTAATAAGATATAAGAACTGTCTAAATCTCGCCTCGGGCTTACTAGAAAAATTATAAATATAAATATTTAGTACTCTTATAACTAGCTCGTAATTTACTTTCTGTCCCGGCTATAAGAGTAAGGGTTAAACAGCTTTTTAATACCGCATGAGATATCTGCCACTATTATTAAGAGTTTTTAAATAAGATAACTATATATGACCTAATAATATATATATGCTCGGAAAAATTCAGCCTAAATATCTAGTAGAGGAGCAATCTTAAGCCTTACTTAACAGAAAGTAGTAGGTAAGAGACGCCTAAAGAAGAAGAAACTCTCTTAAATTAAGAAGACTTCAATTCTATTAGTAATAATAAAGAGGATGCTCCGGACAGAACTAACAGCTATAATATTCCTAGCGAGATAACATACTAGATAGTAATTAAAATAGCAGGAGTACCTCCTAGTAATAACAATAAATAGAATATAAGCGAGGAAGAAAATAATAAGATACTACTATTACTATCTCTAGTAACTCAGCTAGGCGGCAGAGCTTAAAGAAAATCTAGAAGAGTAATAATGCTATCTAGTAGACTATAGAGTTACGAACTATATTAAAATTTAATAAGTTATAAGACAGTTAACTATCTTTTCTTTTAAAAAACTATCGGCAAGTACTAGGTCATTTAAATTTGTAATCAAAAATAGTTAAAAGTAGATAAATATATCTTAAATATACTAACCTGTAGGAGAAATACGGCATAAACTATATAAGTTAACTAGTTAATTTTATTTATTTTTATAGGTTTGAATAGGTACCCGTTTAGGTCTTAGATCAGGTTTTTAAATCCAAAACCCGCCCGCGGATCTACTAACTAAGATCCGACCTGACCTATAGGGCGGGTTTCGCATAGACAGATTAGGTTTTAGGCGGGTAGTGGCGAGGTCTAGATTTTAGTGTAGCAAGAAGTTATATAATATAGCTGCAGTTAACTAATCCTTCGTAGCAGTGCCTAAGGTCTAACATATATAAAATAATAAATTAATAACTAAGATTTTTAGAAAGAAGAATTATAGAACTGTAGAGAGTTCCTATTAGAGAAAAGCCCTATCTAGTCTAATTTAATTAGAATCTTAGCTTACTAAGAAACTTCCCTAGAAATCTAAGAAAAAAGAGAAAGAAAAGTAAGAGTTTAAAAGTTTGATCATTAAACTAGGAAGCTTTAGGACTCTACACAACTCTGGTTAACTTTAGAGGATAAATCGGCTATATTTATACTTATAGTTTCATAGCCTAGAGTCTTCTAGAATCAGATAATTAATAATTAGAATAAGAGATAAAATAAAAGATAGAATAAAATAGAATCTGTTATAGGACAAATAAAGATAGATCTTTCTATCTAAGCGTGCTGTATAAATAAGAAGAAATAGCTAAAGAATAGGAAGTTAAGTAGCGGTCAGATATTAATAAATTAGGTAAGAAGGCAGCGTGCGGCGGCAGAAGCAAGATTCTGCCGAGCTCTAGCTACTGGTTCGTACAAGGCCTATAGAATCTATAATAATAGCCCCCCCCTTTTTTTTCCTGTAGTCTTATTCGGGAGAAGCCAGACTCTGGTTATCTAGCGTGCGTGTAAGCTAGCGGTCTAATATCTAGTATTCTTAGAGGGTGGTAGCTAGCTTCTATATCAGGCAGGCGTATCCGGTCTATTTTACCTTATATTATAGCTAAAAGCCTTTACCTCGTCGTACGCGGCGTTCGTTAAGAATCTCTTTAACTTAGTATTTGTTCTCTTCTTCTATTTAGATTACTAGTAGCTAGGGATTATTAGACTATTAAGATAGGAATAGGTTGGTAACAGTAGATCGGAGAAAGTTAATATAAAAAATTAGATAGATATCTAGGGGTATATTAAGGCGTACAGCATAAGTACTAATTACTTTAAAAATCGTATATTTAGCGTTCTTCTAGTCCAGTTTCTTATTAGGTTAGTCAGTAGTTGTCAGACAGGAGCGACCCTACTATATAATACTGTATCATTACCAGCTAGTGTGGCGTCACGCTTTTTGGCCTAGTGGTACAGTTCGACAGTAGTAATATTCCGAAAACTAAGCTAGACTTTATCTTTTTTATACGAAGGGGCTGGGCTTCTCTACTTATTTGCCTGTCTTTCTGCTTTCTATTATATATAGGCGGCTAATACTTAGGCCTAGCTAAGAGCTTCTATAATCTTCCGTACGATAGCCTTGTCTTTCTGTAGTAGGCTTCTAGCAGGCTCTTCTGCTAAGCTGTCTAAGTCTTCTATAGATATAAAGGAAGTCAGATAGAAGCCGTAGCTTAGAAAGAATAAGCTAATTCCTGTTGCGGTTAACGTACGAGTATTTAGTATAAATTTAGCAAGAAGAAGCAGCTAGTTCTAATTCTGCTAGTTATAACAGGTATAAGTATATAGATAGGCTTCGACTGTACTATTAATACGCTTAGTAGTCCTGTCTATTTAAAAATAATATATAGTTAAAAGACGCTTTTAGATTCTGGTTAAAGCGCAGATACAAGACTAAACTAGGCTAATAAACTAGGGTCTTCTATCCGAGATAATTACTTTAAAAAATCTATATTTACTAATAATCTGTTATATAAGTATCTAGGTTACCTACTCCGCGTTAGTCTCGGCTATTCCTTTAAAGATGACTTCTTTTATCAACCGATTAGTAACTACTAAGATAGTAGTTTTGCCGTCGCTCTTAGGAAGATTAATAATAAAGTCCATAGAGAGTTCTTGCTAGGGTCTATCGGGCATAGAGAGAGGCTTTAAGAGACCTTTCCGCTAGTCTCTTTAGACTTTCAATCTATTGTAGGTATTATAGTTCTGTATAAAGCAGCAGATATCTTTCGCTATATTAGGCTAGAAATATTCCCGACTAACTAGCTAATATATCTGCTCTTTTCCCGAATAGCTAAGAACTAGGGGATTATAAGCCTATTATATTAGGCCCGTATAGAGTAATTTGAAATTAGAGACCTATTGCCTGCCGCGGAATTATACGAAGCTCTATTAGTCTAATTAGACCTCGCCACGACCCTGATTTTGGGTCCCTCCTACCGACTCGCGACCCGAACCTGAACGGTTCCGGGTCCCGGCTTCATGACCCGGGCCTACCCTCAGGGTCATAAAATATCGTCAGGGTCATCCTGACTACGACTCTGACTACCCTAAATTATATAATTCTTTTACGCCTTTCCTGATTAGGATACATAATTTCGCTGACATATTATTATATATTACTGTTTCTTATACCTGTTCTGTATATTTAACTTAAATTCTATTAATTTTTATCTACCCCCTATATAATTCTTTAAAATTTATCTTTTAAATAAATCTCCCGGCTTAGTAATAGTAAACTTGCCCTTTTTTATATCTAAGAGAAATTGTTATGGTGTATCTTACAGAAAGTTGGTAAAACTGCTGTGTAAGGGCACGGAAGTATATCTTGAATATATAAGATAGTTGCACCGTATCCCGCAGAATTAAATACTATCTATATTTCCCCCTATCTCCTGCGGTGATAGTCTTGAAACCTAGTTAGTAACTTAGAAATGGCTGTATGACCGTAGCTATCGCAGTCGAAGGGAAATCCCACGGGAACCCTATTCTATGCTATAACATTAGGGTACAGGATAGAATTTAGGATAGGAAATTCCCTTCTAACGGTTAGCCTAACTATCCTAAGGGTTACCTGAACTACTCTACGGGCGACCCTGTCTACCCTAGCTACTCTAAGGATAACCCTAACTACCCTAAGAGTCACCCAATTAGCTTAAGGATCTAAATAGAAAGCAGGCCTTAACTATAATCTATCAAGCAAATAATCCGATAATATAGAATTAGCATGTACCTCTACCCTCGAGTCCTTTCGCCTAACTCCAAGAAAAATCCTAGTAAGTCCTTCCTACCCGTACACAGCTTTATTATATCTCAGTTGTCTGATATATTTCTCTTCTCTACATATAATGCGCCACTATCAGATTTCCTTAAATACGTTGCTAATTCTACATAAGCCTAGCTTTTCTCCCCCGTCCCTTCGGGAAGCTAACAGACCCTCTACGAGCCTCTAACAGCCCCTAAATATCTTAAACGCGTTTGCCCCGACCGGGTTAGAATATATATTCTATATTCTCCAGAAATAAGTTATGATTTTGTAACTTAGTAGCTTTAGACCGACTTTAGGAGGAAGAAACGGATAACTTAGAATAGGAAACATGCAAAGTACTGGGGGTACTTTAACCAGATCGCCTTAGACAGGAGTGGGAAGCCAGGAGTTATGTGCTAGCAATATCAGAAGGTCCTTGATCACCCTAGTTAGGCTCACAGCGGAACGACTTCAATAAACAAGCATTATAATAGGGTAATTTGTCGGAAAGCCGCCTTAGCCTAAGGGCAGAAGCTAAATATTAAGCTTGTATTAGAGCATGCTGTATGTTTAGAACCCTATTATAGCTTTTATTATACTAACTCTTCTACGTCTAAACTCAGAATACGCCTGTATAAAAATTTAACACATATATTTAGCAGCAGAAGCTTACAAAGCTTCTTACTGTATTACATCTTCTGTTCCTTTTTCTTGAACATCCTGAATTCCGTGATCTTATTTCTTACGCCCGGCTCGCACTATTAATGCCAGATATCCCGTCCGCTAAAGCTATGCGCCGGCAGCTTCGAGAACTAGTCCGTAAGAACCAAAAAAGTGTCCTTTAGACGCTCCCCCCTGGTGCTAAGCTATTATTTATCCTTAATTGCTGGATATCTCTATTTAAGCAGGCATTTATGGCTATTACTAGATACTTTATTAATAAAGACTGGCAGTACCGTGAGCTTTTACTTGGATTTAAACCCTTATATGGAGCTTATTCTGGTATAAATCTAAGTAAGGTAGTTTTTGACTTGCTACAAGAGCAGCAGATCACTAACCGAGTCCTTTCGGTCACTACCGACAATACTTTAAATAACAAGACTCTTATAGAGAGTGTCTACGAGGCGATTGAAAGTCTATAATCCTCGAGCGATGTCGCCGTTATTTAAGTACCATGTATTGCACATATTATCTAGCTTAGTCTAAAAAGTCTGCTTGGGAAGATGAAGGCTATTCTAAAGAACGATAGGGTCGAGCAGATATAGTCTGATAATCGGGTAGAAGCTCTCCGGGGGACGCAGCAGAATAGAGAGATTATGCACATTCTAGGTAAGGTAAGACGCCTTAACTTCGTTTTAATCTATAATACTAATTAGTATTTTAGGTCCGAAACCTTGCGATTTATATTAACGCGAGTCTTTAGCGCCGGGAGTTATTCTATAACCTACAGACAAGAGAGCCAAAGCTAGTTCCAATCCAGGATGTTACTACTCGGTGGAATTCTATATTCTTAATACTCGCACGTGCGAAGAAGCTCCAGCAGGCCTTTGATGCTTTCTGCTCCCAGTACGACTAAGGGCACTTTATCTTAAGTCAGGAGCAGTAGCGGCAGGTCAAATATCTTCTTTATATTCTTGAGCCTTTTCACCGATTCACAACGCTTTTATGTAAAATAAAGAATGTTACTATCTATCGGGTTTTCAAAGTCTACAACAAGCTATTTGATTACCTTAAGAAGTCGATTAACCAGCTTCGACGGAAGAGGGTTGCTTAGAAGCAGGTAATGCTTACATCCCTCGAAGCAGCAAAACTTAAGCTTTCAGCCTACTATAGAGACACCGACCAGATTAATAGCTATATCTACGCGATTGGTACAATCCTTTCTCTATAGGATAAACTTAAGTTCTTCTTAACTTCCGACTGGGATCTAGACCTAGAATCCGGGGTCGATTACTGAGCAGCCTATCGCCAGAGCCTTGAGTTCTTCCTCAAGAAGTACTCTGAAAGTTTTGCTGAGGATTATTAGAGGTTAGGTGCTCCAATAATAAGCTCGATACTAGATGAATTTAATCTAGCTTGTGCGCTAGATAAGTCGTAGCCGTCTTAAAATTTATAGCTAGTATAGTCGGACGAGCTTACAAGGTATCTTAGCAGCAGTAAGTATCTCTTAATCTCTATTAGAGCAATTACTGATTAATAGTTTAGATACAATCCTAAATACCCAGCCTCTGACCTAGTGGAGAGATCATCAAGATAAGTTCCTTACGATGGCGAGGCTTGCTCGTGATATGCTTTCTATCCTAGCTAGCGGTGTAGGAGTAGAGCGGCTTTTTAACTCGGCACGAGATGTCTGTCACTATCATCGAGGATCTCTTCAACCTTAAATAATTTCAGACCTTATAATGTATATATGTATATTACGGTTTGAGATTCAAGAAGAGAAGCGAGTAATACTCTCTAAATACCTCTTAGTTCAGGAGATACAGGCTGTAAAGGAAGAGAGAACACAGCAACAACTTGCCGTTAATCTAATTAGTAACAATAAAGAGGATGAAAAGTCTATGGCATAGCTCTAAACAAGGTTACAGCCCTAAGTTACCTCGTAGGCTACCCAGGGTCCGTCCGTAAAAGTACTCGGCAAACAACGCCTAAGTAATATAGCTAATAATATAAGAGACGGTGAGGAGGAAGACGATAGTTAAAAGCCGGAGGAAATGCCTCTGCCAGAGACATAGCACTAAGTATCAGGCAGAGTCCGCAAGTGTTTAAGGTTACTAGATAGGTACGAAACGTTTAGCATGTAATTAGATAATTATACTATATTCTCGATTGATTTATTAGTCTGATTTATTTTGATTTAATCCATTCTACACTGCTAAATTAGAAAACCACTCTTCTGAATGCTGTAAGTGAGATACTAAAACATACAGCCAAAATCTACATAACTTATGCTCGGCGTGACTTGCCCCAGTTTGCCTTATTTAATGACCCTGAGGGTAGGTTCGCGACTTTTACGACCCTACCCTGACCACATTTCAGGGTCTAACCTTACGACCCTAAAACCTGCATGGTCCGGGTCGCGGTCCGGGTCGTCAGGGTCACCCGCGGGTCGTGGTGAGGTCTACACACGGCACGCTTAGATAGGAGAATCCATCTCTGTTCGTCCCATAACACTACCGACCTATCTACCAACCTACTTATTATATATATTTTACCTAGACTTCACTTTACTATAAGAAATCTACTTAAAAGTGAGAGATAACTGAGATATTTATCTATCTGCCTACCTACCTGACCACCTGCCTACCTAGCTAGCTAGTAGCCTCAGGCAGCATGCTTCCTTATCGGGGCTAGCCTACCCGCGACCATAGAGCCGACCTAAAGAGGAATAGGCTACCCTAAAAGACCGCTGGGCGTATCCCATCAAAATTTCCCCTCAGAAACTAGTCCACCTAAAAACTTTAGAACTAGGGGGTGAAATCACTTCAAATGTTAGTAGAGTAATATTTAGACAATTAGAACTAGCTGGTATTTTCCCCGATAGAAAAAGCTCTAAAAACTATCGACTTTTTGTGGGGGGGGGGGGGG
>MSJE01000225.1:1185472-1329761 GCA_001931935.1 Aspergillus aff. floccosus IMV 01167 | reverse complement strand
AACTTATGCTCGGCGTGACTTGCCCCAGTTTGCCTTATTTAATGACCCTGAGGGTAGGTTCGCGACTTTTACGACCCTACCCTGACCACATTTCAGGGTCTAACCTTACGACCCTAAAACCTGCATGGTCCGGGTCGCGGTCCGGGTCGTCAGGGTCACCCGCGGGTCGTGGCGAGGTCTACCCAGTACTGGGTTTGGGGTTTTGCATATCAACCCAGACCCAGTACTGGGTTCGAGATCTGGCCCCAAAACCCCACCCAGACTGGGTTTGGGTTGGGTCAGGGTCTGGGTTTTTGGGGTTCTGCGGAAGCCTACCTTGGACACCTGGCTATGTTCCCTCGGCCTGATGTGAACCCTGTTTGTTGTATATACTTACTATCCGGGAACCATGAGACGGCTAATCTCATATACAAGAATCAGCAGGGCAAATATCTTGTACAGCATTCACTCCTACGTTCTGAAGTATCTATCGTCCGCAAGGAAAATAAGTAAAAACATACAACAGCCGGGATTCGCTGGTGGTCACCCACCCAACTACTAACCGGCCGGCGTGTGGCTTAAGTACGGCTGAGCGGACGGGAAGCCCTGTTCTCCACACCCTGTGGTCGTATGTGGCTAGTTTGCCTTTGAACTGATATTAGTGTAAGTGGGCCATAGGAGAAAAAGTGAGCGAGGGCTGAACTAGTTTGAAGTATGATATGTGATCGATAATTCTATGAGAGCATGGCAATTGGCTGTTACAGCTGTAGCCACTGTGTCAATATTGAATTTTATAAGTTGAACTGAGGCATGGAAATGCGGTCTGGAGTTTGAACTATGGAGAATGGAGATTGGATGATAGGAGCTAACCGCATAATTAAACACGCCAAGGAAGTTACGGATAATTAAAATCGACTCTCTCTTCGACATAGGTCTACACCAGCATATCATGAGACTCCATGTTTTGTTACTTGGACTCTTTGGAACTACCGAGCGTAGAATTAATAGGAACCTCAAATCTCTATCATTGGTCAGTGCCACTAAGTATCAGAATGTCAAGAATCTACTTTGGCAGGTTTGATGTCCTATAGGTCAGTTGAATGGTAAACAATAGTCACTGTAGTACTAGGGGATTCAATGCTAATAATATAATTGAAACCATTATTTATAATTTTAGCTACGATACTATAGAACTATACAAATTACAATTATAAGTTCTATATCTACGTATATTTGTATAATAAAATTTTAGAAGAATTATATTATTTTAAATTCATAAATTGGTAAAGAAAAATAGATAACATATACTTCTAAGGAGTAAATAAACAAGGGCACTAGCTTAATTATATTGAAATGTATATATCTATGTCTCCGGAATTTTTAATTTCTAATTCTTAATATTATTTTTATTTCCGTTGTAAAAAAAAATAGAAAATAATCCTTATTTTTTTAAGATTAGACTTTTTAGTAAGTATCGAACTGTACCAGTAGGCCAAAAAGCGTGACGCCACACTAGGTGGCAATGATACAGTACTATATAGTAGGACCCGCGCGGGTTTGCGGGTCACCGCGCGGGTTTTAATAATAAAAATATAAATATTTTATATTTATTAGTATCTAATTATATTTGTAGTTGTCAGACAGTAGGGGTGTTTGTTTCCAAGGTCATGAGCATTTGAAAGATTCTCGAGTGTAACAAGTAAGGAGACAGCGGATGGCTAAAGCCTATACTACCTATCTAGTCTTACGTTGAACTACAGCGTGATTATCCAACCCAAGAACTTTCCGATGCCGTTGTGTACGTCAACATCGTGAGAGGCGGCCTCCTCGGTCTTGCAGGTAGTGGCAGCTGAACGGTTGGCACTCATCTTCCAGGCTGGCGACCACAGCTTTGACAAGCCTTACTAGTATGATCGGCGCTGTTCTACCCAGTACTCGGACACATACTCTATTCCTGTATGCCGAGAGCGAGGCTTGTTTTGTTGGTGCTGGTCAGACAGAGGCCACCGTTCTGAGCGTGAGACTAGGCCTCCGGTATCAAACCAACGAAAAGGGAAAAAAAGTGGATTTGTTTGTCTCACCTCGGGCAGACGCAGGCTTCTGACTGTGTTATCAAGGGCCCCCAGGACTGGGCGGGTCCGAGAAGATCAGCGGGGTCTCCATGGACATGTACTCTTCCCGTATGTATCGAACTAGTAGCTGTCCATTGAGGTTGTGCGGAGGGAAATATACATAAAAGCAGGCTATTATTTAATAATAAGTTCGCTTTTACGATCGTTTCTACATTGCAGTCTTTTCTTTACTTGTACGCTTCGGATATTTGAATACTAGATTTCTGCTGTGTTAGTGAAGCACCGACATAGCTAATCGCCTTGGTGGGTAGGCTCCGAGAGAATATTATACCCTCAACTGTTCATTCATTTCATATTTATTACCATCGGCTCCCCTATAGTGGCCATGTCTTTTCATATTGCTGTGGTTGGTAAATGCTGAATCTCAGCCATTTTCGTGCTCACTCATAGATAATAGTCCGAGGTAGTGTCGCCGCGGCGGACGACGGCCACTTTCATTTCCAGGTCTGGCCGCAGGTGTTGCTCCGCCTCATCTGACGTTTCCTATGTCGGCTCTTAGAGGTTGTGGATATGGCACAGAAGTCGACCCTCTTCTTCCTTGACCCCTGCCCTGGTCTCCGGAGTATGCAGAAGTAGACCAGTCCTTGCTGCCTGAAGCCTTATCCTTCTTAGAACAAATGGGACCAGGGACAGGTTGCGGTTCTGTCCCCCCTGAGTTGGTCGCGTAGCTGCTTCGCCAAATATCGAAGGCCAACACTTCAATGCTTTTCTAGTCGACAGGATTGATATTACTAGGTTAGAATCAACCAATCCATCCAGGCCTTGTTTGTTAAGAAGCTGCCGAAAGACACATTATACTAGAATAAATTGCCTTTTAAATCATAGACATAGAAGGCCCTCTTGGTAAATACATCTAGTACAATAGATACACTTAGGGCTATAGTCGGCCTTATAGATAGCTATCACTAGATTTGCTTCGTCCAGGAACTACTTTAATAATTATCCACTATTCCCATTCTACATAGTGCAAATTCTTGGGGATTAGATTAGGTAGGCACTTTTAGCATTAAGTTTGTTGGTTGAAACTCAAATCTTACACGTAGTAAACCTTAAATAGACAGAGCTTTACCATTCTTCTGATTCCGTGCTAGGGTTAGACAGTTGCGCTGCACCAGCAATCTGACAAAATTCTCTGTAGGTTGCCCTATAACTACAATAAATTTTCCGCCAACCCTGCAGACTCTTCCTTCGAGGTTATAGCACCAGGACATTGCGAACAACGGATTTAGAACTGGCCCAGGGGAGCACATGTGTGGCTAGGTCGGCTGGAAGTGATAGTAAGGAGAGAAAGAAATCATAGTTGCAGATACCGATGTTTAAACAGGATCAATTATATGATGTAGCTGAGAATATAGAGTAGGAAGAGGAAGCGGGTAATGATGACGATGGGAGCTGCCTACGACAAAATCCCGGGTAGGGTATATAATGATAGGCATCCACATGGGTATACTAAGGAGGTATTTAGGTATTCGCTTGACATCTTTCACTGTCAACTACCGACCTAGGTACCTGGGCAGATCAGTAGATTGTTGTTATATCGTGCCTCCGCTGCCCGCCTCTGAAGCTGTGCCATAACCCGAGCTTCTTGGAAGACCAGGAACTTCTTTGGCCAGTCAACACGTCCACTAATCACTTTTCTGGTTGAGGTTGTTGTCCAGAAGCACGACTGGAGTTATTTATTGGATTCTTAATATAGAAGTATTGGGATATCTATAATACTTGTCGGTTTGAAATTACAATTGGCTCTTCAACTACGTATTATCAAGTACTTCAGGTACATATAGTCTGTTGGGTTCTGTAGTTGTCGGATGAAGACAGCCTTCCCCGTTCAGTGACTGGGGAACAAGGGATCTTTGACGCTAATTGTTGGAAAATATTTCTCATTCCGCTCAGAATCCACAATTTCTGTTATCTAGAGGGGTGGCTTTCAACATTATTTCCTTTCTCACCTTTCCACCCGCACGTCAAGAGCTGGTTTCTCTCAAGTGACTCCTTTGGACATATATCCTCATCGCACAGAATAAGTTACAACCAGATCCACATGCCTACTGCTTGAAGAGGTAATGGTAAGAGCTTTCCTCCAACAATCTGATTATGCGTCTAACCGTAAGACAGGACGATCATTTGCATTACCTCAAATACTGCCCCACAACGATGCCCGAGATACGGGGAAAAGGCCTAGGCCAAGCTGCCCGAAGTCTTTTGTCGAGAAGCCTCCTAGAGGCATAAAGCGAGAAGCTGTGAGAAGGTCCTAAGTTTTATTATGGCCTTCGACTCGAACCACCAGATCCAAAAAGTTGGTGAGCTCAGAACACCATGGGCTTTCCCAAACCATAGGAGAACGTAGCAATTAACGTTTCTGGCTTGTAAATTTGTTGCATATGATGGCGCTACGGCTTCTTTTCCGCTTACAATAAAACTCGGTTCCTTACGTCTTCGGAATGGCTCTCGTTCTGCAGCGTCCCAGGCATTGCAGTGGGGTGCATATGCCACCCAGAATGGACTCAGTCTCAATGTGTGTTTCATGTATTGGGCCCTGAACGCTTTGGGCGAGAAGGAAGCTGGTTTCTATTTACCTATGGAGCAAGACTTGCTATTGTTCCCTCTCCGGAAGGATTTCCGCGTTGCTAATCAAAGATAGATCGAAAAAGGCTACCATCCCCCCATGGTGGCTCACAAGCACAACGCAGCCAATACAAATCACAGCCTAGACGAAGAAGAGTCGGAGACAAGGGTACCATGGAGGTTGAGGTCGAGTAAAAAAAAAGTGGCAGATGTAATCGAGATTGAGGACCGGTAGGAAGATGGCGTGTACTGCGGTGCTGTCGAGAAATCTCTTGGAAAAGAGAAATCTGGGATGTTCTTCGTTTGGTGGCCATTATGACTAGTACCTAGTCTTCATCTCTAACTCTTAATTTAGAAGGATATCATTTGATTGCTAAACAGACAACATTGATAATACCAACGCTGAGTAGCTACAGAGTAAGGAACTTCACTCACTCCTGGAATTGGTGGAGTCTTCTTTTTACACTACCTAAGTAGAAGAATTCCCACATGAAGTATCCCTGTTAGTGAATAGGTTATGTGCTTCGTGAATCCTACCACTTGTTACCTTATTCTGTACAAATACGGTGACTTATTCATTCTTCCATTGGGTAGTATAGGCAAGCTTGTAGTCATAGCTCTTCTAAGACACGGCAGTCAGTATCCAAGGATGCTACTGTTCAGCTAGGCTGAACCAGACGGGCAGACGGGTTCTACCAAGGATCTAGATAAGGACAAGGTAATAGAGTAGAGATAAATCAGGAGGAGAACATACAAATACACGGCCCAAATTAATTCTCGGACAAAATTTCAATCTTGTGGTGTCCCACTGGGCCGCACAGTATGCTGGCACCCTATCTGATCTCAATCGGAGTACCTAAGGTACCTTAGATAGAATGCGAAATATTGAGAATACATGGCACACACCAAGTGCTTACTTAAGGTACAAGGCTTCATCTTGTTAGTAGATACAGTAGTAACCTGATTGATATCCTCGTCCTGCATTCCTATTGTCTGCATAGATCTGAAAACCCTGGCAGTATATACAAGGTCAGGCGTAGCGCGATAGCAATACTATACCCACGGCAGGGCGATCCTGGCGCTTCGTAATCTACCATATTGTCGACAGACGATCGTTCAGACGTAACAAGGTTGATTCATAGGAAACATTTTTTTCTAAATTATCGACACTGCTCCCAGGACAAATCCGACAAATGGCCTACCGCTGGTCGAGTAAACCAACATCCCAAACATTCACGCCCTTCGGTTATTCTCCGCAAAACAGTACGGACGGCCTTGAGGTTCGGTACCGATATGGTATTCATCGCTAGTAGCAAGCACCTTCGTTTAAACGCTCTCAAGGACCTGCTCCTTGAACTCCCGCTCAACCTTGTGGCCCTTGTCATCGGTGGTAGACTCGCCGTGGAGGTTCAGGAGAGCGCCGAGGTCAAACTTGGGGGACTTGAGGAGCTTGACCTTGCGGATGTGGACCTATACGCACGTTTAGTAAATCTTCGTATGTGAAGCGAATGGACAAAGCGTGGTGACTAACGTTCTGGAGAGGGTAAATGCCCTGGGTGGCCTTCTCGATCTCACGGCCAATGACCTCGGGGATCAGCTTGGTGGTGAGCTGAGAAAGAGAGCAGCTGGCGGCTTCCCGCTGCATGATCTCGGTCATCTTCTTGCGGATAGCACGAATCTGGGAAGAGCGGGCATAGGTCGTCTTCTTGATCTGGTTGGGGCGTCTCTTGGTGAAAGCAATGGCGAAAAGACGGAGGAGGTAGTCGTCGGTCGTCTTGACGGTGACGTTGGCCTCAATGAGTGACTGCCACTTGCGCACCAGGGAGCGCAGCTTGTCGGTCGTGAAGTCCAGGCCGTGGAAGTTGGTCAAGCAGTTCTTTCCCTGGATTTCATCGACGCGGAGCTTGACCTTGCGGAAGGCGTGGTCCTCGTCGTTCTGGAGGTCGGCAAGAGAGACTTCGAAGATACGTCCCTTCAGGGAGTCGTTCGCGTTCTTGAGACCGCTGGTACGGTTGACGAGGGTCTTTCCGACACTTTTGTTTGGCAAGTTGGTCAGTCGTCTGAGCGGAACGTAGTGACAAACTCTGGATATGGGATAGGAACTGAAGGCAACGAGCGCTAGACATACTCTCTGATCTGGAAGGTAGAGGGAGCCTGGGATTTCTTAGCGACATTGCAAATTATTGAAGCGCGAGACTTACCTTCACAGAGTACTCATCCTTCCGCGAGAAGGGGTCAACGGTTCTCTTCTTGATACCCTTCTTGCCCTTCGACAAGCGCTTGTTCCTACCAAGCCGTTAGAATTGATGATCTCCAACGTTTCGAAAAACCAGAAATAATGGCAACCATACTTTCCAACGGCCATTGCTGCGACTCGAGTCTATCTTGAGGCTATCGAAGACAGACAGTATTCACACACCACGGGGTCCGGTGGAGGGAGTCGATGCGATTTACGCTTGCTGGGTCGACGGAACGAAAGTCGAAAACAAAATCCCACAGAAAAGTCCGCTAAGCGAGCCGCCGGCCCTATCCTTAGATTACATAATATGACTCCCCCCACAAACTCGGACACCTTACACATGATTGGCCACATAATGTGATCACATGATAGTTCCTTTCTAAACTGGATCAATGGTACATTGACGGTGGGCAAAAGATCCAGTACATGGGGTCTTAGGTAGGTACCTATATACATGTTGAATTTCTCAAAGTATTGCCAACCTACCCATATTTAGTGTGTATAGAAGGCATAACCCTTCAGCCTCTCCCAACACCTTGGTACACGGTTCTTTGCATAGGGCCTGGAATGTCACGGCCAATTTCTGTGAATCCAACAATTATCTCCATGACCTTTTGAGAGATTCGTATTGTGCAGAGACGAGATCAGTTTCCTATATCTCGCAATTGGAATTTCAACATCCAACGCATACCCACTTTAGACACATTCTACCAGAGACTTTGTATATAAAGTTGCCTGATAATTCTCGAGATATTGGTGCGCTCATCTATTAGGGTTGGTATTGAAGGCGGAAGGAAGGCGGTAGGTGCTTGTACCTACAATTCTGCCTTATGGATGATGTAATACTCGTTCTTATGAAATTCCCGTCGGCGTACTCGGTGACTTTGGAAGGAGCAGGCACAAGGAGAATCTATTGATCAATCAGCGCCATCATTCGCGACTACTATCACAACATCCGATATCAAAGATACTTTGGTAGCGATTTCACTCCGCTAAATGAGAACAAGACTGATGATGTCCCCGCAGGTACTTCGGAATAGCCTAGGAAGTACGGAGTAGTTCCTCGGACCACACGTTACCACACATCTCAACACCATGGTAGGTTGTTTTAACGCTTCTTTATAAGATCTCCATTGTTTCTAATATTTCTCGTTTGTGATTGAAATAGGGAAAACGAAAGAAGTCGAGCAGAACGCCGCAACAGCCAAAAAAGGTATTGGCTTTCGAACCCATCCTTTGAGCAGGCTCTAACACGAGCTCAGAAAGAACCCCTCCCCACGACATTCGCGTGTCTATTTTGTAATCACGAAAATTCTGTCGTGGTAAAGCTAGATAAGAAGCTGGGACTAGGAAATCTGTCTTGTAAGGTCTGTGGACAAAGATTCCAGACAGGCATCAATTGTAAGTCGCAGAAGCTTCCCAATCCGATTATCACTGACGGTGCCGCAGACCTCTCAGCTGCTGTCGATGTATACTCGGATTGGGTCGACGCGTGTGACGCCGTCGCCAAGGACACAGCAAACAAATACGAAGAGAATGACGTCCGCAGTGCGCGCTCAACGGGGTATCCAGAAGACACGGGAGTAGATGTTGCGGAACATGGAGACGATTATGACGGATATTGACATGACTACATGATTCGGAGAGAAGCGACCTTTGCCGTCTGCAAAAAATAATGTGTCATGGTGTTGAGACAACAGTTATCTGGCTATAACTAGTTGATGAGGCAGTATCTATCTACACAAAATAGTAGGCACGCATTAATATGTCCTGTTTTGCGATGCATTCTCCAATTTGGAGCTTTCACCCTCATTTATACTAGGGTCACATGCACAATGCACAATACCTGGGTGTCTGCATGGAGCGGAATAAATTATAATGTATAGTATCGGTCCCCGAAATCTCCAAGGCCTGGGATAATATACCTGAAGTCCCTGGTTAGTACAGATGATCATGCACGAAGTACGACACATTGTGGACTGCTTACTTCTTCTCGTCCAGGCCCTGGTCGATGAACGCTGTAACAATTCGCAGTTTGGGGAACCGTTTGGCAAAGTCCGCGACTCCAGATGGACTAGCGATAAGGTTGAGAAACAGAATTCGGTCCTCCGGTACGCCCTTCTGTTTCAAAACCTCTACCGCAAGTGTAGCAGAGCCGCCTGTTTGATGTTAGGCATGTCTGTCCCTTACATTGCTGCGGTGCTGACCTACCTGTCGCAAACATGGGGTCGAGCAGGAGAACCCATCGGTTAGCAATGTCACCAGGAAGCTTCTCGTAAAATAGTTTAGGCATGCATGTTTCCTCATCTCTCTGTATGAGAATTTTTCCAATTCGAACCGACCGGCAACAGTCTCTCAAGCCTTGTTCCATCGCCTCCCCTGCCCTCATAATGGAAACGCCACATATTTTCCCTTCGAATTTCACGCCGAGATAGTTTCGCCCAACAGGAGTAGTGACCGGCTGTTCCACCACAGGAAGGTGATTGAGTCCTTCTTCGACTAGGAGGCGAATGATCCGGTTCGAATAGAAGATGAAATCGGCGCGCCCAGTTCTCTTGTCTCGGATCATGCTGGAATGGGGCGGTCAGTCCACGATTCAACGCACCCCCGCCTGAGCTTGTCTTACGTTAGGAGAGCAATTAATTGGGGAGTCTGTGGCAAAACATGAACATTCTCGTAAGGTAGAGCTTTCGATACTGTTGCAGTAGGCTTTTCCCCGTCGGGACGGTAGAAGGGTCCAACTCCCTGGGCCGGACAGGGCACACTTTCTCCTGGTTCGGCAGCCATGGACGAGGAGCGACAGAAAAGCGTTCGGTGGTCAATAAGCGGGAGGCCTCGAAAACAGCGAGCTGCAATCTGTGATATCCGGTAGTAGAGTCAATTCTGTATGAGCAGTGAGAGGTGCAAAAGGCGGGGAATCATATGCGCCCAGGCTCAAGAGTGTTGACCATTTTTGATCTGGGGCCTGCGGAGCTAGTTCCAACAAGGTTAGGACCAGCTGAACTTCCCGAAATGGTTAACAACTCTCTTCCTACTCGTATTACATAACCGCTCGGCAGGAATGAAACCCACCCCCACCTTAAGCTTGCAGATAGGTGCTCCGTGAATAATATGGAGACCTACTTCCGCATCCGCCTCGCCGACAGTACCTGGGTAGCGAAACCCATTCAATCCTCTTCTACTATTTCCGGACTCGTCGCCACTGCCTATTCTGTACGGACTGGCAACACAAGTCGCGCACAGCATTGTCTCACAATAATTAAAAACACTTCTGTTACTCTTTGTCTCAAATTCAAGGATCTCTGCATGCTTTTGACTCCAACAGCCACTTGCCCCATCGGACCGTCCACCTGAAGATAAGATATTAAAGTACTTCACATGCACCGCATCCTGCAACCAAACCTGTTCATTGATTTACTATGCTTCCAAGCTGGGCTCAACACGACTAGTCATACGCTGGACGACAACGAATACTGAGACAGGTCTATGTAACCGGCATCTCCACTTGTCTCTACACCTGTCCCAACATCTCTGCCCATCAAAGGAGTCGGTCCCCATTTCGCATTCGCAACGTCAGTATGCGCGAGCGAACCAAGAAGCTTGTCACCTATGGTAAAGGGTCTTCCAATAAGTCACAAAAAGGGACGGACAGGCCCACAGGGTCCACCACATCGCACACCAGCTTAGCTCTTGAAAGCAGTCGTACAACCGGATCTCTTCCTCCATCCCATATCCTTCGACGACCGGAGCGTATGCCCGGGATTCGCGGGTCTGGCAGTCTTTCAATAAGCCGTGCGGTTACGAAAGACTGGCCTGAGCTCCAGGAAGATGCCCTAGAAGACCACACCCATTCTCGCATAAAGCGCAGAAAAATTACCACGTTTGGACAAAGCAGCCAAGCACCGGCAAGCGACGCTTACGGCGGAAGACACCCTGGCCTATCACCTTACGAAGATACGGAACATTCGTCTGTCGACTCGTTCCTAAATAGCGCGAAAGCTAGTGGAACCAGCGAGACAAGAGACACATCCAAACCCAGTCAAGGCCAACAAGGCGGATCTTCAGAATCGAAGCCCGATCTAGCAAGCTCAGCATCTTCAGCCTGTGCATCTCATAGTCGAAAGCTTTCGCGTACTTTGACTAGAGAGTCCCCTCCGCCCCCGCCTGCCGCCCCCAATGAGAGTCCTGGTATATCACCGGACAGCCATCGATACCAAAACGTGACTCCCACGCGGCGGCGATTAGTTGACCACCTCGCTGTGACTGAAGACAGACCAAGCGGAAAAATATCGGGTTTGATGGGAAGGCGCATACAAAATGACGATGTTCAGCCGGAAAGAGCTTCACCCTCTAGTTCGCAACAGCAGTCTGACGACACCGATTCACGACTCAGAGCACGTCCTTACCGAAATGGCTCCCCCGACCTGGATAATTCTCCAGAATCGAGCTCCCAGCCACGGCCTAATCTACGAGGATCTAAAGTGACTTACGCCCGGCAGCGATCTTTCTTGGATGAAATGTCTTTGTTGGAAGAGGATGAGTTATCCCATACTTCGCCGCACGGCAAAAAGTCATCTTTCATGATTGCACCTACCCCGACAATTCCATCATACCCCCACATCGATGAGTTGAACGACAACAGACCGGTTCGCAGTATCCATGAACTACGGCAATCTGGGGACAATGCTCGCTTTCGGGAAGCCGTCGAACTGATATTTGAGGATATTGAAGATTCTGATATTTCGACTCTTGAGAGATGCTCTAGTTTCATACAGTTGTGCGAAAAACTCCTTGATCGGCGATGCGTGTCCAATTTTTCGGAATATGGGTTCGACGAACGGCTTGTGAAATCCATGCGAAAGGATCTCGATGTACAGTCCGCGTCCCTTGCCCTCTGCGCCTATCGGATGGCCTGCGATGGAGGCTCCTTTTCCTATGCTCTTTCGGGTCCGTTTTGGTCACAGCTTCTGGACCTTGCGCCCGCATTGCTTGATGTTGATGTGGATCTGCTCTCCTTATTGAAACAGCGCTCTCTCGGCCTCTCGAGGAGTATGCAGGCATCCGCGAAGAAAATTTTACCCAACTTGACCTCCGCCCTTTCTAGGGACTCGGCGTTGTCTGATGAAGTATCTCCCCAGTCTCTGACACTTTTCAGCATCCATCATGTCCTGCAAAGGGTTCGGGAGAAGGGAAGCACGGTTGAGCTGTTATCCGCTTCGCTGCTACATAAGCTAGTCCGGTTGCTGCGTCTCGAGGATCTCGATGAGCCCTGCTCTCTATCCCCACATCGTTCTCAGAGATACGTTCTGGTCTTATCAATCTTGGAAACCTATACGATTGTGTCAGGACCGTTGGATACGGGACAGTGCGCGTCCTTCTACCCGCTTGGTCAACTCTATACTTTGCTTACTACAAAGCGAAACACCCTGGATTACGAGATCTTGATCCTCTATGTTCGACTGATTCTGAACTTGACCAATAAGGATCTGTCGCTGTGTGACATATTTACGACTCCCCAGATTCTTTCTGGGCTTGTCCACATCATTACAGTCGGCTTTTCTGAGGAGCCAGGAGGTCCTATCGACAAAGAAAGCAGCTCATTCAACACAGTGATATTGGCACTGGGAGCGCTGATTAACTTGGCAGAGAAGAATGACTCGTTCAGAGCCATGTTTCTCATTCCATCAACCGGCTCGACGCCTTTCCTCGAAAGCCTCATCCAGCGATTCTCCACCAATATTGGTCATGTCGATCAGGTAAGATAGAAATGGTATTGTGTCCGCACCTAGACATTAATATGGTACTTAGGCACATTCTATCCCTGAGATGCACCATAATGTCGCTCTTGGATATCTAGCAATTCTTTTGGTTACGATATGCTTAAATTCGAATGCCTTTGGCCTCGCGAAGGACGTTGTTGGCAAGAAGGGAATTTCGCTGATGCTCTCGACATCCCAAGAATTCTTACAATACTACCAACGGGTCGAACAGGACTCGTACCCGCTCGAGGGGAGAGATGTGAAAGAATCCCAATTTACCGCAAGATTAGAACACATAATATCGGAAGTACGCCAACGCGCTGGGAGTGTTTAAGTACATGAAGATTTGGATGGTGGTTCCTCCCCCTTTTATTGTATCTATGCTCCTCCTTATGTACCTGATGACATTGTACGATTACCAGCTGCCGTGACAACCCATACATAAACCCTATTGCATCCTCTTCTAGTATCCATCTCCTTTTCATGCATGGATAGATAAGGATGTTTGATCCGCGATCTGACAACCAAGAGTTGGTCGAGATCACGTGCGCATGTGTATTAGTCAAAAACCATTTGTCTGTGACATAATGTACCACATGTTTGCCCCGTTTGCATGTATCAACTGGGCCGGCGGCACTTACCTAGGTGAGTACTACAAACGTTTGCCACTCGAAGAGAGTCCATCCATCATTTGAACACCTTTCGGGGAGGGCAATTGATCTCCGATTCAAGCGAACGAGACCTACTGATGTTTCTCCTCCTCTAACGACCATCTCCATGACCCCTACGTTGATTGCTTGTTGCGATTCTGCACTCAACTGTTAGATCCAGCTCGGTTCTATCTGACGCGTTCCGATCCCTAGCGTTCCCCCAGGAGGTATTCTGACACGGTGCCTTGAGAATCTACGAAATGCCTACCGCACCGAAGCAGCGGAAGATAGCTATTGTTGGCAGCCGATCAGTGGGTATGATATCCCTTTCGAGAGCTTTGTTCTGTCTTGATGATCTTGTTTGGCCAGCCACTTACACATGAGTCCTTAGGTAAATCTTCTCTGACCGTCCGATTTGTTGAGCATCATTTCGTAGAGAGCTACTATCCCACCATTGAAAACACCTTCAGCCAAATCATCAAGTACAATGGTCAAGACTTTGCGACGGAAATCGTCGACACTGCTGGTCAAGTAAGGTCAATGACGGTGGGGATTGCACCCACGCAAGCTAACGCTCCCTTAGGATGAGTACAGCATTTTAAATTCTAAACACTTCATTGGAATTCATGGATATGTTGTCGTCTACTCGGTGGCTTCCCGCCAGTCGTTCGACATGGTCAGAGTGATTCGGGACAAGATATTGAACCATCTGGTGGGTGTTCGCATAAATTGTCATGTTGGTCAGTTGCTGAATGATCCTCTAGGGAGCTGATTATGTGCCCCTTGTGGTTGTTGGAAACAAAAGTGATCTCAAGCCCGAACAGCGCCAGGTATCCTCAGAGGAAGGTCGTCAATTAGGCGAGGAGTTCCAATGCGCATTCACCGAAGCCAGTGCTCGCCTTGGCTACAACGTCGACCGGGCCTTCCAATTAATGATAGGGGAGATTGAGAAGTCCCAGAACCCGTCGCAACCAGCAGGAGGCAACAAGTGTGTTGTAATGTGATGTGTATGCTGTCTGGCCGAGACCGGGAGGTCGACAAGGCGGTCCTGATAATCGCGCTGAGAATGGAGGGACGGCTGCTATTGCCTTGTAATAGTTCTCCGGTGGCATTGTTGTTTCTCTTGCTCTGTTTTATAGGCAGTTTGCTTTTCGGTTTCCATTTTATTCAGCTGTTACGACACTCGACTAATCCATCTGTTTAGTATGAATGACTGTTAGAATAGAGTGGGATCCGCTCCGTTGGCCATTCAATTCCAGAAGTGAGCTTTCGTCGACAAGTGTACTTGAATATGATAGTGGCTGTACTTCGTATTATTTCTTTGCCGGGAGGCAGATAAGATAGTACTCACAAGCCCCTCATAGCTTATTGCCACGCATGGCTTATGCCCTAAGATTCTAAAAGCCACCGCCCAGTTTTTTTTACCCCTCATCTTTTACAACGACACTCCTCCGCCGCACCTCTCGTTGGTTTTCCGATTGTTTGGTTTCTCAGAGTTAAGCAAGCTTCCAAGTACCAGTCGCCCGCGTACTCTCGTTCAAGATGCTCGATCTCGCCGACTTTATCAGCGACCGTGGTGGAAATCCGAACAAGATCAAGGAGAGCCAGCGGAAGCGGTATGCCCCGGAGGAAGTGGTGGACGAAGTCATTGCACTGTATGAGGCAGCCCGTCGAGGTATGTTGTCTTCAATAGACTCCCTTGCGGAGCAACCTGCTAAGTACAGGGCCATCGGGTAGCGCGTTATGAGGTGACGCAAATCGGCAGTCAGCTCAACGCCGTTCAGAAGGAAATCGGACAGAAGAAGAAGGTTAGTTGAGATGCACTCGTTTAGCTGTCCCTAACCCCGTCTTTCTTGACGTTGTTTTCTGTTTGCAGTGTTCTAACACATGTATTTGCAGAACAAGGAGGATGCGACCGAATTGATCGAGAAAAAAGCTGCGTTGGAGAAATCCAAGAAAGAAGCCGATGAGCTTGCACTTCAGAAGGAGGCGGAGAGAGACAGCAAGGTCCGAGGCATTGGAAATTATGTCCACGAATCAGTCCCCGTCAGCAACACTGAAGTGAGTGTTTCCAGCCATTGAGTACATGGGGCCAGGCAGTGGGAATCTGGAATGGCTAATGCGTCGGTGCAGGACGACAATGTTGTTGTGAAGACATGGGCTCCGGAGGCGACCACTGTGGAGAAGCGCGACTGCCTATCCCACCACGAGGTTTTGACTAGACTCGATGGTTATGACCCTGCGCGTGGTGTCAAGATCGTCGGCCATCGCGGTTACTGCTTGACGGGCTATGGTCTCTTCTTGAACCTTGCCCTGGTCAACTATGGATTGGAATTCCTCTTCAAGAAAGGCTACACGCCAAACCAGCCCCCTCAGTTCATGTTGAAGGAGATGATGGCCAAGACCGCACAACTCGAGCAATTCGACGAGGAGCTGTACAAGGTCACGGAAAGCGAAGACAAGTCGACGGACAAGTATCTCATTGCCACCTCCGAACAGCCTCTCTCGGCTTTGCACGATTCCGAGTGGCTCCAGGACAAGGACCTGCCGATCAAGTACGAAGCCTCTACTCGTTCAATCCCGGGCATATCGCTGAACTCCATACAGGTACGCCGGATATAGTACATGCTACAGAAAGGAGGCTGGTGCGCACGGTAAGGATGCTTGGGGTATCTTCCGTGTCCACCAGTTCGAAAAGGTACGGAAACCATGGCAGATCAATGTCGATATTCCCGGCTCCCTGCTCACTAGAATGCAGATCGAACAATTCGTCATCACGAACCCCGAAAAGTCGTGGGAAGCTTTCGAAGAGATGATGGCGACTTCGGAGGAGTTCTACCAGTCTCTCGGCCTGCCCTACCAGATTGTCGCCATTGTTTCCGGCGCGCTGAACAATGCAGCATCCAAGAAGTACGATCTTGAGGCCTGGTTCCCATTCCAGGGAGAGTACAAGGAACTGGTCTCATGCTCCAACTGCACGGACTACCAAGCCCGAGCATTGGAGATCCGCTATGGAATCAAGAAGCAAACCGACGCCAAGAAGACCTATGTCCATGCGCTCAACGCCACTTTGTGTGCTACGGAGCGGACACTCTGCTGTATTCTGGAGAACTACCAGACCGAGGATGTAAGTGATGTCTCTCTGAGCATGGTACAGCGATCGTACTGATACAGTGTAATAGGGCTTCATTGTGCCTGAACCTCTCCGCAAGTATATTCCTGGATCCCCCGAGTTCCTCCCCTTCACCAAGGAACTCCCCAAAGACAGCACCTCGCAGAAGCCCAAGGGCAAGCAAGCCAAGGCCGCTGGTGGTGCGCAGGAGGCCACCAAGAAGATGGAGAACCTCCAAGTTTAAGTGGCCTGGGGGATGTCAGTTGCATAGAGTGAATGTATTGTGGGACTTGCCTGACCGGTGGTGATCTAGAGTAGTAGTAAATGTCTGTTATACCAAACGTCGTATGATACTCATACTTTTTACTTTTGTACTATGGACCAGGTGCGTGTGCATAAAGCGTCCCAAAGGATCAAGGACCTCATGGGTTTTTGGGCCCCGCCGGAGCCCCTCCAAAACGGCCGATGAGTCAATTTCACCGGAATGGAAGCTTTGTTGCAGTCCGGTCCCGGAGCACTTTTTTAAATAACGTGCTTGACAAAACTTCTTTCTTCCCTGTACATTTTCTTTCCCCTTCTTCTTTATTTTGCTCCTGCACCGTCTTCGTTACATTTTTCCGTCAAGATGGCCGCAATTCCCAGGGACATTCACTCGCAACAAGATCTGAACTTTTCGGCGTCGCCATCGGCATCGTTTCAGTCGCCCCCGTCTAGCCACGGAGGCTCGACATTCGCGAATCGCACGATTCCTCTGCCCAATGCGAAGCATCTGAAACCCTTTGCCACCGAGGATATCAAGGTGCTGCTTCTTGAGAATGTCAACCAGACCGGCCGCGATATCCTCACCAAGCAGGGCTATCAAGTCGAGTTTCTCAAGTCCTCCCTCCCGGAAGACCAGCTCATTGAGAAGATCCGGTGAGTCCCCGCTTATTAGTCTCGTCTCACCTCCTCGATGCTCGTTGCCTGGAGCTAACCCGTTTGCGCTCCTTCGTCTAGCGACGTCCACGTCATCGGTATCCGTTCCAAGACAAAGCTCACGGCTCGTGTGTTGAAGGAAGCCAGAAACCTCATCGTCGTGGGTTGCTTCTGTATCGGTACCAACCAGGTCGACCTCCAGTATGCGGCGGAGCACGGTATCGCCGTGTTCAACTCCCCCTTCAGCAACTCCCGCAGTGTCGCCGAACTCGTGATTGCTGAAATCATCGCCCTTGCCCGTCAACTCGGTGATCGTTCGAATGAGATGCACAATGGTACCTGGAACAAGGTTAGCAACGGATGTTGGGAGATTCGTGGCAAGACACTAGGTATGTCGCGCCCCCGACCCGGTGTGAATGGTTGTCCTAATCGATGTCTCAGGAATCATTGGATACGGTCATATCGGCGCCCAGCTTTCGGTCTTGGCTGAGGCTATGGGAATGTCTGTCCTGTTCTACGATGTCGTCAACTTGATGGCTTTGGGTACTGCCCGCCAAGTACCGACATTGGAAGGTCTCCTGTCCCAGTCTGATTTCATCACATGCCATGTTCCGGAGCTCCCAGAGACTAAGAACATGATTGGCAAGGCTCAGTTTGAGCAGATGAAGGATGGAAGCTACCTGATCAATGCCAGCCGAGGAAGCGTGGTGGACATCCCGGCATTGATCGAGGCAATGCGCTCCAGCAAGGTTGCGGGTGCTGCGTTGGATGTATACCCCAACGAACCCGCCGGCAATGGTGACTATTTCAATGATGACCTCAACAGCTGGGGAGCCGCTCTCCGTGGCCTGAAGAATATAATCCTTACCCCCCACATCGGAGGTAGCACCGAGGAAGCGCAGCGTGCTATCGGTGTTGAGGTCGCAGAGGCCTTGGTGAGATACGTCAATGAAGGCACAACTCTGGGAGCGGTGAACCTTCCGGAAGTCGCTCTGCGTTCGTTGACCATGGACGAGCCCGACCATGCTCGCGTAAGTCCAGCCATTCGATTGTCAAGTATATGCGCGGAATGTGTCATTAACTCCCTGGAAATAGGTTATTTACATCCATCAGAACGTTCCTGGTGTTTTGCGGAAAGGTAATTTCCGTCGCAGAATCTGTGGTGACCGCTCTTACTAACTTGATTGCAGTCAACGAAATTCTTGGAGATCACAACGTTGACAAGCAGATGACTGACAGCAGAGGAGATGTACGTTATGAGTGCCGATACCACGATCCTGATCATTGTTAACAATCTCTAGGTGGCCTACCTGATGGCTGATATCAGCAACGTTGATAACTCAACCATTAAGGATCTCTATGAGAGACTGGAAAGTCTTTCGTGTAAGTATACTCCTAGAAGTTTCCTTTGAGAGTTGCATAGAGAACTAATACGCTTTACAGCTCGCATTATGACCCGTATATTGTACTAAACTTATGCACTTGATTGCATATGTATTGAGAAGCCTAAGACGACACTCAGATGGTTTGACTAAGAACCCTCAACGGCACATGTCCACCATTCATGAAAAGCAAGACAGGGAAAAAGCTTCGGGGTTTGTTATCTACATATTAGACTGGGTTGGATTGGTTATATGAAATTTATTCAGTTTTGCAGGCACCTACCTACTTGTTTGGTTGCTGCTAGTAGGGGCGTCATTATGTTGGCTCTTGGGCTCGTTCTATATTTGTGACATTGTTTTTGCTACACATCGTTCAACACTCTCAGTTTTGGCTATTTGTTACCGCAGGTCCTTTTTCATGATTAAAACCAGATAAATGGTATTACAACTTACATTCTGCAAACAGAAGACAGCTCAGCTGTGTGTATTAGAGCCTCACGCGAAGCCACCCATGGTCCTCTACCGATCCATCAATGAGAATCCTTCCAATCTCCGAGACTTGTGGCAGTGTAATTCTACATGTGAACAGTGCACTGATCTTAAGGAGAATGAGGGTGTGCCAAAAATACATCTGATTATGGTCTGTGGTGTGTATTTCATCGATATGATAGCCTATCGCCAGGCCGAGTGCCCTCTCTGGAATATGGGCTTCGGCTACGTCTTCTTGGTGGATTTTCCCTCCCATAATCGCGTCTACTGGATCGATCGCTGCCAATGTTTGAGGCGCGACCTTCACTGTCACGGCCGCGATCGCCAGAATAGTTCGGATGGTATGAGTCTACAGCGCCTTCTAGACGTGGGCCAGAGCGGCTCTGATAAGGTCTATCACGTCCAGGCCGGCCATGGCCTGAAGCCCACGGCTGATGGCTAGGTATGGGAGGTTTTGGTGGAAGGCCGCCGCCATCCTTTTGCCAGGGCGCGGATGCTCTATTCGAGTCGTCAGGGCCTAGTCTGGCTCGTGACGCGTATGGCTCGTTGCTTCGACTGTCCGAGCGTCGAAATGAGTTCCCCTGATTCCCATGGGTACTTGGTCTAGCCATGCGGGCGGCGGCTGCACCAGGGATGCGGCTGTTTCTGTTATCTCCTCCCCTTGGGCCTGAGCTTGTCGTCCAGCCTCCATTTGGACCCATGCCGACAGAACCACCTGCGGGTGCCGGAGGCATGACAGCCCTTTGACCGTGGAACTTTCGCCTGTCGAGCTCGTGCGAGTCTTCGAAATGGGGGATTTCGCCCGGGCGCGCGGGTAGGGGTGGAGTGGAAAAATAGGGGTGTTTCAACGCATCAATCGCATTGATCCTTTTCCGCCAGTCGAGTTTCAGAAGCTCACTAAGAAGTGAGATGGCCACCGGGCTCAGTCTGAGGGTTCGTTAGAATTGAATCCTATGTGTTGGGAGCGGTGTCTTGTTCAGGGAGAAACAGGGATGGAGGGGAGATATACTCTTTGAAAGCCTCGGGCAAATTTCCTGGTTTGTTTCCGAAATTCTTGACGCCTTCGCAGCCTGGAAGAGAACTCCATCCAGGCATGTTTTCCTCTGACGGTGTGCCTACAAGGCTGAAGATGAGTTGGGCTTGATTAAGGTCACTTCTCCCAGCGAGAATGGGCTTTCCCTTGAACATCTCCCCGAATACGCATCTGAAAGCGTCAGCAACCTCCGAAGTCCTGAGACAGGATCAAAGTTCATTACCCTACGCCCCACATATCGATGGCTGTCGTATAACGTCGTAGTTGGAGAAGAAGCTCTGGCGGTCGGTACCAGCGTGTCACGACTAGTGTTGTGTAATCCCTTTTGGCTTCTCCTCCACCTTTGCCAGGCTGTGGCGGGGGTTCATCGTATGGTCGTGCTAATCCAAAATCGGCGATTTGGAGGATTCCCTTGTTGCTAATAAGCAGGTTGGCAGCTTCTGTGGTGTCAGCGAGGGATAAACTTGGTCTTTTCGAGGAGACTAGCCTTTCATATCACGATGCAATATTTGATTCTGTCATACGTTAGAAAGCTTCTCGCGGTTGGGGAGATATAAAAATACCCCGTGTAAGTATTTCAACCCCTCCAGGAGCTGCAACATATAGCATTTTATTTGAGGCTCGGTGAAATGCACAGTTGGGTTTTCCAATAGCCCGGAAAGGTCGTGTTCCATGTAGGGCGTGACCATATACATGCTGGGTTTCTTTCGCCCTTCGCCTGCTTGCTTGTCAGACTGTCTCTCTCCAACAAGGAAAGAGTCGGGCTACCTTTGCTCCGTTCCACTGCCATCTCTCTTAGTTGCAGGATGTTCGTGTGGGATAGCATTTTCAAGAGTTTGATTTCACGTAAGGCGGTGATCGGAAACTATGATGGAGACAAAATTAGCCACAGGCACTGATCTTATAGTCGGAATTACATACCCCGTCCTTCTCGTTGTGCATGAGGATCTTCTTCAAGGCGACTAGGGAATTGTTTTTTTTTGACCTTGCCTTGTACACTTCTCTGCGATGGCATGTTAGCATCGAGTCCGCCAATACAAAAGTATGTGCTTACCCAAAAGTTCCCTCACCGAGCTTCCCCAAAAACTCGAATTCACGGATGCTAGTGCATCCCTGGAATCTGGGGGTCCCATCGGCGTCTCTCTCAAGTGATGTGATACCCATTTTGCTCAGATGAACTCTTCGCATGCAAGACACGCATGTGGGTTAGGTCTCTTCGAGTGCGCTTGGCCCGAAGCAAAGGGAGAAGTAATCGTAGACTGATATCGAGTGGTACTGTCACATCGAGCGAGAGGTATTCATTTGCGACATGGGAGCTGAACCATCGATAGAGAATCCGCGACAATCTCGAGACACAGCAAAATTATTGGTATGAGTCGGCCTTCGGCGTGGGATGTGATGCTTCTCTTTTTTGCGCCCTCCGAAATTGTCGCTGATATACTCCGAGAGAAGATGCCGTTTGATGCAGATAGAGAATGACGCGCGGTTCTCACTCGAGATACTCGACAACGACGCGCGATCGACGGTAGGGGTAGGTGTAAAACGCCAGGAGGGATATAGGGAGCGGTAGCAGATGTTGTAGATACGGCCCTGCGATTTAGGCAGTTTAAAGGGCAGATTCGAGCGGCGACAGCGCGAGGATAGCCGCGCCGTAGTGACGCTGCCAGGGACCCGGAAATTGGGCGATCTTCACGTGACGCATGCGATTGCGGCCGGCCGACTTCCTTCTGTTCCCTGCCGCTCCGGGACCGACAATGACCCCAACCCTCAAGCTCTTGGAAACGCCGGAGTGTTGAATTATTTGACATCTGTCCCGGAAAACAGACCGCGCAAAGTATGACACGGCGAATCGTTTGTGATCTTCGGAGTGCTGCTGACAACCGACATAGAAATGGCCGCCAACCACCCGATCCATATCCACCCAGCCCGGCCTCTCTATCGTTTCACCGCGACGGCTCTCGGTGCTAGCATGTGGTTCTTCGTACGTGTCAATTGATTCAATTTCCCACTCATAATTTTCTTGGGTGAAGCAGGAGCGCTAATCACCGTCTGTGAACACAGTTGATGTACCGAGCGAAGAAGGATGGTCCGGCTCTGTTGGGTTGGAAGCATCCTTGGGATCACTGAAGATTTCAAATGTCATTAATTTAGTCGTCGGCACAAGTCTTTCATGCCTTGCATTGTTCAAAATCTGAAGAACTTTTATTCGTCATACCCGCTATGAGACGATCTACACCAGAGACAAGCATCCCGGAAACCCCCCACAACATGCGTGTCCCATTTCAACAACTATTCCACCTTCTAGAGATTCCCCCGAGTGTGCTGTGAGCCACTCTAGCTGCGGATTCAATGGATGGTTGACGGCTCTTAGCCAATGCTATATGTCCACAGTCCGACGAGATGAACTATGTAGAATCCAGGTCCAATCTATCTGGCAAAGAAAGCACATGTACACATCATACATACAAAGGTAGAGAACAGGCGAAGAGTGAGGGCATGCGGTGAACTCCTTAAGGGCGCATCTCTTCAAGGATCACCTTGTATTGACGCCGTTTCTTGCCACGACCAGGCTGCAAGCGCGTCTTTATATGCCCCAGAATCCGAGCCAGTCTGGGAAAAACGCTACGCTCTGCAGCCCAGGAGAACAAGAAGCTCCCGATAGCTAGCACAAGTATCCACCAGGAGAATCCGGTCGACATGTACGTAAGCTGCATTACCCGTTTGACCATCTCGGAGGGACTGAAGAGCATGTAAGCAGCAATCAGCAGGTCGACGATGATGACAAGGACGAATGGTTCTGTAGTTGTCAGCTTCTGAATGAGCCGATGGGGTGTGTTGTTACTCACTGTTCGATCTCATCGGCATCCGGAATGGAGGTCCTACACTGAGGACCACACTTGCTAGGATGTATTGAAAGGTGGAAGTCAAGAACAACGCCGTGTTCTCGGAATTTTCAATATTGCTGTTGTCAAGATCTATCTGGGGCGGTAGGAACCTGTAGCTGGTCAGCGATTGCTGCTCCATTGTCCCCGCGGAGTTCGGATTAGTTGAGCTTACCATGGTTGGGTTTGAACAGCCTTATAAGCCACTACTTGAACCAGAACATAGAGCAAGATCTGACCGAGCAATGGCGTCAAAACCTTGCGGGACACCAGGTCGGCGGTTGGCCTCTTTCGAGAGAGCACAGGATAAGGCCCTGTCCAGCCCACTTCCAGGAGGGTAAGCAACAGCATCACAGGGGCAGATACATCATGGTTTTATGCTTCTCCTTGGGATACTCACTGAATATTGCAATTGGAAGAATGAGTACGAGATCAATGAACAAGAACTGGGAGTGATTAGCAGTGGACTCGAGACAACAATGCTTTACCTACCTGAAAGTCTCCGAGATTCGATGCTGAGGTGTATAGAAGGCTCACAGTCGAGAATTGGATTGCCGAATAGAGACTCATATACTTGAAACAACAAAAACTTGTGACTAAGGCAGCACGGCCCTCCCTATATGTCGATTAGCGAAATATGTACGTGACTTTTGGGTGTCCATAGTACCTGATCAAAGTAGGAACGCAGGAGACGTCAAACTGGCGACTCGTAAATGGAGCAGCCACTGAAGCTTCAGCATCAGATAGAGAGATGCCAACATCTGCAGCTTTCAATGCACCGCAGTCATTTGCACCATCACCGCAAAATCCACAGCAGTAGTCAAGAGATTGAAGTCTCTCCACAAGCTCGTGCTTCTCATCTGGCGACATTCTGGCAAATACATTGCCACGTACCAGCATCTGGTTGTCCATAATGTAAGGTCACGTCTACAAAAAATAGGGGGTTCGGAAGATCAAGCATGGATATAAACTCACTCTTTTGAGTGTGATATCACTCCCAAAGTCCACAATCCACCTGAACACGTCTCCGGAAACAGCAAGGGAGTATCTTTGCGCATCGCATGCAGTGGCAGGTATAGACAAATCAGGACCTTGGGAGGTCACCGCAGGCTGCACAACGTCAGCTTGTTGCCGTTAATAGAGACTCATATACATACCATCAGGGTCTTGGCGTCAAGCTTTAACGTAGGGTCGTCTATGCTTTCCCAGCAAAGGGAGGCTTCTGGGTCGAGGTGATGCCCTGCACTCAAGTAAGGTTGGGTTCCGTAGAGCGGAATTGAGCTGCAAACCTTGCACGAAATGGGGGACAAAACATTGCTCCTCTTTGCTCAAGAGACCACATTCGCGAGCAACACTGACAGCTGTAAGAATATTGTCCCCCGTACACATGATATTCCGAATCCCTGCATGTCTGAGTTCAGTTATGGTTCCCGCAGATGTGGACTTGAGCTTGTTTTCAAAAATTATGAAGCCAATAAATTCCAAGTCGCACTCAGCATCTTCACGTGCCATCTTTTGCACTTTCATCCAACTGAGTTTCGACTCATACTTGGTAGCACAGGCGATGACGCGATAGCCATTGTGAGTGTATTGACTGAGAATGTCTTCAAAATCATGCGGAACTATAGAATGCGAGTGTTAGAAATCTAAGCATGTCAATAAAGAAACATGACAATGCAACTCACGGCTTTCCGGTCGGCATATATCCTTGACACTTTCAGGTGCGCCTTTCACAAAGACGCTAGCTCCGCTATCTCCAAACTGCCTTACAACCACGCTTGCACGGCGAAGCTGTGAGACAAATTCAAAGCTGCGCAATATACCGAGCTCGATCGGACTCTGGATTGATTTTATGTTAGAAATCGACAACATAGACCTCTGTCACCACGGGGAATGGGAACTTACCGACGGCCCGTCTTGCGTGTGATTTGGCGGAAGACCACCCTGGTTGGGAGGTCTAGCAACGGACGGCGTGATCGTATCGAAATTAGAGAGTTGCCCTTCGGCTCCATGGCTTCCCCCTTCTTCGTATGACCAGCCAGTAAACTGGAACATTTTCACGTCCAGAGGATCGCCGAGAAGTTCACCATCAACAACTCTGAGGGAATGGCACGTTGCCATGGCATAAATCATTTTATTCTGCTTGGCAATGTCATGAACAGTAGCCGAATCTGACGAAGGGGAAGACCTAAGAGTCAGATCCGACTGTAGATCCGATAGACTGCATATTCCTTAGCAGACAGACAGCTGCTATGGCGGTAGCATTTCATACCTGAGGTGTCGATTAACCGTGCGCACTCCGAGCACGTCTAGCCCATCTTCCGTGAGTGTTCCTGTCTTATCAAAACAGATCACGTCAAGTTTTCCCCCAACGTTCACCCTACCAATGAGTTTAGCATAATCTCGAGGCTAAACAGGAAACAGGACTCTACCTCTGAGGGCTGATGCAGAAGATCTGGTGCTTTTTAAGCCGCGAAAGAGCAAAGTTCGTGCCGATTGTCAGGGTAGCAGGCAAGGCCGGTGGCACAACGATCGTGATTAAGTCGAGTGCTCTTACAATAATCAGATGCCATGAAAGCTAACGCAAAGAAAGAGAGTCAATGGAGTCAGTCAAGTAGGTCCTAGTATTCATCAATGGAGGTGAACTCACGCCGAGGCGAATGAAATTTATAAAGGAAGCAATGAATCCTAGAAACGCAATCACTGCCATGACTGATATATAGCGAAATGAATCCCGATAGAACTTAAATCCGGATGGTTTGGGGAAAAGCATTGAGCGGACGAGCGCCCCTTTGGTGGTCAAAAAACCCGTTCTCACAACGATCGCTAGAGCAATCGCTTCATCGTCATCCACATTTTGTGGACGCCGGGCTCTGATAACTTTGGTCCCGCTGAAAAGGAAATGTTTCGCAATATTTGGATGGACGGAGGGGGCACTTAGATTGAGATATCCAAGTGCATCGTCTGTCAGGGGGCTCTTCGATACAGGAACAGATTCGCCTTTTCTTTGTATTAGTTTCTCCCTGTGTCATTGCATACCAGTAGATACATACCAGTGAGCATGCTCTCATTCACGATACAGTCCCCGGAAAGTAATATACAATCACATGGAACCTGGTTGAGAGATGGATCAGAAACCTCGAATACATCGCCGGGAACTAATTCCTGCGATGGAACAGATCGCCCTGATGGAGAACATGTTAGCGATTGAAGAGTACTAGAAGCGTAGTCCAAGGTGGACGACGTACAAAAACCATTCCTTAGCACGCGTATATCGCATTCAAATAGGGAGATTTCCCTGAGACGGCTCATGGTCTAGATGGGGTGAGTAGATGATCATTCGTCGTGAGGTAATAAAAACTCACAGCCTTTGTTTCAACGACAGTTGTGCCTATGCTAACCACAGAAATTATGAAGATACACGCAGCATAATAATAATACTCGTCCATCGACCAAAGAAGGAGACTGGCAAGTTGGAAGATATAGAAGGGGTGGAAAGCCTAGCTTCGTAAGAATGCCAAGCGCTTAAATATCGAGAGAGAATACACTTACCTCATCCATTAAGAGTTGAAAAACTGATTTCTGTTGGATGTCGATGAGGTTGGTGCCAAATATTTGCTCCCGGCTATCACGGTCATCGGCATCCAGCCCACTTCGCATTACTTTCGCGTTTGTCCACAGAGGATCTTTCCAGCCGCTTATCAAGCAGAACTTGTCTTCCACAGGGTGGTAAAAGAAACGGAGGTACCGGTAATCTATATAACGAAGGAAACTGACAGTGGGGTCATTGTCCTCATCGTAGAAGTAGCTCTCGGGATCTGCAAAAACGGTGGAGAGAGGACGTCCGTATTGCTGACTTCCAACTTCGAATACATCGAACTGATTCCACTGATCCTGTATTTAGTTAGTGAGACACAAGACATCAAAGGGTTGATGCTGTATATGCAGCGTACCTCAATGGCAACCCATTGACATATGCGGAGAGGCGTGGGCTTCCCTATCAGTCGTACCCGCCATCGAGGAAACCAGCGAAATAGTAGGAACGCGAAGCCCAAGGTAATAACACATAATGTGAAGTAAATGACCAGGCCTGTAAGAGTCGACGAAAAGCCAGCGATGACGATCGTGAGGTCCTCAGATTCTATGTGGACTTTCTGGTTGAGTCTGCTATCGGGCTTTCGGTCATGACCATAGGATTCAAGAGATGAGCGTCGCTGAGAAAGCAAAGGCTCTTCAACAGCACTCCGCAGATAAGACGGTCGTCTCGATTTGAAAGATGATCTGACAGACCCATTTATAGAGCCAGTGTCATGCGCAATCATTGCCTCTTCGTCGAGGTCGCTGTCACCATCCACAGCATTTTCGTCGGGCCATTCAACGAAATCATCCTCCCCTTGGAAGTAGGTAAAACTGACGGTGGAATCGTTTCGATTTCTGCGGTGAGAAAAAGAGACGACACTCGATGGGATGCTTTCTGATATGGGTCCGTCAAAGACCTAAACAAGCTTAGACACCACCTCCGTACGAAAAATCAGGATAGAAGGACACATACCTCATTGCGGGCCATCTCTACATCGGAAACGACGCTAAAGCTACAGAGGGGTTAGCAAAGAGCTGTCTTTCAGACCGTTCTTGAACATGGTTCACAAACCTGCTTCGCATAGAGTCACGGCGATTGCCCGCCCTGGGAACGGGGCCATCTGGTGACCCGTCCTCTATTGGTATCTGTATTTTATGGTCCATTGTAGCTCTTCATGTCCTAAAAATCAGTTACTTCCTCCGCGAGGGTGATTAGCGACCTGCGTAAGTGACTTGTTCGACGATAGCTACCACAAGCCCATCATTGACGTATGGACTTCCGTGCCTCTTTGTGTCCGAAAAGAAAAGGCAGGGGGGGATTTTTATACGTAAGGAACAATTGATTCACACAGAGGAGGCGGGACAAGCCATATAGGAAGCACTACCAAGGGTCAATATAGGTAGTTTTCCGAACTCAGATCGGTTTCCCGACTTAGCCTGATATGAGTTTTACTTCATCGACGCTTATCAGCACGTGATAGATATCTGACCTTGAAGGCGAAGTCCGTATTATCTACCGTACTAGGTACTGTTTCCGTATTCGGGCACTTACGGGCATCCAATGTGGTTGGATATTTTTAGCATGCATCTCTAGCCCGACTCTTCTCCGTAGGTACTCGTTCATGATAAATTTACTTACCTATGTATCTGCATACGCCCGAATATCTGGAGATGGCGTAAGGCGACGTTAGATGTAGTGTTGTACTGATCTTTCAGCCTACGATCTTATCTTGTATCTGTCAGGGATATATTGACTACAAATATAATTAGCACCAGCGTTGTATGCCTAAACAGGCGGAGTACATCCCTTAACAACAGTTTACCTGCATCGCTGCAGGTGGGTATCTATCCACATTAAAAAGGATCTTTGTTTGGTGCCAGTATTCTGTTTGTTACGGGTACGGATAGGTACAGTGTACGGAGTATGTTTTCTTCTGTTTTTTTTTTAAAGTCCCCCACCTTTCTCCAAAAGTAATTAATAGAGTCGATGGATGCGCTGGTCGTGTAGGACCAAATATATACACGTATCCCTCATATCCTCCCCATGTAGACTTAAGGATGTACTCCGTAAATGTTTTCGGGGGTAACTTCACACAAGGTAAGCACGGTGCGCGAGGCAATTATTACAGTATTGTTGGGAGTCTGCGAGTTCTAGAGGTTCTCAACAGCCACTGTCGTCGTCCCGCCAAGCCCCTCGGCCCAAGGGCGCTAAGGATCCCACCAAGCCAGTATTCCAGACCTCCCAAAACTAAGGCGTATCAAATTCTTCCTCAACCCTTGACTCTCCTCCGCGACAACCCCTCAGTCCACCTTGCTTTTCTCTTCCACATCATCCCCTCACTCTCTCTCCAACCACCCCTTCTTTCACAATGTCCGAGCCCATCAGAAATAAGAAGGCGGATTTCCCGGTCGCCCCGTAAGTGCTGCCTCATCATCTATCCCAGTCTTTCCAAATAGCTGGGCGCATCTGTCCCATATCACGTCTTCTTCATCTCTAACGCGTGGAAAAACGATGAACAGGACGCCCCAGAACACTCCGGCCAACAATGCCCCCATCTCCTCTCATGCCCAACAACCTGGTGTTGCGAGCATCAAAGAAGGTAACCTTGCCACGGGATCATTCGCATCTGTCGTCGAAATTTTTCTCTGACGTTGCCTTTGTAGAAAACCTGGACCATGCAGCCGCCGCATCCCTATTCGCAAGAAACCCTGCGCTCGTGTCCATGATCCAAGGCAAGCTGGGATCGCTTGTGGGCCGCTCGTCTGGCTACATTGAGTCTCTCCCCGCTCCCGTCCGCCGACGTGTTGCTGGTCTGAAGGGCATCCAGAAAGAACATGCCAAGCTGGAAGCTCAGTTCCAGGAGGAGGTTTTGGAGCTGGAGAAGAAGTACTTTGCCAAGTTCACCCCTCTGTACCAGCGCCGTGCCACGATAGTCAATGGTGGCGCTGAGCCCACCGACGGTGAGGTGGAGGCTGGCAAGGTCGACGAAGAAGAAGAGGAGGATGAGGAGGAAACCGCTGCCAAGGGCGAGGAAGAGTCTAAGGATGATGACAAGGAGACATCTACGGTTGGAATTCCCGAGTTCTGGCTCTCTGCCATGAAGAACCAGATCTCTCTGGCGGAGATGATTACGGAGCGAGATGAGGAGGCTCTCAAACACCTCACTGATATCCGCATGGAATACCTCGACCGCCCTGGATTCCGCCTCATCTTTGAATTCGCCGAAAACGACTTCTTCACGAACAAGACCATCTCGAAGACGTACTATTATAAGGAGGAGAATGGATATGGTGGTGATTTCATCTACGATCACGCCGAGGGAACCAAGATCGATTGGAAGCCCAACCAGGATCTCACTGTCCGCGTGGAGAGCAAAAAGCAGAGAAACAAGAGTACGTGGGGGTGCCTACAAACAGAAGGGAATTCCGCTAACTAATGACTCTGTTTCTAGACACCAAGCAGACTCGCGTTATCAAGGTTACTGTGCCCACTGAGTCGTTCTTCAACTTCTTTTCCCCGCCCCAGCCTCCTACCGACGACGACGATACCGTTGCCACCGACATCGAGGAGCGCCTTGAGCTCGATTACCAGCTTGGAGAGGACATCAAGGAGAAGCTCATCCCTCGCGCCATTGACTGGTTCACCGGCGAGGCTCTCCAGTTTGAGGAGCTCGGTGATGACATGGATGCGGATGACTTTGATGACGAAGACGACGAGGATGACGACGATGAAGAGGAAGATGATGATGATGACGAAACGCGATCCGACCGGGATGTGGAAGATGATTCTGATGAGGAGGTTCGTGCTTCTCCCAATCGAGACCTTCAGTCCTTCTCAGAGGCTAACAAAACAGCAGGACGGTACCTCGAAGCCCAAGAAGGAGGCGGCGGAATGCAAACAAAACTAAGTGTATGCCTTGATGCAGACAAGAGAGTGAAGCGGCATAAATCTGGACCATGACATACGTTGTCAAGATTGGATGGAACATGCCCACATATGTGTTTCGTGATTCTTGACCTTCTTGACTGTCTATTCTCCCCCCTCCTCTCAGATTGATTCGTTCAATTTACGTGCCAGCTTTGCTCCTGTTAATTGCCATTTGTTCGTGGCTACGCAAGGTATCCCTAGTCCATGCATATTGTTCTCTTAATCCGATGTTTATGTGATGGATGGAAAGTTTTTCAGTGGCCAAGGGTTTGCTTATGCTGCAATGACTTCTGATTGTCTCCCCGATTCGTTTCTTTTATTTCCCTTTCTTCCCTCCATCTTTTTCTTTTTCCTTTCTTTTCTTTTCTTTCTTTTTTTTGTTTTTTCCCTTACTTTATCCAAAACACTGGCGGCGTGAGGAGTACGCTTTCGTTTAATCCCTTCAACTGTTATTAAACAATCTGTCTATGCTTTTGAAGATACGAAGAGCGGCAGCACAAGGTAAACTGTGATCTTAATTTGAGCTTTCATCTGGTCGGCCCATTCTTAGTGTTTGGAGGTCTTCCGTGTACTTTGTAGGCCCGTATTGATCCTCTTATATAAAGTCGGTATCCAAGTCACCTGTCAGTGTCCTCACCGCCTTTTACGTCGACGCCGCTTTGGGGTTCTGCAGGCGTCCGCCACAGTAGTGACCAGATGTGGCTAGAAGCGACAAACAAACAAATAAATAAATGCAGGAGAACATGAGGAGAAATGCCCGCCGAAACCCCATAGAACCCTTTTCGATTCAGCAGATGTTGGGAGGTTCTCGCTCGCAGAACGATGTCTTGGCAAGGCCAACTTGACCTGTGGGGATAAATGGGGGTCAACCTGTGGCGCGGGCGGGCTGTCGGTGGTCGGTCGGCGTCTCAGGGGTTGCGGTTCCCGCTCGCTAACTGCCAGCTGTTAGCCATTTCTGTAAAGTCCTCCTCCTGCAGTGAAGCATGAAGCCCATCCCTTTCGCATAGTTGAAGGTATCGCAGTCTTTCAGTCTCGTCTCTGTACGGACGCTTTTCTTGTTTCCTTTTTCTTCTTGTTTTCCTTTTCTTTTCTTTCCCTAGATTCCACGATCCCTATCCTTCGGTTGCTAGATGGTTATTACGCCCTCCGACCTCCCGAATCCCGTCCATCTCGCTGTCTCCGTTCTCGTCCCAGTTTAGACACTTCTGTTTTTGTTCAACGCAGTCTTGATGGCGCATATCTACGAGGTTGGGACACGGGCCTGGCAGCCTGATCCCACCGAAGGATGGATTGCGTCTGAGGTAACGGAGAAGTTGGTCGATGGCGACAAGGTGCAGCTGGTGTTTACATTGGACAATGGAGAGGTTTGTTCCACGCCCGTGGATTGATATAAATCCCCCAGAGAGCTAATTCTGGTATCTGAGGTATAGACGAAAACCGTGGAAACAACGCAGGCCGAGCTGCAGGTGGACAACAACCCGAATCTCCCACCGCTAATGAACCCGGCCATGCTCGAAGCCAGCGAAGACCTTACGAACTTGTCCCACCTGAACGAGCCCGCAGGTTTGTCTGAGTCTTTGAGATCCAACGGGAACAACGAGGCTGACCTCAGCGTGAAGTCCTTCAGGCCATCAAACTCCGCTACGCGCAGAAGGAAATATATACATACAGTGGAATCGTCCTTATCGCAACCAACCCTTTCGCACGGGTCGACTCGCTATATGTTCCACAGATGGTGCAGGTGTATGCTGGGAAGCACCGAGCGTCACAGGCCCCTCATTTGTTTGCGATCGCCGAAGAGGCATTTGCGTAAGAGTGCCCCCTGTTTCCCATGCTATGCACCTTCTGATCTGAATTTGATCTAGTGATATGTTGCGGGATGGCAAGAATCAAACGATCGTGGTTTCTGGCGAGTCTGGTGCCGGAAAAACCGTGAGCGCCAAATATATCATGCGATACTTCGCGACGCGCGAATCTTCGGACCAGCCTGGGAAATACACCACCAGCCGAGCGGACGCGATAAGTGAAACCGAAGAGCAGATCCTGGCGACAAATCCTGTCATGGAAGCTTTTGGTAACGCCAAAACTACGCGAAACGACAATTCTTCACGATTCGGAAAATATATCGAGATCATGTTTGACGACAAGACTAACATCATTGGTGCGAAGATCCGCACGTATCTTTTGGAGAGATCTCGCTTGGTGTTCCAACCGCTCAAAGAACGCAACTATCATATTTTCTACCAACTGGTTGCTGGTGCAACAGAAGCAGAGAAACAGGAGCTTAGTCTCGGATCCGTGGAGGATTTCGACTACTTGAACCAAGGTGGCACCCCCACGATTGATGGCGTGGAGGATGATGCGGAGTTCGCTGCAACCAGAAAATCCCTGAGCACAATCGGTGTGTCCGACGATACTCAGGCCGAGATATTCCGTATTCTTGCCGCCCTTCTCCATCTTGGAAATGTCAAGATCACGGCAACTCGGACAGACTCCAGCCTGTCCTCGGAAGAGCCTTCCCTGGTTCGGTCATGTCAAATGTTGGGAATAGACGCCAGTGAATTCGCCAAATGGATCGTCAAGAAACAGCTGATCACAAGGGGAGAGAAGATTACGTCAAACCTGACACAGCAGCAGGCCTTGGTTGTCAGGGATTCAGTTGCGAAGTTCATATACTCTAGCCTTTTCGATTGGCTCGTCGACACGATCAACAAGGGCCTTGCAACCGACAAAGTGCTGGACAAGTTTAACGCTTTCATCGGTGTCCTGGATATTTACGGATTTGAGCATTTCGCCAAGAACTCGTTTGAACAGTTTTGCATCAATTACGCCAATGAGAAGCTGCAGCAAGAGTTCAACCAACACGTGTTCAAGCTCGAGCAAGAAGAATATGTCCGTGAAGAGATTGATTGGACTTTCATTGACTTCTCGGACAACCAGCCATGCATCGATTTGATTGAGGCGAAGCTAGGCATTCTGTCCCTTCTGGATGAGGAGTCCAGGCTGCCCATGGGCTCTGATGAGCAGTTCGTGACGAAGTTGCATCATAATTTTGCTGCGGACAAGCAAAAGTTCTACAAGAAGCCGCGGTTTGGCAAATCGGCGTTTACCATATGCCATTATGCTGTGGATGTGACTTACGAATCCGACGGCTTCATAGAAAAGAACAGAGATACCGTCCCTGATGAGCACATGGAAGTTCTTCGCAATTCTTCGAATGCGTTCGTGAAAGAGATCTTGGACACCGCTGCTGCTGTCCGTGAGAAGGATTCGGCTTCTATTTCTTCCAAGGCCGTCACCGCTCCTGGACGCAAGGTCGGCGTTGCTGTCAATCGCAAACCCACGTTAGGAGGAATCTTCAAATCTTCGTTGATTGAGCTGATGAATACCATTAACTCCACGGATGTGCATTATATCCGTTGTATCAAACCCAACGAAGCGAAGGAGGCTTGGAAGTTCGAAGGACCAATGGTGCTCAGTCAATTGAGAGCCTGCGGTGTGCTCGAAACTGTTCGCATCAGTACGGCTGGATACCCCACACGCTGGACGTATGAAGAGTTTGCTATTCGTTACTACATGCTCTGCCATTCATCCCAATGGACCTCGGAAATTAGGGATATGTGCCATGCCATCTTGCAAAAAGCGCTTGGGGACACCAGCCAACAGAAACATGATAAATACCAGTTGGGTTTGACCAAGATCTTCTTCCGGGCAGGCATGCTTGCTTTCCTTGAGAACCTGCGGACATCCAGGCTGAACGAGTGCGCCATTATGATTCAAAAGAATCTGCGGTGCAAATATTACCGCCGTCGTTACCTCGAAGCCCGTGCTTCCGTCCTCTCCACGCAAGCTCTGGTCAGAGGATTTCTGGCAAGGAAACGTGCAGCGGAAATTCGCCGGATCAAGGCTGCCACTACCATTCAGCGGGTTTGGCGAGGACAAAAGGAGCGGAAGAATTACAACCGCATCCGTGCCAATTTCATCTTGTTCCAATCGGTCGCCAAAGGCTTCCTCTGCCGCCGTAATATTATGGACACCATCCATGGCAATGCGGCGAAGATCATCCAGCGCAACTTCCGCTCCTGGCGGCAACTGCGTGCTTGGCGGCAGTACCGCCGCAAGGTGGTTATTGTCCAGAGCCTGTGGAGAGGCAAGCAGGCTAGACGCGAGTACAAGAAGCTGAGAGAGGATGCAAGGGATCTGAAACAGATCTCTTATAAACTGGAGAACAAGGTCGTGGAGTTGACCCAATACCTCGAATCCTTGAAGCGTGAGAACAAGTCGCTCAACTCACAACTTGAAAACTACGAGACCCAGGTCAAATCCTGGAGGAGTCGACACAATGCCCTGGAGAGTCGCTCAAGAGAGCTACAGGCGGAAGCCAACCAAGCTGGTATCACAGCTGCTCGGCTGACCGCATTGGAAGATGAAATGGCCAAGTTGCAGCAAAACCATAATGACGCGCAAGCAACTATTCGGCGTCTCCAGGAAGAGGAAAAGATCTCCCGCGAGGCTATTCGCGCAGCGAACGAGGAGTTAGATAGACTCAAGCAAATGAACACCGAGGCCGAGAGTGAAAAGGCGACTCTTCGTCAGCAAGTGGCCGAGCTGGAAGAGCAGCTGGAGATTGCAAAGAGGAGTGTGCCTGTGAATGGTGTGAACGGTGATCAGAATGGTGGGCCCATTCAGCCACCTGCAAGTGGTTTGATCAACCTTGTTTCGTCGAAGAAGCCCAAACCTAAGAGACGCAGCGCGGGTGCGGAGAGAATTGACACTGACCGCTTCAGCGGTGCCTATAACCCGCGCCCCGTATCTATGGCAATTCCTAGTGGTTTGAGCCGCCAGAACTTCGGCGGTGCTGCTCTCTCTCCCGGGCTAGACTCGGTCGAGGCAGAGCTGGAGAATCTGCTGTCAGAGGAAGACGAGCTCAACGAAGAAGTCACGATGGGCCTGATTCGCAATCTCAAGATTCCCTTGCCTAGCTCGACTCCGCCACCGACGGAGAAGGAGGTCCTGTTCCCGGCCTACCTGATCAATCTCGTCACTTCGGAGATGTGGAACAACGGCTTTGTCAAGGAGTCTGAGCGGTTCCTTGCCAATGTTATGCAGTCAATTCAACAAGAGGTCATGCAGCACGATGGGGACGATGCTATCAACCCCGGAGCATTCTGGCTCTCCAATGTGCACGAAATGCTTTCGTTTGTCTTCCTGGCTGAAGATTGGTATGAGGCCCAGAAAACCGATAATTACGAGTATGACCGTCTGCTGGAGATTGTGAAGCACGACCTGGAAAGCCTGGAATTCAACATCTACCACACGTGGATGAAGGTGTTGAAGAAGAAACTCTACAAGATGATTGTTCCTGCGATCATTGAATCTCAGTCTCTTCCAGGCTTCGTCACCAGCGAGACGAATCGGTTTCTAGGAAAACTTCTTCCTTCCAACAACAACCCCGCATACAGCATGGACAATCTTCTGAGCCTTTTGAACAATGCCTACAAGGCAATGAAGGCCTTTTATCTTGAGGATAGCATCATCATACAAACTGTCACTGAGCTCCTCAAGCTGGTGGGTGTCACCGCTTTCAACGATCTTCTGATGAGAAGGAATTTCCTCTCGTGGAAGCGGGGTCTGCAAATCAACTATAACATAACCCGTATTGAGGAGTGGTGCAAGAGCCATGACATGCCAGAGGGAACCTTGCAACTGGAGCATCTGATGGTACACTGAACCCTCACTGTCCTCCCTGTAAGCACGATTAATGCTAACAACCATGTACAGCAAGCAACCAAACTCCTGCAGCTCAAGAAGGCCACGCTCAATGATATTGAGATCATTCAGGATATCTGTTGGATGTAAGTACTACCTCGATTCTTTTAGTAGAGGGTGACTAATATAGCATAGGCTCTCTCCCAACCAGATCCAGAAGCTACTGAACCAGTATCTGGTGGCGGATTATGAACAGCCCATCAACGGAGAAATCATGAAGGCTGTAGCCTCCCGCGTTACCGAAAAGAGCGATGTGCTCCTGTTGACCCCTGTGGACATGGAAGACAGCGGCCCGTACGAGATCGCTGAGCCCCGAGTGATCACGGCTTTGGAGACTTATACTCCGTCCTGTAAGTGCATCCAGTGTCTCTACTGAAGTGGATTTTACTGACTCTTCATCAAGGGCTCCAAACGCCGCGACTCAAGCGTCTCGCTGAGATTGTGTCAGCCCAAGCTATGGCACAGCAGGAAAGGCTTGAGATGGCGGAACATAGCGCAATTGCTGCCGAGTAATGTTGTACAATAGACGTCGTGATGTGGTCTTTTTGTTTGATTTCCCATTTCGTGATGAGATACGCTTTTGCCGGCTCGACCATTCCAGGATTTGGACACTTGAAGCCATATATGATTGTTTTGGGACATATATTTGAATGTGTTTCTTTAGATTTCATCTGTCTACCAATTTGCACCACCACAATGCTCTGACGGAGCCTTGTGGAGTAGAGGTCGATGGCTGAATAAAATTGGCTTGATGTTGATATATACAGCCAAGCCTACTTCCTTCTATGTATAAAGCGCTTCATATCAAAACCTCCCTATTTTCCTCCTTTTTCCTGTTAAGTAAGATGCTCGTACAGTCATGCAGCGACGTGCGGCACGGATGGCCGCCTACGGAGGCCCATTACATCAGTCACCGCACCGCCCTGGCGGCGCTTGCTTTCCGTCCACACTATCATCGTCCGAACCTCTACCCAGCCAGTACCGCCATCATGACTTTGTCCGAGATCAACTTCATCACCGGGAACAAGAACAAGCTCGCGGAAGTGCGAGCGATCCTGGGTAGCGTAATTGAAGTGAAGAACCAGGCCGTTGATGTCCCGGAGATCCAAGGCTCGATCGAGGAAATCGCCCGGGAAAAATGCAAGCGGGCCGCTGAGGTGGTAAGTGACGATGGTGTCATTCCAAACGAACCCGGAAAGATCTAGGTTACTCACTCCTAGGTATCTGCAGGTTGGTGGCCCCGTGCTGACGGAGGATACGGCGCTCGAGTTTCGGGCCCTGAAAGGCCTGCCCGGGCCGTACATGTAAGCCCGACCAGGCCCAGAATCCAGTCGCCAATGCTGTGCGTGTCGCTAAGAAGAGATGCAGTAAATCGTTCCTCGAGGCGCTGGGCCACGAGGGCCTGAACAAGCTTCTTGATTCATTTGACAATCGCACCGGCGAAGCAGTGTGCACGTTCGCGTTTTGTCGTGGGCCCGGGTCGGAACCGATCCTGTTCCAAGGGCGCACTGAGGTAAAAGACGGAATGGGACGTCTGGAAGGATGAAGGATGAAGTGCTGATGGGTTGTTCTCTAGGGTACGATTGTCCGACCAAGAGGACCCCCGAATTTCGGTATGTTGTAGCGTTATCTCCAAGATACATACATGGCTCATGCTCATGTTCTAGGCTGGGATCCTATCTTCGAATACGAGGGCAAGACCTACGCCGAGATGGACAAAGAAGCCAAGGTAACCCGCTGAGTCTCTCCCGTCGACATCAGTCTGTCCATTTTTCGCTGATATCCAGCAGAACCAGATCTCGCATCGGTACAAGGCCTTGGTCAAACTACAGAAGTGGTTGGCCGAAGAGCAGCAGTCTTCCGCCTGATTATCCCATGTGGAAGTTTCAGTGGCCTGGGGTGCCAGTTACCACGCATTAATTCGTCCTGCCGGCCTGGTCGCTCTTCCAGGAGTCGACCCAGGTCGCGATCCTCGCACAGTTATTCTCTACATCATCGTCCTTTTCGCTGTTTAGCTCAACCACGATTTCTTCATCGAAAGCTTCCCGCGCTTCCTCTAATAACACGCCAAAGATCTCCGCGTCTAAATTCTCCTGCAGTTTCGTCTCTTTATATCCCCTAGCGCGTGTAATGGTTAGATGTCTGGACTTGAATATGTCGGAAGGAGGGTGTCGGGGGAGAGGTGGCGGCGCGGAGATAGGTACCTTGACGATAAACGGTCATAGTGGATAGATGTCGACGGACACCGCAGGACGACAACCAGATCGATCCAGGATTTGGGGAAGAGGTCGCACGCGTGCCAGTCTATGAGGTAGCCTCCTTGGAGGACTTCGTCTTCAATTGCGTCTAAGAGCTGTAGCCATGCAAAGTAAGTATAAATCCCGAAGCACGCGCATAGCTTCAGTTGCTTTCATAGAAACAAATTGCAGGGCAAAAACCCAGCGAAACATACCTTATCTTCATCCACAACCCATGTGTCCAGTTCGTCATCGTAAGTCTCGAAGCAGTCCCGGTCTTTTGCGACTTGGTTTATCGAGAGATAGCGCAACCCGGTATCTTGCGCCAGTTGTTCGCAGTGGACTGTCTTCCCCACGCCGGGGGTGCCTGTGATGATCACATTCGGAGAGGTCCGCATGTTTTCTAGGGGACTAAAAGATCGACAAGATAAAAGCTGTAATACTCTGTGGTGAGAACCGATTCCACGCCTTTTAAAGATGATAGGAAATTTTACGTGGGGTTGCCCGTCCGGTCGGCATGTCGGACTAACTGAATCCGACCTAGTCCTGATACGGACATCTCATCTAATCGATCTAGTATACAAACATGATGTATGTTCTGGGTTTAGACATTGAAGATACCTTATGCTATCTGCATGTCTCAGTAGGCGATGGCAGAGCGACCGCCTTAAGTTCCGGCTTGTGTCTCAGGGGCTTCTGGGGGCACCGACAGTCTGATGTCGTTAGATTCAATAGGCTCTCAGCGCAGTATTGGGGTCCTTACTTCAATATTTCGAATAGTTTGTACTTCTGAAAGTAGGCTGAGCCTCGACGGTAACCTTTCAAGATTCGGGAAGGGTCTGCAGGAACTGTGCGCGTTCCTTTCAGCCGGTCCACTGCACGTGGTGGCGTGAACATCGGGTCAAAGACCAAGAGGTTTGCACTGCCGTTGTCGCGTATTTCGAACCCAACGATGGTCAGAGAGTGTCCTGCAGGGATGAATTTTCTAGCTTAGGTGCTGGTCGTGACATGTTGGGGAGGAGCGAGGCCAGAGGAGCTCTAACCTTGATGCTGTAGATAGATAGGAGGGAGATCGGTCAAGAGAACTTTTTTCTCTTGATCCGTCGAACATACTTGTCGGAAGTAGCTCGCTACATTTTCAAACAAGGCATCGTGAGCTTTAGTTTCACTTATTTTGGCAATGCTACTCGCTTCGCATCTAGAACCGGTCAGCGGTCACTTTTCGCAGGTTGTTGTTCAGGGTGTGGCGGGTCTCACCGTATGCCGAGACTCATAAACAAAGCTTGCGCCTGTGCGGATCAGTAAAGTGCACATTATGGTGCCTTGGCACAAGGACTCACTTCTGGCGTCCCAATGTACTTCCTGGTGCCTCGAATGCCGCCGGTTTCCAGGCGCCCGACGCTGTTATATCCTGTGTCCCAAGCATTTTCTATCATGTCCTGCAGCTGCAAGATGGTCGGCAACGACTCTCCAAAGCATGAATGCCCAGGACTACGGGATGCTATTATGTACGAGACGAGCATTTGGATATTCCTGTAGCCGCAGAACCCGCCTTCGCGAGGCATTTTGGAAATCTGACGAACTTCGGGGCTGCACAAAAATGCGCGCTGAACCGATGTGTCGTGCTCGCATAATCGAGCAAGAACTGGGATGATGCCAGTTGCTTCGTTTTCGATGGTTTCGTGTTTTTGGAGCGACCCGTCCGCAGCAATCTTATTGGTGAGAGAGGAGTTTGCGCCTTTTTCCAGCATTCGCCGGAGCCAGGAGGGCATTTTCTTCTCGTGGGCGTAGGGGCCCAGTTCTGCGCGCTGTTTGTGGTTAGTGGTCGGCCTTGTCATACGGTGGTTAGGAATGGAAAGGTCACATACTCCCAGTCGCTTGACGCCTTTGTATGCTGCTTGTGTATTCTCTGCGGTCGAGGACCCACTGGTGCTTTTGTTTCCTTTAGCTGGAAACGATCGAGCCATGTCTTCTTTCAGAAATCGCTGGCCGGTGGAAGATTTATTCAGATCTTTCATCATTCTATGTTCGTCAAAGTCGGATACATAACCTGCGTCAGGTGATGGGTCCGGCAGCGGTGCGTGAGGAGTAGATGCATCTTCCAAAGCCACAGTCTCTGCAATGTGCAGATCAAGGTGTATCGAGAGCTCGCTTTGTTCCACTATTTCACCGCAACCATGTGGGCAGTCAATATATTTCGGCAGAGGTTCCTCTTGATCAGGCTCCGATGCGGGGGAGTCTGTGGCTGCATGACTCCCGCCAACTTCGGGCCCGGTATCGCGTTCGGGATGACAATATTCGATGTGCTCTGCAACAAAGTTGCTATCAGGATCGGAGAAAGGACAGAATGGGCAGGTTGCGTCGTCCATAACTTGGTCACGGATGGCCACTACTGGTAGACTGCAGGGATTGAAAGCCCAGAAATGAACGAAAAGGAGAACCCACGGTCGCGCATGAACAAGAAAATGTAGCAGTATGCTCAAGAGGTCGTTGGTGTCAGGCCATTTGGCGTGTTTGCTGCCAGCATCCGAAGTAAGTAATCATAAGTATAGTTGGAGGATGAATTAGGTGGTTTGGGCCCGAATGCACGTTACCTAAGTAGTACCTGGGTAGGCTGCACCGCAGAGTGGGCCTCCCGCACAGAGCCAATCTGATTACAGTCGATGCATCTTGATTTGCCGTGTTAGGTAAGTTGGTCTGACGAATCAGACGTTCTCTAAAAGGGTGAAATTTGTGACTTTTGATGTACGGAGTACAGAGTACAGTAAAATATTTGGGCATCTATTGAAAAAATTACATTGTGATGTTCAGAATCGGTGAATCTCTACTAGAGATTGCCGTAAAAGGGAGTATTCATTTCCACGGCTATTGTCTAGATCATCCTATGATCCATCCGACCTGCGTATTCAATACGCAGATTTAAGGTCTACATTCTGATCGGCAATGGAATGTTAGACCGGAGTGACTCATTATCAGGTGAAAACAACAACATAATGTGGATTAGTCATGGCCCAGTGGCAGCGCTCCGATATCGTACGCCCAAAACAGAAGGCGGAGAGGCAGCGGCGGGAAAAAAATATGCGCTGCCCCCCATATTAGTCCGTCATTAGATGCTCCGCTTTCGCAACCCCGCCAGTGCACATAAAAAGGCTGTCCCGCTGCCGGAGTCATTGTCCATAGAGACTCGTGGTTTCAGACATCATCTCCTCTCCAGGACTCGACTCCTCGCAGGATGGACAGTCAATTGCCGTCCGACTTGGACTCTCGACCGTTGGTCAACGGAACTTCCAGTAATTGGGTCGTCCAGAAGTTCGGCGGCACCAGTGTTGGAAAATTCGCCTTTAACATCGTCGACCAGGTGGTCATGTAAGTCGCTTTGCTGCACAAGCACATTGACTCAATATGGACCCCGTTAACCAACAACGTCAAACCTCAGACCGAGTCTTGTGCAACACAGCGTCGCTGTAGTCTGCTCTGCGAGAAGTAGTTCGACAAAGGCTGAGGGTACCACCAACCGGTGAGTCATTTTATTACTGAACACTTCCGGAACACTTTTCTCACCCCCCACCCGTCCGCAATTAAACCATTGCATTGGATTGGCAACGGAGCGTCGTCTGACAGGAATCACTTGATAGATTGCTGAGAGCCGCGCGGGACGCTGAAAATGCTCAATCGCAACAATATGCCGCCTTCGTCGAAGCCGTCCGGTCAGAACATGTCCAAGTGGCTAAAGATCAACTGCAGTCGAGCGAAATCAAATCCCAAGTGATTACGGAGATCAATGGCGAATGCGAACGAGTCCTTAAGGTGTTGGAGGCCGCTCAAACCCTCGGGGAAATCAGCGCCCGTTGTGTGGACAAGGTGATCAGTACTGGGGAGAAACTCAGTTGTCGGCTGATGGCCGCTTTTCTCCAAGACCGCGGCGTGGACGCGGAATACGTGGATCTGGCAGAGATCATCGACTTTCCCATCTCCAGCCATGGCCTCGATCAAGTGTTCTACAATAACCTTGCAGCTGCCCTTGGAAGGAGAATCCAGGAATGCGAGGGAAAGGTCCCAGTAATCACGGGATATTTCGGAACGGTACCAGGCGGCCTTCTCGATCAAATTGGCCGCGGGTACACCGATCTTTGCGCCGCATTGGTGGCCGTTGGCATCCATGCGAAGGAACTGCAGGTGTGGAAGGAAGTCGATGGCATCTTCACCGCAGACCCCCGCAAAGTGCCTACTGCACGTCTCCTCTCGGCAATCACCCCGGCCGAGGCCGCTGAATTGACCTTCTACGGCTCAGAGGTTATCCACCCGTTTACTATGGAGCAGGTCATCCGCGCCAAAATCCCGATCCGCATCAAAAATGTCATGAACCCCAAGGGTGATGGTACCGTCATCTTCCCCGACTCTTCTTCTGAACTGGAGAAGACTGCTCCGGGCCACGATCCAAAGTTATTCCGCACGCGGAGCCACAGCTTCATGCAGAGGCCGAAGCGCCCGACGGCTGTCACGATCAAACACAAGATCCTTGTGATCAACGTTCATTCGAACAAGCGCTCGCTGTCACACGGCTTCTTTGCTGGCATCTTTTCCGTCCTTGACCGGTGGAGACTCTCGATTGATCTGATCTCCACCAGCGAGGTCCACGTGTCGATGGCTCTTCATTCGGAGATGCCCTTGCTGAATGGAGTCGGCAGAGATGAGTATCAGATCATTGATGACGACCTGAAGGGGGCGTTGAACGACTTGCAAAAATACGGAACGGTGGACATCATTCCGGAGATGGCTATTCTCAGTCTTGTTGGAAAGCAGATGAAGAATATGATCGGCGTCGCGGGGAGGATGTTCACTACCCTTGGGGAGAACAATGTCAACATCGAAATGATTTCTCAAGGTAAGTGGCTACTTCTGTGACCTGTTCAGAACCGCCCGATACTGACGAATTTTCTCTTGCTAGGTGCCAGCGAGATCAACATCTCCTGCGTGATCGAAGAACGAGATGCGGACCGTGCTCTGAACATCATCCACACGAGCATGTTTACCTTTTTAGATTAATTCTCGCCGCCATTTCCCTGCGGTCTTCCACGTTTCTCCTTCTCCTTTGGTTCTTGTGCATATTTCAGCGAGGGTTGTTTGATGTTAAAGGATATCCATCAGATTTGTCCGGTGTACGAAAAGTTTGACGCATCAAGATATACCTATGCCTTTTTGATCTGTCAGCCTGTGGGATGCACCTTCTGACGCGTGGTCAGTGTGGTTTGCTGCGTCCAATTGCGTCTTCACTGGATAGACTTTGTGTTTGGTTGGGCTCGAAGACTTCCTGGCGTTACAGTTTTCTTCTTTCTATTCGTCTTATATAGAACTGATGTTTTCGTTGGCATCAAGATCATAGAGTTCATTCATTTTTCAGTCCTTCCAATGCCGTCTCCTTGGTTTCCTTCGCGGCCTGCGTACGATGATACCTTTGTAGGTATATCTGGCCCGAGAGACAATGGGATTGAACTCTACGAGCGGGTACAACTGGGAATCGTCACGTCGGACGAGCTGAAGATGATGAACTCAGGCCGCGTCTCGAGCCCCCTTCGACCTGAGGTGCATGTTGCATCGCCGTCGAAGCTCGGGACTGAAACCTCTATAACTGTGATGCGAGGGATAAGTGGAGTCAACCGTGCTGATATACTCCGCACTATCTAACAGCCTACCTATCGTCTGAGCCCTCAATATATCGGCTTACCTTGCCTGAAGAACAGAATTTTGTAGCAGGTCACTGCCTACTTTGAATGTAGCATCCCTCGAGGGCGTCCGTGATGAGAAAAAATTTTGGCCACGCGGACTTTTGCAATCGACGTTGCAGGTTTCATTTGCCCATTCCTCTGCGTTCCGGATCCCCACTTGGCTCTCCCTTGAAGCATTCTCGCTCATTCTAAGGAGCCGGGAGGGACGGCGTCACCTATAATAGCATGATATGAGTGATTTAGCGGTGACGGATGGTGCAATCTCAATCGGATGTGGAGATCGTACGACCACGCACCGATCACGTATTCCTTAGAAGCCATGTAGGTATTGCTAGTCAGTTGCATAGACACGTACGGTAGGTACTGTATGCCAGGCACCACTGCTCGTATGCACCTCAAGCCCTCAAGACTGTACCTTACTCCTCGAGTCCAGGGCTAATGTAGGTACCGTACACGACGCACTTGCCACCGGGAACTTGCACTGAGGCTGGCAGAAGACGGCGGGAATGCTGTCTTAGCCAACCTGGCTCTGGTACGACCCCTCGCTGGATCTAGACTGGGGAATGCACTCCGGAGTCGACTCACACATACCGGCCTCGTCAATCGATGGAAAGATGGGGACCGAGGGGGTCCATGATCGACCGAAATGGGGGGCTGATTGGATCGAGGGATGAAGGATTGAGTAAGGAGCGAAGTCTGTCGCCTCTCGGACCAGCTCACTGTATTGTCACGCTGTGACCATACACTCCCGCCCAGTTATTCTCGCTGACAGAGAGAAAAACGCGTGACACGACCGCGTCGGAACCATACCGTACACCGCGCGAGTGGCATCAACATCACCCGCCTTTTGCTCGTCTTCCTCATGCCGTTTCTTAACTTAACCAGCGCCTTTCGCCAATTCCCCCCTCCCTCCCCACCTGGCTTCGACCTAATCGTTCTTCTACCCGCTACGATCTGATCAGGATTTTCCTGTCTCTTCTGTGCTCGTTTTTCTTGCCGTCCTCAGATCACCGGCCCATCTCCATCCCATCCCATCTCTCGCGCGTGCGCGTCGGACGAATCATCGCAGATAGCTAGGCTCCCACCACGGCCAAACCGCCCCAAGTCTCGTTGAATCGACTCGATCCAAGTTCCACCTTGTCCCCCCGTTAGTGCCGGTAGCGTTGGTCGATTATATCGTCTATCTCCAACCGACTCGCGTGGATCAACCCTGCCTTAAATGTACTGTCCAGGCCTTTGTTGCCCAACTACCATCGACTTTATGCCTAACTAGGTGCCATTCAGGACCTTCCACACTAGCTGCGTCGGTTTTCAGCTGGCAGGGATACAATTCCATCATCTCTAGAAGACAAAAACGTCTATCTTTTCTTCATCCTCTGCGACCTTCACGTCAGCGCCGGTCTATCCTTGGCTTCGCGCTGTCACATTCCACACCGGAGAAACCGCTTTCGACGCGTCGCAACTCACTCCGGATCCATCGGACCCAAGTCAGCATGAGCTCGACGCGTTCTGCGCCGACTGCGCGGACCATGGCCAAAGCATCGTCACCCTCAGAGACAGAACCTTCGAAATTGCGCCCGCGGCTAGAGCCTTCGCCCATGCCATTGCAGCCTCTTGAGAATGTTCCCGCCGGATCAGGCAGAGACTACACCCTCAACCCTTCCCACGGGGGCATGCACCGGCCATCGCCCACCAAGCCTTCTCGAGGATCGAACGCTTCTCTTTCTGGCCGAGGCAACCTTGGCTTTGTTTCCATCACCGCACCCGCTCCTCCATCATTCACCACCGATTCCCCGACGAAGAAGCCCCCATTCAATACCTTTCACCACTCTGCTCCACCTCCCTCAATGCCACAATCCGCCCTGTTTACGACCTTTCCGAGCGTCAACCCGGATAAGCATCCGCACCAGGAACCCCACTCCACAGATGAGCCCACCAGCGACAACTTTGCTGATTTCCCCGAACCGTCGTTTCCATCCAAGCCGCCTCTGAAGAGGATGCTTCTGGAGGCTGCGCCGTTGAAGGAACGGTCGTCCAAGAAGCAAAGGAACGAGGACGACTCGGTGCGACTGCCGGATCCCAGCGAGATGCCCCCCATTGAAGACGACGGGACAAAGCCCCCCTACAGTTATGCCACTCTCATTGGAATGTCTATCCTGCGTGCCCCGAACAGACGCCTGACTCTGGCGCAAATATACAAGTGGATTTCGGATACGTTCCGCTATTACAAAAATAGCGATGCCGGTTGGCAAAACAGCATCCGTCACAACCTTAGTCTAAATAAGGCGTTCATCAAGCAAGAGCGTCCTAAGGACGATCCGGGCAAAGGCAACTACTGGGCTATTGAGCCGGGCATGGAGGCTCAGTTCCTGAAGGACAAACCCCTGCGCCGTGCCACCATGTCAAGCCTTCCCCTGCCGGCAGCACCTCAAAAAGAACCCGCCCATCCACCGAGCTCAAGCACCACCACCTGGGCGGTTCCCCCACCGTCGTATCAATCGGCTGCGCCAAAGACTTCGCAGAATGTGGACCTATCATCCGATGCCACCTTGCCTGCCTCTGACCCTGCCCTACAGGATGATACAGGGGATGAAGGTGCCAACGCTCCCGGTCCACAGACTCATCCTCCGCGCTCGTCTCCCCCTCAACCAATTCACTCCTCTCCCCCCATTGTGCCGCCTCGGTTCATCCGTCAGGGTACCCCACCGACGCCTTCTCAGGTTCCTGCCTCATCAGGTGCCGCTTCTCGCTCGAAGAAGAGAAAGTCGGCGGCAATGAACGACAGCGGATACTTTTCCTCGCTGGAGTCTTCTGCGCTGCGCCCCAACAAGGCTGGTCACATCTTGACGTCAGACTTGGACATCGAACCCCCTCGCATCAAGCGCGGCAGGGCAGAAGAAGAGATCGCCCGCATTCGCAGCTCCTCTCACGATATCAGCCCCAGCCATTCCGGGGTTCTGAAGGATGCTGGTATTATTGTTGGTTCCTCTCCCTTGCGTGGGGAGTATGTCAGCATGCTGCCTCCACCGATCACACCTGTGATCAAGTTTAAGAAACCTGCGAAGCCCCCGCCGTCCGTCTCGCCCAACACCAACCTTCGAAACCATCGCAAGAAGATTCAGCAGATGGTCAACTCGCCGATCAAACATTTGGGTCTGACGGAGGAGGATCTGCCGTGGAGTCCTGCTTTCAACCTTCAGGACGAAACCTTTACACCGAATGACCACCTCCATTCGAACTTTGATGTTTTTGCCGATCCGTCTGGGGAACACATATCCACCCCGGTATATGGTTCGCCTGAGAAGCGGTCTGCTAAGCGTGGCCGAGCCGATGCTAGTGGATCGAACGGCAATGCGCTGGCTGATATCACTGCGATGAGTGTGAACAGTAAAGCCGGGCTGCCGTCGCTTACCAACAAGGCCAAGGGGCTGCTCTTTCCGGAGTCGCCGTCTAAACTCCCGGAGCCCGGACGGTTTATCGATGCCACACATGATGACTTCTTCTCCTTCCACCTGTTTGATGAGAGCCCAGGAGAGGTCGATGGAGTTGATCTCCTGCAAGGCTTTCAGAAGATCGGCGGTGCAACCAAGGACGATCAGTCGAAACCTCGATTTCATACGTCGAGACCGCAACTTAACCCTCGGAGTAATACATCGTTGTTCTAAGCTGCTGGTGACCCCTTATGGCGTCGAAGAGGATTACACATACCCGCACCGAGCCGGTTTCGTGGATCTATGTGAAAGAATCTTTCGGCAAGCTGAACCGCTGGCTTGGTTCAGTATCGCACAATTAATGTCTGTGACTTAATATTTGGGTCTTGGTGGTGTTGGGACTGGACTGGAACGTTTGATTTCGAGCCATTGATTTATTTGGAGTTTTGGGCTAAGGTGAGGTCTGGAGTCGGTTCTGACTTTAACTAAGCCTGAGATGACCATGAGATGACTTTTACGATGACATTTGCCAAGATGTACATGAACTGACGCTTACGAGTTTCACTTGGTTGTTTTGGAGTTTGTGTTGTTATATTTCTGTTGTTTAGTTGGCTGCCAGGGATGTTTGTTAGTTTTTGTCAGATGTTGAATTAATCTTGTCGAATTTAGACCGATACAAGTCTCTGCATTCTGATCGAAGTTCAGATGAGCGTTATCCTTTGGCTAAAGGTACAGCGGAGCTCGAAGTCGTAAGTTGAATCGTACATATAATTGGGACAATCGTAGCTAAGGGCAATGCAACAAAAGGAAAAGGTATATCAATCCCTGTGACCAAACGCCGTGTAAATCAAGGCCGGGTTGCCGACCAGAACCCTCGTCATACCATGCATGCAACCTAACATGTCAATGTAAATGTAAGCTCATCCATATTATCCACCGATCCGCCTAATCACTGCTGGCACAGCCCCGACATCCACAACTGACGCACTGGATCATCTGGTCTTCCTTGAGTTGGGCTTTCGGCACGCGGCAGATGCAGGTAGCGTTGAAGTTTGTTTCTTTTGTCTGGATGCAACGAAGGCAGCAGAGCTGGAGAACGTTAGCTGAGTTCAGGGCTCGACACTGAAAGTATTGAAGAAGGAAGAGACATACCTTTTCGTATCCCTGCTTCTTCCACTTGGCAATCAAGTTCGCATCCGCGTAATTGTTCTTGAGCAGCCAGTCGTACAGCTGCTTCGAGATGGCCTCTTTTTCATAATACAAGTCGTAGATGTACCGCGAGCCTGGAAGGATATGTTAGTAGCTCATCAGGATCAGATCTAGCATAACGCATGCGAGGGGAGAAACGTACGCTGGTGACTGATCTGGAAAATCGGCCACACCATCTCGTGCTTCTTTTTCCCGTCGTGCGAGGCGTTCTCGGCGTCTTTCATCTTGTTGCTGAACTCGAGCAGCGTGTCTTCGATGTCGTCGAAGCCCGCTGGCGGGGGTTTGCGGGTGCGCGAGGAGCGGACGGGTGGCATGCTGGCGTGCAAGAGTAAAGATGATGGACGTCGGAGGCTCCTGTGCAGCTCTGAGTTTGCAGAGCCTGGCGTTCTGTGCGCTTAAGAGCAGTATGAATAGTAAAAGAGAGTGGTGGCAGCGCGATGGCGATCATTTTCTGCCGGGCGATACCGCCCACTGCAAAGAATTACCTTATTACCTTACTACGGAGTACTCCAGCATCAATCACTATCGATCCTAGAGACCATCCCTCACACCTCCTATATTACATTAATTTCTACACGATTCCACTCAATCCCACAATGGACCAGCAACTCGACGTCTCCAAGCTCAGCGATGCCGACAAGAAGGAGCTGAACCAGTTCCTGACGAACGAGGCTCAAAAGTCCACCATCCAGCAGAGTGAGTGCCGCCTGCCACCTGCCGCCTGCGGTCTGCAATGACGGGCGACCGACCGTCTGTCCGTTGTTTTGAATCGGGGCAATGCTAACTCCGCCAGATGTACACCACCTCGCCGACGTGTGCTGGAAGAAATGCATCACGGGATCGATCTCGTCGGGCCGGCTGAGCGGCTCCGAGGAGGCGTGCGCGCAGAATTGCGTCGAGCGCTGGATGGACACGAACATTGCTGTGTTGAAGCATCTGGAGAACATGCGCGGCCAGTAGATGGCGCTTGGATGCATGTCCGTCGATATGGCACGGTATAGACGGAGTGGTGGCTATGGGGAATGATGTTGACCAGTTCTTCCCGAAATGGGAATCTTGTACTCTAGAAATAGAATGATATTTCATGTTCACGGCATTTGTTTGAGATCATAGAACCGTAGGATCCCGCTCAGTCTTAATCATGGAGCAATGCTAGTGGCGAAATCCTACTTTACATCGCGAACGACAAAAGAACTAGAGGTACGTCCGCTCGTGACAAAGTCGTGAATTCAAGTATTTCTTTTTAGTTAATGATCATTCAGCCCATCGGCAGCACTGGCAGCTAACTATGACTGATATTTTATGAACCACCGCGTGAAAATAAAAGAAAATCGACCCAAACCCAAAGAACCCCACTCATTTAGACGATAGCGAGCTTGGTGGCGGCAATGTCCAGAGCATCCACATCGGGAGTTAGCCGGGCGAAGGCCTTCTTGGAACCATCGGGTCTGTCCAACATTAGCACCTGCACCGGAGGTCAGGGAAACCAGTGATTCATATTCATACCTGACGAGAGTGTTGACCTTGACGGTCTCGACGTCGTACAGCTTCTTGAGGGCCTGCTTGATCTGACGCTTGTTCGCCTTGACGTCCACGATGAAAACCAGGGTGTTGTTCTCCTCGATCTTCTTCATGGCGCTCTCGGTGTTCAGGGGGTACAGGATGACCTTGTGAGAGTCGAGGCGAGGTCCATGGGGGATGGACTTGCGGGGGTACTTGGGCGACCGGGAGAGCTCGAGGGTCTTGGGGCGGTGGAAGGTGGTCGAGGTGCGGACCTTGCGGGATTTGAGCGCCTGCAATGAGCGGAAGATTTTAGTTTCTGCACGGCCAGGAGGGTTGAGGTTCTCGTCGTGAACATACGCCTGCACCCTTCAAGACTGCCTTGGCAGCAGCGCCAGCCCGGTCACTGGGCTTAGTCTTGCCTGTGCGAACGGAAAAGTCAGCGTCTGTAATCGATTCGGTTCGGCTGGTTCTAGAATTCAATCCGTAGCGAAGTTCGAGTAGATGACAGCGAGAGAATTATGCCCATCCGAGGGTCGAATTTGCTTCATTGCTCTCTCCGTTGAAATCATAGCGGAATCGGTGAAAAAAAACCACATCACAATGCCACACTCGCGAACTCGTAGGTTGACAATTCCCGCGGAATAAAACGAGGAGACCGAACAGATGCGACCTACCTTGCTTGTTATCCGCCTTAGGGGCCATGGCTGTCGTCCGGCGCTGTCGTGATGATTGTCGTCGCAGTGTCGAGAGTCGAATTATTTGGGAGTGTATTCGCTTAGCGAAAACCCTACGGCTCGCTGTGTGGGTCACCTGACCGGCTCTCCGCCCAGAACAGAGATCACGGGGCCGCTTATCCTTTTCAGGAATGGTCGTCATTTAGTCACGTATCGAAATTCTGTATTTTATCGTATCCAGGCTTAACAAACATCATTTTCCTTTTCTATGAACAACAATTGATATCAACATCGCCAACATGGCCCCCAAAAAATCCAAAGCAAAGAAGCCCATGCTGCTCTCACACACGCGTCCGCCAACGGTCCGACCAAAGGTAGCCTTATCGGCCAAAGCCACCCGGAACCTCATCCGCTCTCATCATCGGCTGTTGAAGAAGAAAGCGCAGGCCTCTCAGGCGGGCGATGAGGCCCTGGTCCGCAAAATCGACGCTCAGATCCAGCGCAAGGGCGGACTGGAAAGCTATCAGCTCGCCAGCAAGATCGGCCAGTCTCTGGAACGCGGCGGAGACTCCAGTAAGGTCCTGGTGGACTGGATCGGGCCTCAATTGGCGCAGCTCCAGGCGAATGGACTCAAACTCCGCATGCTGGAGGTCGGCGCGCTCAGTACCAAGAACGCGTGCTCGATGAGCGAGTCGTTGGACGTCACGCGAATCGATCTGAACTCGCAGGAGCCCGGTATCCTAAAGCAGGACTTTATGGAAAGGCCCCTTCCTCGGGGGAATCACGAGCGGTTTCACATTCTCAGTCTATCGCTGGTGCTGAATTACGTCCCCGATGCGCTAGGAAGAGGCGAAATGCTGAAGCGCTGTGTGAATTTCCTGACGAACTCTCCCCCGAATGGCTCTTCGATGTCTATCACGCCACGCTTGTTTCTGGTGCTGCCGCTCGCATGTGTCAAAAACTCCCGCTATCTTACAGAAAGCAGACTGCAGGACATCCTGCAAAGCTTGGGTTTTGTCCTTGCAGAGTCTAAAGAGACCTCAAAGTTAATATTTCAACTATGGGAGTATACCGGAGCGTCCAGCCCCAAGCCGTTCAAAAAAGAGCTCTTAAACGATGGCAAAATACGCAACAACTTTGCTATTGTTATCAAATAACGTACGCAACAAAGCAAACGACCATTCAATGAATGCAACTCAGGCACGTGAGATCAGCTCCTCGGGCAGGAACGCCCACACGGTCCCAGTCACGGCGAGAATTGTCGACCCGATCAGAAGAAACCAATCCAAGATGCGTTCCTTGGGGGTGATCTCCTTCCCAAAAATCTTCAAGTAAAACGCGAGCGGCAATATGATGCAGATCGTGAAACACAGAGCCGAGCCCATGAGAGCCATGATCCGATCAAAGGCTGGGAAAACGACGGCCATGACAACAATCAGAGCCACCACAAAGATGCGCACAATAATCTGCGACGACTGGCGCAGAATCCCCTTCAACCCTTGATGGTGGTTGGAAACTGGCGCAGAATGTGATCCCAGTCCACAGAGGACTTCCATCGTTGCCACTAATGGCCGGCAGCTGCGCTCTGTTAGTGAGTCTGGTCTCATGAGAAGGCGAGGCACTTACTTCAGGGGCACTTTGGTGATTGGGATGATTGCAATGAATATGATGATACAAATAGACAGTGCTTGCGGATATTCAGCCATTTGTAGAACGTTCGCAGTGATTTCATCCCGAACGCCGTCACCAAACATCAACCATCCCACAACGGCCATCGCGCAATCAAGAGAGTACTATTGTAGATAATGCGTGAGAAAGGGAATAATGCATTTGGTGTAGAATGTTTTTTCTGCTTACCGTAAAAAGATACGTTACCCACAAGCTTTTCCCATATTTGTGTGGATGCCTCATGTCCTTATAGATATTGGGGAATACTCCATGACCTCCCCATGGTGCTTTGAAAGTGTCAGCAATTCAAGTACTGCAGTATCCTCATCTCGAACATGGACTTACACATGATCAACCCGAAACTAAGGGGAACAGTGCTCCAGCTGTCGGGAAACAAAGATGTCCGCGAGGGCTGAAGAAGTGAGCCCGGGGCGTCTGGTTTAATAAGCCCGTCAATGCATATTAATAAGACAACTATAGAGGTCAGCATCGACAACTCGGTTGGCCGGTTGGGAAGAGGAGACGCACTGGATGTACAAGAAAGAATTCCTAATATACTGGTCACGCTCAAGAAACGAAGAGGCACAAAGTTGAGTGGGATGAGCATCGCCCCGCATATAATCTTCCACTGCAAGATGCTCAATCCGGGTACAAGTACATGTAAACTGTCAGCAAAGAGTACCACCAGAGCGACACATGCCCCGACGAGTTCCAAGCAGAACAACAAGCTTATCACTAAGCGTGCATGATGTCCAAAGCTGATGTACGCCAGATCGGCATACGTGACAAGACTCCGGTCAACATCCAAACACTTGGCGAGGATTTTGGCGGTATAAGAGGTTGTGACGGCGGCAAAGAACAGAAACAAAAGACCGAGGAGCCATCCAGCCTGTTTCATGGCCAGAGGCAGACTTAGGAGTCCAACCCCGATGAGGACGTTAACGGAATTGAAAATTGTCTGTGGTACAGTGGATTGGCCGATCACAACATTCTCTCGAGTGCCGTCCTCATGCTGGACTTGTTTGATGAGGAGAGGCTCCGCATCACCGTCAATCGGTGCATCTGCAAGCGCTTGTTGTTCTCGGTGAAATTGAATGGCATGTCTGCGAGCCGACTCGCTGACCCGTGAAGATATTGTGCCGTATGACGCCGCCAGGCTTCTGTCGAACGACGAACCAAGAATACTCGACGCTGGGAATCCCTTCTTCGAATGTCCCTGATCATCTGGACCATGTTCATCGGACGTTTGCCCATATGGACCAAGTAGGGGCCGTTCTAGATCCGCATCTTGACTGTACACTCGTGAGCTTCGACCAGGCTGGACACCTGGCGAAGTAGCGAGATCATCGTCCGAATCGACCGCTACAAACGAAGAGCGACGGGGAATAACTTCGGGGAATGCCGCCGCCCGTTGCCATGAGCGCGCAAAATTGTTGATACTGTTGACACCACCAGCCTCTCGAAATCGAGCAGAAAAGGATGCCGATCTAAGTGAAACAATCAATATTGTTTCCCTTCATCAACTCGCGGTGGCTTACCTCGACCGTTGGAGATCCAGACCTGGCGCAGCATAACCGGTCGAGCTGACAGAGTTCCCCCGGGGATAGATGGAGGAGGTAAAATGCGAAGGATCCGGAATTCTTAAACCTTGAGTCGTAGACCCGTGGTTTTCCAGACCTTCGAACTCTGCTTCGTCATCCGAATATCCCAGCATGATCACGTCCTTGTCTTGTCGACAATGAGAGGCGACAGACCGACACAACGAAAATCACAGGCAACGTCGACTGGGAGAAAACTTTTCGCTTTATTTAACCGATTACCGGGGGTTAAAGCTTGCTGGTGGCGAGTCGGGAGCGGTTGGTGAAAGGACGTGGTAGCCCGTGCTTTCCCAAGACAGAGCTAGTCTGGCTTCCTTGGTTATCCTCTCCACAAAGCGCAAGAGGACCGGTAGAGGATTGTGCCGTCAATTCTCAAATTTATAGAAGACCATTTGGACGGTAGGGACGGGGGATGATAAGGATCTAGCGGGAGTAGTAATAATAATGATAATGATTTCGATGGAATAAACAAGCGCGTAAACCCTCAGGAGAAGCGAAGAGCGAAGACGGATCTAGATAGAGTCCAAGTGGGGTTGGTGGCAGTTGATCCCCGCTGCGACTGATAAGCCCATCCTGGGCCGATCGCATTGGTAAGGGTCTTCTGCCCGGTTTATGGAAGCAAGTCCATGTATGGAGTATGTACTCTGAAGAAGATGGAATGCATGTTCGCCACAAAGACGGAGTCTCATGCTTCTGTGTTGGCTGACTCACCCACCAGTCGTTGTGAGTTCCTGAGATCCGGCCCGACAGACTTTGTATCATCCATGGGTTTACTTTCTTTTGAAAGATAAAATGAAATAGATGGATAAAAAGGTAGGAAGGGCGGGCTACAGGTTGCATCTAGGGAGACCGACATCTCCCATGTCGATGTCCGTTTGAATTGTATAGAACACAATACAGACTATACGACAACTATCACTGACACTGATCCAGAAGTATTGTGAAGTATTGTATATCCTATGAATGGATATCAGCCTTCTCATGGAGGGACTCTCAGGTCATAATATACTCTCTAGTCCGATACTCTACTCCGGACAAAGCGTGGAGATCATGGTTAGGATCGCAAGATGGAAAAGCGTGTTCGGAGGGTCCAGGTCAAGACTTGGCCGATGAACTGCTCACGATACAACACAGACGTGCAGTCAACACCTGTAAGAGAAGCAATTCGGAATTGTGCGAGTCAGCAGGTGAGAGAAACCAATGTATGTCAAAGGTAGAGTGTCCCAGTGTCCTAAACAACCCGAATATACCAGAGTTGTTATATTACCCTGTATTTCTTACGCACTCCTGCTAGAGACTGAGACACACGCAACGTGGCGGGGGAAAAAAGAGGGCGAAGCAGGGCTTATGTCATCCGACACAGGCGACCGCCGGCCCTTTCGCGGGCCCCCCACGGTGCCTGATGAAATTTACTGAACATCCCCGCTGGACTTGGACGGCAACTCGCGAGCTTCAGGGTACGTCAGGCTTCCCTTTAACCCGAGTGTCTACTGGTTTTATTTGCAGAATTTTCCTCATTTTCCCATATTTTCCCCTAACCTCGTCGCTTTTTCTCCCCGCCATACTAACACCGTCCGTCCATAGCACCGGCAACCCACCGTTTAGTCTTTTCTCCCGTGGTCGTCGAATATCGTCGCCTCGCCCACCATGAGCGCGGCACAGGCGAACGAAGCGGAAAAGAACATTGAGATATGGAAGGTGAAGAAGTTGATCAAGCGCCTTGAGGCCGCTAGAGGCAATGGAACCTCCATGATCTCTCTCATCATCCGTGCGTCCCTCCGTCGTCGCCATATTTTGGGTCATAGTCACTAACCCACGGTCCTGCAGCTCCCAAAGATCAGGTATCTCGGGCGGCGAAGATGTTGGCGGAAGAGTTTGTACGTCCCTCGAGTTCATCGGGAAAGATCGCATCGTTACTAACGGGTCCCGACAGGGTACCGCTTCCAACATCAAGTCCCGTGTCAACCGTCTGTCGGTCTTGTCCGCCATTACCTCCACACAGCAGCGTCTGAAGCTCTACAACAAAGTCCCTCCGAATGGCTTGGTCGTCTACTGTGGTGAAATTATCACGTCGGAAGGAAAAGAACGGAAGATCAACATCGATTTCGAGCCGTTCAAACCCATTAACACCTCCCTCTACTTGTGTGACAACAAGTTCCACACTGAGGCCCTGAGCGAACTTCTGGAATCCGACCAGAAATTTGGCTTCATCGTCATGGACGGTAACGGTGCCCTCTTTGGTACGCTGAGCGGAAACACCAGAGAAGTCCTGCAGAAGTTGAGCGTCGATCTTCCCAAGAAGCACGGTCGTGGTGGTCAGTCCGCCCTGCGTTTCGCTCGTCTTCGTGAAGAAAAACGTCACAACTATGTTCGGAAGATTGCCGAGCTGGCGGTGCAGAACTTCATTACCAATGATAAGATTAACGTGGCTGGTTTGATCTTGGCTGGTTCGGCCGATTTCAAGAACGACCTGAACCAGTCCGACATGTTCGACCAACGTCTGCAGTCCAAGGTCATCAAGGTGGTTGACGTTTCCTACGGAGGAGAGAATGGCTTCAACCAGGCCATCGAACTCGCCTCGGAGACCCTCAGCAACGTCAAATTTGTTCAGGAGAAGAAGCTCATTGGCACGTACTTCCAGGAGATCAGTCAAGATACCGGCAAGGTCTGCTACGGTATTGAGGATACGCTTAAAGCCCTGGAGCTCGGTGCGGCCGAGACTCTGATCGTCTACGAGAACCTGGATGTCACGCGGTGGGTGCTCAAGACCTCGACCGACACCGAGGTCATCATCCACACCACCAAGGCCCAAGAGGAGAACCGCGAACTGTTCACCGACAAGGAAACCGGCACCGAGATGGAAGTTGTCGATCAGACCTCGTTCCTTGAGTGGCTGGCGGAGAACTACAAGGACTTTGGTGCCACACTGGAGTTTGTCTCCGATAAGTCCAGTGAAGGAAACCAGTTCGTGAAGGGCTTTGGTGGTATCGGAGCGATCCTCCGGTACAAGGTCAATTTTGAACAGCTTGCCGACTTCAGCGACGATGATGAATTTTACGACGGTATGTCTACGTGTGCACCCTTTATATGTTCTTTGTTCGAGGCTAATTTGCTTGTACAGATTGACGGTTCAGCGGCCTCGCAGAGAGCGAGGATGAAAGGCCAGAAGTTCCCCACGTGGGTCTTTTGACGGCTCGCCCTATGAATCGTGGAGGCGGCTCTCCAGGCACAACTCATGGCATCAGTGTTTGCCATGACGCTGCTAGACCAAGCTCCGTGATGCTGTACAATGGTTGGTCTCCTCGTTTATCAATCTGCCGCATCGATCATTAACAGGATTATCTGGTAGGGCCATCCAAGCTCCGTAACATGGTCACTGAGGTCATCTAGAGCTGCTAGATTGACACGAGGTACGAATGGCAAAATGTATGGTGGATTTCTAGATAGTCCGTAACGCTCTTAAGGATTGTGTCACGACTCATCACTTTGGGCTGGCGGATTAGATTGTTACACTTTGGTTCAATGCTGAGGTTGTTTTGCTTGCTATTTCTATTATTTTCTATTCACTCGTTCTATCCGAACCAGACATTGACGTTGCTTTCGGAACTTCGTCCCAGTCGTTCTCGTAGACGCAGAAGCAGGTCTCGTTGATGGTTTTCGTATTCCGTCGTAGCCTTCTCAACAATCCTGGGAAGGCTTTCTTCTATATATCAAGGTCCAACACAGTGCCCCTGTATCCGCCGAGCCTTCACCGATCAACAGATGGGAGCCGGTTCGTCCAGGTGCCCCAGTATCGACAAGCTTCGGCGACTCGCTGCAAATCCGCGACAACCTTTGCGGCGGCATCACCGTTATCAGACGACACCCCTTGGCATTCGACCAAGAAGATATATTTCCAATTCACCATCTGGCTGGGCCGCGAGTTGATGCTGGTGAGATTCAGGCCGTGCTGCTTGAAAACCAACAGCGCATCCGCCAAAGCCCCAGGGGCATCTTCGCGGAGCATAAAGGTGATTAGCGTCTTCTGTCTGGCCTGAGGCGTGGGACTCGCCGCCTGCGACGCGCGGATGTCATCAAAGGAACCCTGGCTCGTCCGGTTGGACTGTATATTCCGGAGCACCAGGAAGCGCGTTGTGTTGTTGGAGGTGTCCTCGATGTTCCCTTCCACGACCTCCAGGCCGTGGGTCTCGGCAGCAAAGCGACTCGCGATCGCGGCGCTGGGCTCGTCGGTTTCCTTCGCGACGATCTCCGCGCCCTTGGACGTGGACGACACGTCTTGGCGCTCGACGCCCTTGAAGTGCTTCTGGAGGAAGTGCTCGCATTGGCCCCAAGCCTGCGGGTGTGTGTAGAGCTTGGTGATGGCGCTGTAGTCTTGTTGGCCCGCGGGTATGACCCCCTTCCGGGCCAGGAGGCAATGGTGCACGGTCAGATAGTGCTCCCCGCATACTTGGACGTCCTGGTAGGCGCCCTCCGGGTCCGCAAGGAGGTCGAGGGTCTGCACGACCGAACCATTGGTCGAGTTCTCGACCGGGACGATCGCGTAGTCCGCCTCTTGCTGTTGCACCGCAGCGAAGGCGTCTGCAAACGAAGGCCGGGGGAACAGCTTAGCCGAGGTTCCAAAGGCTTCAACCGCAGCCTGGGGTGAGTCAATTAATGACGTTATGAGAGCGGCGGTGGGGGAGGGAGAGTCTCCGAACCTGGTGGGAAAATGAGGCGATTGGCCCCAGGAATGTTGTACTGACAAGCTCCATGATTCCTCGGACTCCCTGAGACATCTGAATCCAAGAGGAGTTCCTGGGAAACTTTTTTTACCCCCCTACCTGAGTCGGTGTAGATCCTCCCGAACAAACAGGGCAAACAGATCGATCGAATGTTTATCCGCGATGGAGAAGTAGTGGAGATGCTGCACACTCCGATCGCCCCAAGAATCAGGCACTATTCCACTTCGCATCACTGATGACTTACTAGGTAGATACCTAGGAATCTCGGTGTCCAGTCTATGCAGTTGCAAATGAGGCTGAGCGCCATCCGGTGTTTGCGCGCCGGGATGGGACCGCCACCGATTAGGATTCCACTGCGGGGGTTTTCTGCATTTGCCGAACGAGTCCATCGGGAGTTGATGTCCCGCCAGATCCCCTGGTCGTTCGACTATCTGCACCCTCAGCCGTCGCATCTGTTGGATCTCACCGTGAGTGATCTGCTCAAGACTTCGAACGCGCAGTCAGGAACCTCTACGGTCCTACCGTCAGTGAACGGTGCGTCGTGTCTGCCAGCAGGTCACCACCTGGTTTATTTCCCTCCTCAGGTCACCTTGTCCCAATTGCTTCCGGATGGCACCGACACTCTCCACACCCCGGGACACCCGTTTAACAGGCGACTATGGGGTGGTGGGCGGGTAGCTTTCTCCCCCGCGGGCGGACTCGTTTTGGACGGAAGCCGCGCGGTTTGCATCGAAACCATCCGCGATGTGACTGTGAAAGGCCGGGAGGGCGAAGAAAAGGTGATCGTCCGGATCGAACGACGCATGGGTGTTGTTCAGGAAGATGAGGGAGAGAGTAGCATTCTCGACCGTATCTGGAGAGCGGACGAGTCAGAATTCGGATATTCGTCGATTATCGAAAACAGAGACCTGGTTTTCATGCGGGAAAAGACCCAGGTCCAACTGAAGCATGACAAGGCGAACTTCGAAAAAGATCAGAGGGCAATCAAGCGTGCGCATGCTCAATCTATGTGACAGACATACAATATATACTGACAGGTTTACGGAAAAGCACCCGTCAATCCAGACTTCCGCCATACCCTTATCCCCGGCAAGGCGCTGTTATTCCGGTTCTCAGCGCTCACCTTTAATGCTCATTTGATCCACCTCGATCCGGGCTACACGCAGAATGTGGAAGGCTATCGAAACCTTCTTGTGCATGGGCCGTTGACCCTGACCTTGTTACTCACCGCTCTACGGTCCCATCTGCTCAAATCCAGCCGGGGAGTCAGAGACATACAATACAGGAATCTCTCGCCTCTCTATGTAGACGAACCTCTGACAATTTGCGGCAAGCAGAAATCTGGCAGAGATGGACCAGTATGGGACGTATGGATTGAAGGGAGTAATGGGGGGCTGGCAGTACGGGGGACTGCTGAGGCGCATGCTTTATAGGGGCATGATTGAAGTCCATGAATTTTGGAGATATACGTGTATATTGCGAAGCTGTTTTGGGCTGCTGCTTCCAGGTGAAGATGGCCTTCGACACAGGACTTTGTGTCTACTCTCTGTGAATGCTAATATAATGGTACCTAGTATATGTCATTCCTCGGGGTAGTTTGATGTGTTTTGTATAGGTGACTCTAGGAATGAGCAGTCGATGTCCCAATTAGTCGCCTTAGGGGGTAAATTATGTTGTGTTATACATTTTACCTGTCTTTATACACCGCGACAAAATATATAACTTGCAATGCTACCACAGGAACCTACACCTCTCTTTAACCATGCGGATCTGGAGGGTATAGAGAGAAATCAAACATAAAACCAAAGTCCAATGGGGCCATTCTACCCCAAATTCTTAAAAAAGGAGAAAAGACAGCGTCGACTATCTACACGTCTACGGAGTACCATAGGCAACGCCAAGGAAGCCTTACCGGAACGGAAAATCTATTCTCGCGTCCCGAGCTAGCGGATGCACACGTTTTTATTTCTCACATCTCTTTCCCTTCTTTTCTTCTTCTTTCTCTTCCACAACCACCCATCGTGGATACGAATTGGTCCAGGCTGACGCTGCAGAATGTGTGCTGTCTGTCACCTGTCAACATCCCTAACCGATATTACACAGTAGCAGGAAACTTGATTGCTCAATCCACTGCTATCTAGCTGCAATCATGGACCTTTTCTGGTCTGCTCCTCCTGTGGCGAGGTACTTCCACTCCAGCCCTCATCTCGTGTGCCATGGACTAATCATTGAACAGGACTCTCACTCTACTTACCTTCTGCCAGTCTGCTTTGATCTATGGTGGCCTTCTCAGCGCGTATCATGTTGCGTTTCTGCCAAGAGTCATATTCAAACTCCTGCCGCAAGTCTGGCGACTGGCGACGCCTTTCTTCCTGACTCGGCCGCAGATCTCTTTTATTTTCGACCTCTATTTCTGTACGGACCTCTGCTAGGTCGGTGGAAGCGGTGGTGCTAACGTACTACCAGTGTACACCTACAGCAGCCGCCTGGAGACCGGCTCGCCCCGGTTCAGTGGCCCTGGTGATTTCTTCACATATGTGATTTTTGTAGCCTCGGTGATCTTGGTAAGTCCTGGCAGATCTCGATCTAGCATCTCTTTGCGTAAAATTCTCCAACCCCCCATGCTTCATTCCAAACCTCGCATATCTGCCCGCCCAGCCTTTTTCTAGCTGCAGCGGTTCCTGGAAACGAGGGAGATCACCCCTGCATCCCGGCAGTGCCTACTCAGTTGATCCTTAAAAGGGCTGTTCGCGTTGCAGGAATGGTGGGATGTCCTTTGAGATAGCCGGCGTGACCCTTATTCACGTCGGTGGTTATGGCGCCCTACATTCAGCTTCCTATCCCATGTCTGTTATTGGTTCAATATACTGGCGTTCACATAATCCGTGCATCCAACTAGCTCCTGGAGTAGCCTTTCCCTTTGAATGGACTAAATCATGCTGACAAGCCGAAGCTCACCGCAGGTTGCGTATTTAGTGGAGTGTTCTTCCTTCATGGTGAGCATGGCACAGCATGACCGTCCTAGTCATCCGCAAAACTAACCCACAGTAGCCTTGATCCTTGCTTTTGTATACACGTTCGCCCAGGACAATCGTGGGACGAAGGCGTCGTTCTTCGTGATCAGAATGCCCATTGAGTTCCTGCCATGGGCGATGCTGGCCTTCACTCTGGTGATGCATGGCTGGCCTGCCGCGCAGCAAGAAGCCATGGGGATTGTGGCCGCCCACATGTATGACTTCCTCACCCGCCTGTACCCTACGTTCGGCGGCGGTAGGAATTATATCACCACACCGTCTTTTGTGCGGCGGTGGTGCACCACTGCCGACCGGGCCGAATATCGAACCTATGGCACTGCCTTCCGGCCCACCAACCCCGACCGAGGCTCGTCAGGAGGCTCGTCAGGAGGATGGACATCGTCCTTCGAGGGCGCATGGAGCCAACGCGGACCGGGGAGAAGATTGGGTGGTGATTAGATATGGATTGAAGGATGGACATGGAGGCGTGGGAATTAGCGGTCTGCAGGATGCATGTAGGCAGTATCTATTTTCTAGTTTGAACGTGTCGTAGATACGAATATACGTTACTATCTACAAGAGTGTACTCCGCGGTTAACTATGTAGGATGTATGAAGGGCTTACATAATTAAGCACGTGACTTATACCATTGCCGGACGCTAAACCCGATTAGGTGATAGAGCGCACCGCCAAAAAAAATTCCCAGGTCCTTCGCTAGCGCCAGAGCAAATTTCCTGCGACCTTTGCAAACGCGCTCTCGCCTGGCCACACTGCGTCTCTCCAGCCGGATTCTTCACGATGGCGTCTGCAGTGACCAAAGACACCATGGACTACACAATTAAGCCCGAGGCTGGCACTTCTAGCATTTCCACGTCCGAGTGGCCGCTCCTGTTGAAAAATTATGACAAGCGTATGTCGTCCTATCGTCGTCTTGTCATCCCCCCAAGAGGACAAAACGAAGACATTCAATATGCAGAGTGAAGTAATCCATGCTAATATCAAACTTCCCCGGGATAGTCCTTGTCAGAACCGGTCATTTCACCCCGATTCCCGCCGGTTGCTCGCCTCTCAAGCGTGACTTGAAGTCCTACATCAACTCGGGTGTGATCAACCTGGACAAGCCCTCCAACCCATCCAGTCACGAGGTTGTCGCTTGGATGAAGCGCATTCTGAGGTAAATACCGCATCGCCCCCGACGCTGGGATAGACACTAAAGAGATTCGATGTGAAGGGCCGAAAAGACCGGTCACAGTGGTACACTCGACCCCAAGGTCACGGGTTGCCTGATCGTCTGCATTGACCGCGCCACCCGCCTGGTGAAGTCGCAGCAGGGTGCCGGAAAGGAGTACGTGTGCGTGATCCGTCTCCATGACAAGATTCCCGGTGGAGAGGCCCAGTTCCGCAGAGCCCTGGAGACTCTGACTGGAGCTCTGTTCCAACGCCCGCCTCTCATCTCCGCCGTCAAGCGTCAGCTCCGTATCCGTACAATCCACGAGAGCAAGCTCTACGAGTTCGACAACGAGAGACACCTCGGTGTTTTCTGGGTGAGCTGCGAGGCCGGCACATATATCCGTACTCTGTGTGTGCACCTGGGTCTTCTGCTGGGTGTGGGTGCCCACATGCAAGAGCTCCGTCGTGTGCGCAGTGGAGCTATGGACGAGAACAGCGGCATGGTGACCCTCCACGATGTCATGGATGCCCAGTGGATGTACGACAACCAGCGCGACGAGTCGTACCTGCGTCGCGTCATCAGACCTCTGGAGACCCTCCTCACCGGCTACAAGCGTATTGTCGTCAAGGACAGCGCGGTCAACGCCGTGTGCTACGGTGCCAAGCTCATGATTCCCGGTCTTTTGCGTTTCGGTAAGTGTCTGTTATACTTGTTCAAGATGGGCCACCGCTAACGAGGTGCAGAGGCTGGCATTGATGTCAACGAGGAGGTCGTCCTTATGACCACCAAGGGCGAGGCCATCGCCATCGGTATTGCTCAGATGTCCACCGTTGAGCTGACCACCTGCGACCACGGTGTTGTCGCAAAGGTCAAGCGCTGCATCATGGAGCGTGACCTGTACCCCCGCCGATGGGGTCTGGGCCCGGTTGCTCTGGAGAAAAAGAAGCTCAAGTCTGCTGGCAAGCTCGACGTGAGTGCCCTTAGCCCGTCAAAAGTATATGACATGAAGCGATTGACTGACAACTGTAGAAATACGGCCACGCCAACGAGGCTACCCCTGCCAAGTGGAAGAGCGACTACAAGGACTACAGCCTGCCCGAGGACGGCTCGGCGCAGCCCGCCGAGGCCCCCAAGGAGGAAGCCCCCGAGCAGACCGAGACTCCGTCGTCCCCGGCGAAGATGGACGTGGACGAGGATGACGACAAGAAGAAGCGCAAGCGCCACGAGGGCGAAACCGCCGAAGAGCGGGCCGAGCGCAAGAAGAAGAAGAAGGAGAAGAAGGAAAAGAAGGAGCGGCGCAAGTCGAAGCAGGAGAAGGAGGAGAGCGACGAGGACAGCGATTAGACGCGTCCAGGAAGTCCGTTGGCTGGCTCTTCTACTGAATGAGAAGCGTTTCCGTTTCGGCGAATTCTGCGGCGCTTCTATGTCCTTGCTTGTTGGAGCAGTGCCTGGTCGTGATTCCTGTACCATATATGCCTGGTCATTTTCTTTTTCTTTGACGTATTTACTGGAGTCTTGGGCTGAAAAGGGAGAACAATTTACTGCGTTATTGGTTTCGTGTCTTCAATCGCCGGGATGAATAGAATAACTCTGATATACTGGAGTAGATGAAGTTTGTAGTAATGTAGGTGGCACGTAGTAAGTATCCGGGCAGGTGTCGTGACTTCTCCGCATTTGGCGACCTCCGCCACCGCCGATTCACTTCAACCTGACACTCAACTTCTACCACGACCTAACGTACTGTTCTGATATACCAGGCCTTTTACTCACTTACCTCTTCATACGCATCCCTGAATATTTCCTCGGCCATCATGGCTGCGGAACTCACTTCGACGAAGCTTAATGCAGAGAATCACCTTCTCTTGGTAACCCCCCATTTTCCCCCCAAGGCACCCATAGAGATGCCCAGGACTGACCGGTATTATACAGGACCAACCCCTTCTTCGATTACCACACGAGCTCGCACGAAGGAATTTCAAGTCGGTACAACGGATCGTGGAACGGGAAAAGGAATACGTGCTCCCCGCACTGAAGGAAACCGCCAATGCGTCCCTATCGCAGACCCAGACGCCCGACCAGACGCTCGCCGCTCTCGATGCGATGATCTCCCGGATGCAAGGTCTCAAGCGGAAAATGGAAAACCTCCAGCAGGAGGAGAAGAAGATCCACGCGCAGTCCCGGAAACGCATCCAGCATCTGGAGTGTCTGCACCAGATACCCAGTCTGGCGGACGTCAAGTACGACCAGTGGTCGAGGATCCGGCTGGACCGGCTTATAGTTGATCAGATGCTGCGGTCGGGATATACTGAGAGCGCTCAGCAGCTGGCGCGGGAGAAGGATGTCGAGGATCTTGTCGACCTCAATGTCTTTGTGCAGTGTCAGCGGATTGCGGAGAGTCTACGGCGAGGCGAGACGAAAGATGCGCTGCAGTGGTGTAGTGAGAATAAGGCAGCGCTCAGGAAAAGCCATGTTGGTACTATAGTGCTTTTTGCTGTCAGATACTGACTCTACGCAGTACAACCTGGAGTTCGAATTGCGATTACAACAGTACATCGAAATGATCCGGACGGGAGATAAAGGGAAGCTCGTTGAAGCGAGAACACACGCAAGGAAATACCTGACGCCTTTTATTGAGACACAGTCTGCCGAAATCCACCGTGCAGCAGGACTTCTCGCGTTCCCCAAAGATACCAAGGCGGAGCCTTACAAGGTGACTCGACCGAATGTCTTATTTCCATACCATACTGACTGATGTAGTCTATGTATGCGTCCGAACGATGGCACCACCTTTCCGACCTTTTTGTCCGCACCCACCACGAACTCCTATCCTTGCCATCGTGGCCTTTGCTACATATCGCGCTCTCCGCTGGACTATCAGCCCTCAAGACGCCTTCCTGCCACTCGGCGTATACCTCACCCAGCTCCAACTCTCTGTCAACGACAACCTCGGTCTGCCCGATATGTTCGACGGAGCTGAACGAACTGGCGCGCAACATGCCGTATGCGCACCACACGAAGAGCTACGTCGAGAGCGACCCGATCGTGTTGCCCAACGGCCGGATCTACGGCCAGCAACGCTTACTCGAGATGAGCAAGAAAGTCGGCTGCGTGGACGCCGGCAAGGTCAAGGATCCTACGACGGGCGAGGTGTTTGACGAGAGCGAGATGAAGAAGGTTTATATTATGTAGTCTTGCACGGAGACCATAGTCTATACTGTCATTAGCAATGAAATTAGTCACTGTCATCGCTGTCCGATGCATGTCTCTTCTTGCCCTTCCCACCGGCATCTGCCTTCGACGGTGTTCTTGACACCGGATGATCATCCTTGATCTCAAAGACATACATCCTCGCCTCGCGATCCTCCCCGCGCCAGCCCCCTCTCCCTCCGTGCTTCCCTTCAATCTCGCCAATCGTCCGCGCATGCGAATACCCCTTGTAGGACGCCCACGGGAACCTGAAGCTCGTCACCACCCGCAGACCCGCATGTCGCGCCAGGTCCTTGATATTCCAGAGCGTATATGGCTCACCCTCGAACATACTCACCAGAATCTGCCCCGGTCCCGTCCGTCGTCCCCCACTACTACCACCATCGTCATCATCGTCACTCTCACTCTCATTTTCACTACTATCCCCCTCCCACTCCCACTCCTCCTCCCCATCGACACCCACATCCTCCGGCTTCGCCGATAACAGCGGCACACACGCCTTGAAAAACCCCACCAGCAGCTCCTGGTTCGCCCGCACCTGCCGATTCACGTCCGTCGACAGCCCGCCCACATGCGGGAAGTTGAAACAAATCACGTCCCATGGGCCGGAGTTGCCTTTCGGCACAGACGGGAGCCGCCCCTCCTTAGCCAGTTTGGCCTCCAGCCACGCGGGCCGTTTGCGCTGGCGTCGGGAAAAGCCCACGCGCACGTCTTTGCCGCCGCCGGATGGCGTGCCGAGCTTGCGTGCGTCGACGGAGAAGAGGACGCGGCTGCTTCTGCTTTTGCTGCGCGTCGACTTTGTCGGTTTGTCTTCATCTTCATCTTGAGCTGGATTGGGATTGGGAGTCACAGGCTCGCCGCAGATGGCGCGCACATTCCCCTCGGCCTGCGGGTACTTTGCGTAGAGCGTCTCCTGCGCGTCGTAGCAGGTCGCTAGGACGTGGCGGCAGCAGTGGTGCTCGACCAGCGAGCGCGCAAAGGAAAAGTCGCCTACATACATCAGTATAGATACGCTATGTAGCCAGCTGGGCTGCGCGGGACTCACCCTCGCCCACGAGCAGAATGCGATCTCTCTTCGCGAACGGCACGATGGGCCGGCGCTGCGGCGGCGCGTTCTTCGGCTTGGTCGTGGTCCCCGGAGCTGCATCGGACTTGTTGGTAGATAGTTTCGAAAAGGTGTGCATTTTGCGGGCCTTTTTCTGCGCGGCGCCGCCACCGGGGCCGGGGGCGGGAGGGCCGTGGACGCGGGCTTTTTTGGATTTGGGCATTGCCTATTGATTATATGGACTTCTGTCTAGGCAGTCTGGAAGGATAGCAGGGTGTGAGGCAAATGTACAGCACTGAGTTCGGAGATGGACTTTTTCTTCCCGGGTGGCCAATCAGATCGTCGGCTGCTATGGATGTTCTCCGTAGAATATTTTGAGGTATATCTATAGCCTCCTATACGTACTTGTTGTCCTACAATGGCCGTCGCTTTCCTCTTTTTGGGTACCGTCGCTTTGACTTGCTGCCTAAGTATTTCACAGGGGCCTGCTCAGTGAGCAGTCACGTGCTGCATGAGCTGTCCACTCGCCCTTCATTCTGCGCGGGTAGTCCGACGGCCATGTCTGCCAAATTGCCCAGGTCCCCGGCCAACCGACCACACAAGATGACGCAAGTGGAGAGTTGATGGAGGCTAACTCCGAAGCGAAGTTTGTATTCAGGGCAACTGTGAATCAGTCTGGACATAGGGTCCAACGAAATTATAAAGGCAGGTATCTTGCCCCCCTTCAGTACTGTGAATTTGAAGGGCTTGTCATATTGCCGCGGCTCTTCGTCAGATGAGATACCTTATCTCTGAATCCTTAAAACTTATTGTTCAGAGTTTTTGCATCACCGCGGTCATGTTAATCAAGTGCACGCGACAGATACTCACAGTAACAGGCTTTTACCGCCCGTAACGTACACAACATCCTTGAGATCATTATCATGCATCAGCCCATCGAGGAAACGCTTCGCTTTTCTGTCATGTATACACGAACGTGCTGCATTACAATCTCTCCTTGGATTAGCACCCACGAGGATGAGTCAACTGCCATCTATTCATCAGGCTTGGCTGATGCTATCGGGAACATCCCACCTAACAGGCCAGTCTCGGACGACCATGGCCAGTCATCCAACAAGTCTGGGGGCAATTCGAAATAAGCTAGTGGATCATCCACGTCTGATGGCTGGCCTGGAGCAGGTCGTATGTAGCCTTCGGAGTGCTGCGATTGCCCAATTTCTGCCAGCCCAGAGTGCATATTGGCATGCCGAGTTTTATCCATATAGTCATCTATACGCTTAACCTGTGTTTTGAGTCGCTCACCGGCGCCAGTGGAGCGGGTGAGTCCTGACTCCATTTGATGCAGAAGCGCTGCCATCTCCAACCTACTTGTCAATTAGCAAACTTGGACATGAACCACCATCACATGATGATATGGGATGCTTACAGAAGCTTGCGGACTCTTTGATAAGACACCTCGGAGAGACTTCCTTCCATGACAGATCCAAGAATAATCCCAATGCCGCCCAAGTGGTAGAGCTTCGAGAATTAGCGTTTCATTCATCTAAAGTGCAGAAGGGAATGAGTACAAAGTATTCCCGGGCACAAGACATACCAGCGGGGAACTGATTGCTTTCAGATATTCAATCGGCACTTTGGTAAACACGCTGAGCACGTTTCCGGCAACCTCGCATTTCTCCTCTATTCCTTGGTCCTCATTTGGAGAAAGGACCATATTCAGAAGTTGCAGCGTTGCTTGGATATTGGCTGATTGAAATCCGACAATATCATGCTCAGGATCACCAGTGACAGGCCCGGTCAATTGAAGCTGCGACGGCAAAGCTGAGAACATGGCATGTACATGCTTCATAATCAAATGGCCCGGGACAGGGTCCGGGCGAAATAACGACCAGGGGCTCTCATTCTCAACGCGCAGAGTTCGCCGCTGGCCGTCAATAGCATGCTCCAGTATTCGATAAAGATCAGTGGTGAAATTCCACCCACGCATCCAAACAGAGTGTTCATAAGTACTGGAAGCGGGAGTGGTACTGTGGGCCGATATTTGTGCTTTGTTTTCGAAATCAAGCACATCGTCGTTCACCTCTCTGGGATAGCGTACATTTGACTGGATTTCTCTGAAACGGACCATGCCTCCCCATACGGTCGCCGAATACACATCTAGTGTATACATAGACCAGAACTACTTGGGGCATTAGTTCCACACCGGTGACAGTTATCGCGTAGGCACAGTGACATACCAGTCTCCGTCGAATTTCAACCTCAACGGTACTCAAGTCTTTCGGCCATAACTTCTCATCATATAGCCCTTCCATAATATTTAATGTATGATACTTCCCTAGATATTGATGCATGTCCCGGATCTGACCATTTTGAATGGCGGCAATGCTGAGAAGCGCACACGCCCTCATATATTCGATGCCTCTTGCCGCAGTCAGGTTGCGAGGGATAGACTCGGTAGCTGCTGACCAGAAAACCTCCGGGGGCGGCTGCGAGAGCTGAGACGGTGGTCGCCGATTCGAATATAAAGCACCATCCCTGGCGCGTGCAGAGGCTAAGGTACACATTGCCATTGTTGAGGCAAATAAACCTTGGTCCTCAAGATGCTTTTTATTCCGGAGGGCTCTCAGAAATGATGGTCGATGAAATAAAGGAAATCTGCATGGTACAAGGCGGTTAGTTCGGATCCAATTATCTAGCCTGCCCTCTTCAAGGCGCGAAAGGAGAGAACTACATCGGGTAGACAATCTCAAAATACACCTGGGCGAGATCCTGCACCACAGAATGACAGGCGATTGCAAGTGCCTTCCAGGGATTCAACAGTGAATCGGAGCTATACTCCTGATCTGCAGTCGCCCACGAGTTATCAACGACAGTGGATAATCGACCAGACCCGCCAAATTGAAGAGCATCTTCCGAATGGACTGGTCGAGAGGGCGTGGCGGCAGCTCCGACTTCCCCAATCTGTCGACTTCCAGGTTCGTGCGTCTCTTCGCGGGCTCCTCTATGACCACCCCTTCTCCGTGACGGACGCTCATAGGTACACGGTACATCAAAATCCACACAGTTCTGGCAGGGCTCTAGTGGTCCTCGAGTTTTCGTGCATTTTATGCTACGCCGATGGCAAAGGTCACCTGGGCGCTATTAGAGTGAGGCCATATAGAAAATGAGGGTGTAACCGTTACGTACAAGCCCTTGAGATACGCTGAACTTTCCGGGGCCGCTGGGACATCTGGATCACTTCCACGTAATTCGCGCCTGACAGAATGCTGTACAGGGTCTACTCTACATTCGGCTTCTGGATGGAGCAGCAGAAGGTTGCCGAAAGCCACAATGGATTATGTCATGTGCAACCCCATAGTTAAGAAGGTTATTATTAACCTCGGCTGACGCCTTTTGGGACTGGACATAAACAGCCGCAAGGACTAATATCCACCTACAATCCACTCTCTAATTTATACGATGCTGTCATACTATGTCCACAGGGAGTTATACAGTACTAGTATTGTCATGATCTTTCCTTAATACTACAGTAAACGCATCACCACTTGTTGTCGAACTCCTTTCCGTTCACATAGTTGACCAGCTCGTTTACTGGAGACAGGTCGTCCTTATCACCTCCGAACTGCATACCGTGTCGCATCACCCTACGATAGTTCTTGCCTGGTGATACCTTTCCCAAGACATATGGCTGCCGAGTCTCAACCCGGGTGGGGACGGGAATGGAACGGCCCACGATTGCTTCCATGCCCTGCCAGGCGAAGGTGATAGCTTCCTTTGCGGAAGCCGGGATACCTGCTTGGTCCAGCACCAGAATCTTCGTGTCAGGGTAGTGTGCTTGTATATACCGCGTGATATTCGGGTTATAAGAACCGCCACCACACATGAAGATTTCATCGATCGGGAGGCCCTTGGGGGCATAGCGGCGGTAATGGTCGACGATGGCCTGCGCCGTGATGCGAGTGACGGTAGCAACGACATCATCTGGACTAAGACCTTTGGACTCTGCCTTGCGAATCAGATCAAACGCCAGAGTATCCCGGAACACCTCGCGGCCGGTGGTTTTCGGAGGGTCAAGCCGGAAGTATGGGTGAGTTTGAAGAAATTCATCCACCAGATCCTGGTCCACTGTGCCGCGAGCGCCCATCTCGCCGTCCTTGTCATACTCCCGCTCGCCATTGGTGTAGTGTCGGACAACGGCATCGATAAATACGTTACCCGGACCTGTGTCGAAATCGTAGCAGGCGTCAATGCCCCCATGGGAATCAGGCGGAATGAAACAGACATTGGCAATTCCGCCAATGTTTTGGCAAGCGCGCAACTTTGTCGGATGGTGCAGGACCAAGGCATCGAAGAAAGCAATGAGTGGAGCTCCCTGGCGACCCGCTGCTTGGTCACTGACTCGGAAGTCCGTCACAGTAGTGATTCCCGTGCGGGAGGCAATGAATGATCCCTCTGCCATGGTGAGAGCACTGCGGACCTCTCCTTTCTCAGGCATAGACAGAAGCCAAATGGTCTGACCGTGGGAACCGATAATGTCGATGGACGAGATATCAACATGGTATTGTCGACAGAACTCCTTGACAGCCGCTGCAAATGTCTCACCGAGGATGACATTCACCTCGGATAGCTCAGAAGGAGATGTTTTATTGTGGAGGATCATATTCATGACCCGCTGCTTGATTGCTTGCTCTAGGGGGATTTCACCATACTGTTGGAAAGACACACTTCAGGTCAGACTGGATGGGATTTGTGCGACATGTGGAATTAGCATACCTTGAGAAGCTCAAACTTCATGGGGGAATCTGGCGTTTCTTGTTGAAAACGGCACAGAGCACAGTCGATCCCATCCTATGGTTACATGTAAGCTTTCATGATTTCCTAATTCCTCGCTGCTCAATCTCGTCCGCTTACCATCGAAGTACCACTATTCAGTCCCAGGACGGTCAGGTCCAGGGACCCGGACACGGAAGGATTAGAAGAACCCATATTATCGCAACACAGAGAGAACTCGGGGCCACTGAATGTCGAATCCCCCTCCCGAGACAAGGAGGGGGGACGCTATGGGAATAAATACATGTGCAATTTACACCTGGCCCGCCTGGGGTGCCTGAATGCCTTATGTTGAAAGGCGCTGCTTAGACGGCTACACGCTTGTGCTGTTGAAGGTCTAAACGCCTAACGGCTTAAACGGCTGAGCGGTTAAACGTCTAAACGGTAAAACGGCGCCACTCTCTCAAACCCTCTCAGTCAATCCTTCCATCCGGTGCCGCGAAGGTTTCTTCCCCAGTAGTTCTTGTCGTTCCCAAGGCCTCGGGTCTCGCTAGGGCCCCTGGCATGTTTGTTTCTCGGGTTGGCGGAATCAGGGATGAAATGTCACAGTCCGGTCTTGTCATAGGCCGCGCGGTATAAATAGTCCAACCACTACCGGTTGGGCTACTTTTTGTGCTTCATTGAAATTGAAAGCACAATAAACTGATAAGTTTGCATTCAGGGTGCTTCCACTTGATTACGACCATGGGGTATGCAACAGTTTGGAGGCGGTTATCCCCACGCCATCTCAATGTTATGATCCAGACTTTTTCTCTCGTTTGCATATTCTTCGAGGGATATGATCAAGGTGTCATGGGAGGTGTCAACAGCTCTCCAAGATACGTTACGGAGGTTGGCATTGGCGAACCGGATGGCAAAGTAACCGACACCACCCATCAGGGAGGCATTGTTAGTATCTACTACCTTGGATGCATTTTCGGTTGCTTTGGAGGTGGCTGGCTAGCCGATCGGTTAGGCCGGATCAATGGCCTCTTGATCGGAGCCGTGTTTGCGCTCGTCGGAGGTGCTTTGCAAGCTGCAGCTCAAAGCTCAGACTTTATGCTCGTCGCCAGGGTGGTGACAGGCGTTGGCACTGGTGGTACGTATTCCCGCCTTCCGTACTTAATCATTGCTGAGAGAAGCTGGTCTGGCTAGCATTGACTGGGATCGCGCCAGTACTGGTATCAGAGACGTCGACAGCTGATCACCGCGGAGCCTTCCTAGGATACGTCTTCATTGCAAACTGTAAGCGCCAGATATCGTATAAAGCTCCTCCAGAATACACTGACAGGGTTATCTTGAAGATCTAGGAATCTCCGTCGCATACTGGCTGTCGTTTGGCCTTGCTTTCATCAATCATGGCTATTCAGATGTTCGCTGGCGCTTTTTGTTGGCGTTTCAGTGTGTCCCAGCACTCATCCTGCTGCTATTTATTAAGATGCTGCCGGATAGCCCGCGTTTCCTTGCGTCTGTCGGTCGTTATGATGAAGCTCGCGAGGTCCTTAACAAGATCCGTTGCCATAGAGCCAGCCAATCAGAGATTGACCTCGAATATAAAGATATCATTGCGACAGCGCAAGAAGGCAACCCAAGCTCGCCCGTTCAGTTTGCCAAAATCTTGGTCGGCAAAGGAGGGAAGCCCGGCTCCAATCTGGGCCGACGTGCCTGGCTGTGTGTATGGCTCCAGATTATGGCGTCTTGGACCGGAATTACGGTAAATATTTCACGGTGTGGAGTTGTATAGATCGTCTGGCTAATAGATTGTCATCTCTGCAGGCCGTTACGGCATATTCTCCAGTTCTGCTGAGCCAAGCTGGCTACAGCGAGCTTACCCAAAATGGCCTTGCCGGGGGATTGAATACGATCGGTATCGTGGGCACTATCATCAGTGCTCAGATCGTAGATCGGATTGGGAGGAGGAAATGTTTGATGCTTGGCTCCGTCATTTTATTCGCCGTCGAGCTTGTAGTAAGTGCCTAAACCTCGCACCCCCTATGCAGCTCTGATTCTAAGATGTATTTTTTTCCAGGCAGGATCCGTCTACGAGGCGTCCCTTCACCAGCCAGATAACGCTGAACAGTTCGCTCCCGCTGCTGTTGCGATGCTGTTTCTCTTTAACCTGGGATATGCAGCGACCTGGGGAACCGTCGCTTTCTTGATACCGACCGAGATCTTTCCCTCTGATCTCCGGGCTCAAGGCAATGGCTTTGGTATCACCGGCTGGGCTATTGGTGTTGGAATGACCACACTGGTCAACCCTATAATGTTTGGAAGCATTGGAAGTCGCAGTTACTTCCTCCTCGCTGGGTTGAACCTTCTGTGGGTCCCGATTATTTACTTTTTCTACCCAGAGACCCGTAATCGGACTCTGGAGTCCATTGACTATCTGTTCTCGGTCTCGAGCCCTTTCTATTGGGATATGGAAAGGGCTTATCGGCTGTGCATGGATACGAAGGTGGAAAAGGATATCGACGAGCAGGCTATAAAATCTTCGGGCCACGATGAATCCCAGCAGGAGTTTCACGAGACCATTCAGATTGGAGTGTAAACTAGGTGTTTTCTCGGACCTGCGAATGATTTTAGTTGATGTACTTTGGAAAATTATGTTGAATATAAGGAACACGAAACAATTAACTAGATCCCTTGAACAGCTGTATGATGAGTAGAAGAGGGTTCTCTCCAGGGACAGCTCAGTTTAACTGAATCTATGCCATTGTTGAAGAAAGCCTACTAAAATATCTTATTATATTAGGGCAGCGTAATTGACTACAGTCACAGAAGAAATAGAAGCTCGATCTATTCATCTTTTTTCTGATTGTGGTATTAGGTTGTAGGGAAGTATACCGGGCAAAACTAGACTACGAGTGGACAAACGGGCAAACGGGTAAGGGGGTGATTTTGGGTAAGGGGCAGTTTATAGAGATTACTTGCTTAGCGCGCTTAGCCTTCCGCTCACCTTGTGCTCAGTAATCGCCTCAGGCTGCTCAGGGCGTGTTCAATCTACTCAATGAGCAAAAAGCAGCGAGGATTTAGCCCTAAAACGGAAGGGGAAGGGCATCAACTCTCCTAGAAAATCAAGTAGGTAAGTATACCTATCTATATAAGTATGTCTTGATCTTGAATGGCAATCCAATTCTATACCATTAAAAAACTAGAAACTAGAATAAATCCATATGTACAATCAACACCCAGAACCTCGCTTTTCTCTGGGAAGCAAATACCCTGTTTCCATAGAATCGAAATCACATGTCGCTCCAGTATTACCATGATCACCGCAATGAAGCCCAGCGAGAGCCGCGAAAAGAAGAAAGGCAAGCAAGAATGGAAGTTCGTGATGAGGTCAGGCATAGAATCCGGACAATGTCGTAACAAAGCAAACAATGGTCCTGGAGGATTGCGCCGAGTGCAAGCCACCAACACCGCCAAAGACTTCTAATTACTTCAGCTGCAACGTATCACGGACCGGGCATAATGCCCTTGTTTCTAAGGAGGACATCAATGAGTCTCCTTGTTGCGCCATAGAATACCGAAGCTGGCGCATTCTATGGCACATCTATCTTCAGTCTAAGACCGCAGGGAGTCGCGCATGCTCTGGCTGCTGGCGCTGACAGGCGGGTTCGACATGGGCAAGACGCCCGTCTTAGGCTTGGCGTTCTGCTTGATCTTGGCCACGGCATACACGAGCCCGCTAACGAAACCGACCACGATGGCAGAAACGCTGGGGAAGGTGACCGGAGCATCGAAGAAGATCAAGCCGGACAGAGCAATGGGAAGCTTGTTGAGAGCGCCCACCATCGAGTACGTTGTCGAAGAGGTCACGCGAACGCACCAGGCGGAGGTGTAGGAGATGAAAACAGACGACAGACCCGAGAGGATCATGGCAAAGATGATGTTGTTCCGATCGGCGGGGGGGAAGTTGCGGGTGATGTTAGTCGACGACCAGTCCTCCATCAGACCAGTCAGAACAATCAGGACGGGAATCGAGAGTAGGTTGTTGTAGAACATGGCTAAAAGCTCAGTTAGAAAAGGCCTCGACATGACGACCGAGAAACATACTGTCAAAATCCTTAAAGTTGGTCAACTTGATGCGCTTGCGCATTCCCAGCACGTAGGAGGAGGTGCAGAGACAGTTGATCAGCATCCAGACGTATCCGGAATTCAGGGTCGACACTTTAGCGGTGGCATCGCCGGTCGACTCAACCGCGTGCTTGATGTCGGCCCACGCGGCAATGATGGAACTCAGGACCATGAGGCCAAAAGAGAAGAGAGTGAGACCGGTAACGGAGCCACCGAACCAAAGCACCTCTCCATATGCGATGAGGATGATGGTCAAGTTCTTGAAGATGGTGTACACGGGGATAGACAGGAATTGGAGAGCCTTGGAACCGGTGTAGATCATTCCGATGAGAAGTAAGGTGATGGGGAACCCTATTGAAACACTGCTGTCAGATCATTTCACGGAAAAAAATACTCAAGCCAAGGACGTATGGAACGCATAAACGCACATTTTCTGGCCTCATCGGCACTGAAGTCGCGGTAAGTAATCAGACCACACGACTTGCAAGTCTGGATCGCGACGATACAAACGATGGACTGTGGTTGAAAAGCCGAGTGTCAGTCGCGATTTGCCATGATGGACGGGATGTAACATACCTGAACGCAAAGAAGGAAGAAGTTGAGATTAAAATCCAGCCCCGACAGAACATACTTGTTCATCACCGTCATCAAAATGGACGATCCGCAGTACGCCAGCACCGGCAAGATCGGGTTGTTGGAGAGGGAGCCCGCTGGGGGACTCCGGGGCTGGGGAGGAGGCGCCGCGGCCTCGAAATTCTTGCTCCCCTGGTCCATCTTGTCCATTTCGATTGTATAATCGTCGGTCTTCTTGTCTTCCACCATGGTGACGGTTCTTGAGGTTACCAGGTAAGAATAACGGAGGAGAAAGGGAGGGAGAGGGAGAGGTCGAACGGGGCTGTGACGGAGGTTAAAAAAAGAACAACTGTAAGGAAGAAAGGCGGAAGCGAAAAAGGAGAATCCCGAGGAGGATTCAATCAACAACGAATGTAGTAGACGCAGCGCCTGTGGATGGCCGTGGAGGAAGAGACAGAGAGACGGAGAGTGAAAAGTGAGGGAGAGAGAAGAGTGAGATTATTAGGAGAGAGAAAGAAAGAGAGAGTACAATTAAATGGATGGGAACTTTTTGCGCCCGGAAGCGGCAATATTTCCTGTTTGGTACCGTCCGTACCATTACACTCGTCAACAGTAACCTAGAGGATAGAGAATCATGTCCTGTATATCGTCTATATTGTCTACATTATCTGTATATCGTTTATGGCTTCTCTATCTCTTCATATAATAGTCAACATCTGATTCTCTGGCAATATCGTCGTGAAGTGTATATCAGGTACCGGCCCTCACTAATTCGCCGATCAGGTACAATGATGGGGTGAGGGGAACCTCGATCTGATTTTCTCTTTTCATCAACACCCCATCATACTCCCAGATACACACCTCATTGCTCTGTCGGTTCACGCAACAGACCCAATCGGTTAACCAATTAGCCCTCAAACCACCACAATGACCGACCAAAAGCATTCCGCCCGCGACCTCGACCACGATCACGACCACGAAGAAGACGTCGACGCGCTGCTCGCCTCCCTCGAAAACGAAGACGACTCCGCCTACCGCGCCCAGCGCCTAGAGCAGCTCAATGCCGAATTCGCCTCCGCAAAACACACCCGCCCCGACGGCGGCGCGGCAACCCGCACCATCCAAGACAGCGCGTACCCAACGCTGAACAGCGACCAGGCACTGCTGGACCTGACGACAGAGACAAAACGGTGCGTGGTGCACTTTGCGCACCCGGATTTTGCGCGGTGCGCGACGATGGACGAGCACATGCAGCAGCTGGCGGCGCAGCACTACGACGTGCGGTTTGCGCGCGTCGACGTCCGCAACACGCCGTTTGTCGTGGAGAAGTTGAAAATCCGCGTGCTGCCGTGCGTGATCGGGTTCAAGGATGGAATTGCCGTCGAGCGCGTGCTGGGGTTCGAGGGGTTGGCGTCCGGCGGCCGCGACGGGATGGATGCCATCAGCACTGCGACGCTGGAAAAGAGGCTGCTGTACAAGGGGATCTTGATGCAGGCGAGGCTCAAGGCTGGAGATGACGGGTCGGATGTGTCGGACGCTGAGAGCGATGAGGGTGGGAGATCGCGCGGACAGGGTCGGGCGATTCGGAGTGGAAACGCACGCTACAACAGGGACAACGAGGACGATGATGATGACTGGGACTGAGGGAGCCGTGCGCTGTGCTGTGATTTCATTCCGCAGAATGGTCTTGTTCTGCGGATGGTGGACAGACCAGAGACAACCGTCCAAGTCTGACTACCATGTGCCTGGTTTGACAGCCTCAACTCGAATCATCGATCGCCAGGCGACAATCGGGTCGGCATCACAACATCATGCATGGCATTAGAAAGCTAAGCCGTGACCATTGTGACGTACTGGATGTACTCTGAGATAAAGCCCATCGAAGGTCCTAGGCCCGGGCTGCAAAGATACCCTGCTGTAGCTAATGCAACGGCATTTTACTATAATCCTGATTACGTACATACAATACATCCCATCGTATTGCTTCCCAGAGCAGGTAGACACACTAAGGCATAGACAATCGAGAATTAATGCTGCGTGATCGTCGAGATAAAGTTACAGGCAATGTGAACAAAACAGATCACAAGTGACCATCCCAAACAAGAACTCAAAGGCTTCTCACTGCATACAAAACACACCGCAGACACCATGTAGTTAAAGGAAGAATTTATACAAGTGGTCCAGGACAGTCTTCAACCAGATACATCGGCACGATATAGGCGTTTGGACACTTTGGTGAAGGAAAGAAACCAGACAAGAAAAACACAAGCCCGACGCCCGTCAGAAAGGCAGAGAGACACAATTGCGCAAAGACATCGGTCTAAATCGCGACATTCTTCATCTCACTCAAGACCTCCGTATCCAACGTGCTACCGGAGGCACCCTGATTTGACTCGCGCTTCTGCGCCTTCTCCGTTTCCGTCGGTTTGTGGTCGTCGTTCTCGCGCAGCCCTTCGTTCTCCTTTCCCGAGATTTGCGGCGTCGCGACCTCCATCAGGTCTTCACTGGCAGTCTCGTTGGCGTCGCCCTTCGATTGGCTGTCAGGCAACCCCGTCTCTGCCGTGGTATGGACCGGACTTGGGGCTTCCTCCGTCACACGCGCCAGAGGACTCGACATGCCAAATTGAGTCTTGGGGCTCTGCGTGGATCCACGGTTGGGGAAGCGATGAGGCGATCGGCCGCGTTCTTCACTCGGCGTGGGACTTCCATACGGCGATTCCTTGCCCGATTTGCCCGTACTCAGGCCCAGTCCATTCGGAGCCTTGCGGCGCGGCGGCTTCCGGCCATATTTTTGATCAGTCCGCCAGCGGAGGATCTCCAGGTAGGGCGGCTCTACTCCTTGGGACTTGAACTCCAGCAGCTTGAGCTCGTTCGAGTCTTCATCGACATGGACCTTGCCACTGCAGAGATCATCGGCGAAGATTGCGAGGAAGGCGGCCCAGGACCGTGCGATTACGTATTTGCAATCGTAATCCCGACCGAAGATGATGACCTGGCCCCATTTCCCGGCAGGCCCAGGGGCAAGGTCCACGGCTATGCAGTTACCACCCCAGTCCCGAGCGAGAGGGATCCAGGCCGGGTGGACGTAAGCTTTCTGGACGGCACCGGGAGGCTGCGAGTCCTGTCGCTCCAGGAGATCTTGCCTCCAGAGCGGGTTGGAGCCCTGGGGCGGCGGGGCGGCGGATGAGGAGCTTGCGGTGGTCTTGGGGGGCGGAGGGGGGTTGAGCATGCCGGGAGCGCCGAAAAACTCATCGTTGACAGTCCTCCAGTTCTTCCATTCTTGGACAATCTCCTCACAATCGAGGATCATACAGCCGAAGAACACACCAGTCGGCAGTCCGGGACGCTCCTGTCCGTCATGGGCCATCAGCGATTCGCGCACTTCCAGTGGCAGGCTGCAGTCCAGTTCATGCTCCAATTCGTTGATATCATTCTGCGTACAACCTTCGCAGAGGTTATCGTACAGTTCCTCGTAATTGTCCTCCAGCCACCGCTCAATCTTCCTCCACGAATGGGCCACGGGGGGTGGCGGAGGAGCTCCGTCGTGGAAACTCTGCATTTGGATTTCCGGGGCGCCATCTGTTCCGGGGTCGGTGGACCGCCGCTTCTGGGACGAGTGCGATCGCATGCCGGGGGAGTAGGGACGATTGGGCGAGCCGATGCCGGTGGGGGATCCGGTCCAGCCATTGGAATTTGAACTCGTCGACCCCTTGGGGTGGTCGTCTTCGTAGGCATCCGTGAGGTCGGGACGGGATTCAATGGCGCTGGTCGCGATGGAGGTGAGCGGCTCATGGCGACTCTGACTGAGCGGCACATGTTTACCGGTGCGATAAGGCGAGTCGTGGGACGCATGGCGATCGTACGAAGTCATCGTGTGCCAAAAAGAGCGCCATGCTGAACTGAAACTGTTGGGAGTCAACGTTTGGTCGTTGTTGAAGGGAGAACGGAGAGGAAGGGGGAAGACATACGGGTTGGCCATGGTGAAAACACGGCCGCGATCTACAAGGACAGAAGAAAGATTGGGTGAGATCCTCGCCGAGGGATTAGATGCGCCGACGGCAGCTCATTGGAATTCTCGCCGTAATCGCAGTCCCCGAAGACGTTGCAGACTCGGAGTCGAGGAAAGACGAATGACGGAGGGAAAGGTGGGAAGGAAGGGAGGCGACCTGGGGGATTTTATTTTTGCAAGGGGAGACCACGGAAGTGGGTAAGTTCGGGGAAGCTTGCGAAAGAAGGAGGGAGAAGGAGGGCAGATGGAGAGAGGGAGAAGATATAGGGGCGGAAGGGAAATTAAAATAGAATCTGGAGTCGCTGGAAGAGGAGGAGAAGTAGAAGTAGTGGAAAATAGTGGAATGGAAGAAGTCGAAAGAGGGTTGGAGATTATCTCAATCGGCCTGAGGGGAAAGAAGGAGAAGAAGGAAAACGGACAGACCAGACCGGACAGGAAGAATGATGAAGATCCGTTTCTTTCTTCGTCGTTCTTTTTCCTACGGAGATTAGAGTATGAAGGGGCATCCACCAGTAGTATTTATTATTAAGACCGAATGCCCCCCTGGACAAGCGCCCGGAACCAGGGATTGCGGTACCGTAAGTATCTGTACAAGTACAAAGTACAGAGATACTTGTACCTACTACTACCTAGTAGGTTCTTGTGAGCTTCAACTACCAAGTCTGATTCTACGCAACAGAACAGATCATCAGGCACAGAAATCCCCGTCGCCACCCCAACAAATAACCGGATTCTGTCATGGATCCAGATGCCCGCATTCCTCGCCTTCCGCTACCAGACACTATCGACAAATGCGGCCTGCAGAACATCTCATCGCCGGCATTGACCTCATATGATATCATGCGGCTGGGGGCACCCCGGCGATATTCGACATTTTCCAAGGGATCGGCTGGAGAGTGACCTCACATCGTTGCACGATAACGCATCCCCATGACCAGAGAGATCCGAAAACACACATCGAACTGGGCGGTCGTCAGAAGTCAGCGCCGTGTTAGGTACCTACTTGTAGAGACACCACCTGAATCAGCCAGTGCGCCAAATGAAGTGCCTGGACTGTATCCTGAGTATATGGATGTATCAGGCACTCGTCTCCATCTGACTGGTACTTGTACAAACAACATGGGTACTTGGGAGTGTATTCTTAGTAGCCCTAACCATGGACAATGTCCCCACTTACCAGATATACCAGATACTCCCCCAACCCATTTGGTTCTTCCAACTCTAATCTAGATCTCTCCCAATACCCATCAACAATCAATTGTCGGCAGATAATCAGTACCCAGCGAGAGAACACACCATCTACTCGCCGTTTGACGGAGGGTTTCGGACTAAAGAGGCTAACCGCCAATGGTGGATCTCCAAGCTCGAGGTTATTTGAGCGGTGGCGTTCTCGTTAATAATCATCGACATTCAATTAAACTACGCCCACTCGCGCTCATGTTCGGCTATCGCTGTCAATCGTGCACATCTCGGGGCTGCTCGTTTGGACATGAACCTAGCGATGCATGCCTCATCACCCCATCTTCTATCTATCTAGATCTCAGTTCAGAGGAAAGACCAACTCTCCTCGTCGAGTCACCTATGGATTCATCTCCTGAGATGTGGCGCGCCCTAACCGAGCGGGCGTATTTTGCAGTACAGTGTGGGGACGCCCGCCGACCACTCGCCGTTAGTATCGGCCTTCTACTCAGGTTCTGGACATGGGATCCAGGTACCACCCGTATTTGCCTTCTGTAAACGTACGCCTGGCACAATACCAATGTATCAGCTACAAGCCACATGCATGGGCAAAGCTTACGCTCCGATCATCTCGGAACCTTGGCATCCGCCAGACCGAATCGATAAGGGAAGTTCAAACGAGCGTATTTCATGATTGTGCCGATGTCATGGAGCCCGCGGTCTGAAAGACTGAACGCAGACTCCATGAAAATGAGTGACAGGCTCTAACGAATGTAGGTACTAACACACAGAATTGCAAATATGAACACACCAGTGCACAATATCAACTGCACTCAGGAAAGACCCGATAAGCCAAACCTCGCCTGACCACCGGAAACGACCATCTAGACATAGCGAGCGAGTATCAGACAGAACGCGCAGTGATATATCCATCCAAGTCACAAGACTTGTAGCTGGCGAATTCAAAAGAACGAACCGAACAAAACGAAGATAAGCAAACATGCAAACACTCGACATCCACGTAGTGCCACCATCCTCGGCTCCTCCAGCCATCGAGATTACCCAAACAAACACACTCCATAAGAGCACTGAAAGACCACCAGACTCCGGGTGAAATGCAAACAGAGGGTATAGACACATCCCGCCAAGGACAGATAGACCCGTCGACCAGGACAGGACCACACCGACCCAACATGGACCGTGGAGGCAACACCAACGAAACAGAGCATGAGCAACAAGCCAAATCAAATAGCAAGAAAAGGCAAATAAGAACAAAAGAAGCAAAGAATAGGTCGACCCCAAGAAAAGCGCTGGGCCAGCAAATGCAAAGGGACTGGTGAAAGTCCCTGCCGATAACCAGGTGAAAGTTGAGAATTGAGGTCCCAATTAAACAGGATATGAGCATTCCACTGAGAATCAGGGTAACGCAGCGAGCTGAGGATAAAAGAGAGAATAGTTCGGCATTATGTAGGACAAATTAAGGCACCTCAGGCGTATGAGCTCTGGATGCTGCTGGATGGGAATCCCGGATTCACATCAAGCTTCAAAATTCTTCGTAAATCGTCCTCCATCTTCTTCGTATCGAGACCCTTGGTGGATGGGCTGCTCGACACATTCCGGGACGGAGGTGACGGGTGACGAGCAGGCGAATGCATATGGTGTTGGGGGAGATGAGCCGCAAACTTCGCCTGGTCATACCCGCCCTGGGTGGAGTAGAGGGTGTTCGCCGGATTTGGCCGCACATCCTTCCCCAGCGGTGAGTTATAAGGTGATGGTTGCTGGGGGTGTTGCGAACGATGTCCATTTGCGTGGTAATGTTCTAACGGCATGCGGGAAGCCGGAGGTGGTCCAGTCGTCGCTCTCAATGGAGTTGCAAAATGAGGCAGATTTGGGCTACTGTTCGACCGGTCGTTGGACGTGAAGGGGTGGGTTTCGTTTGAAGTTGACGCCGAGGGCCTTTGAGGCCGAGGATTGAGGAGTAAGCTCTTCAAAGCTTCCGTCTTCATCCGTCGTTGGTTTTCGTCAAGTTCCGCTGCTTGCGGGGAGGGAGAGTCGGAGGAACGCAAAGCATTCATCCGATCCTTGTAGGACGGCGCAAAGGACGGGCCGATCTGCGAGCTGCGAGTTTCGGGCGTCTCCATTTCCAAAGGAAACATGCCATTGGAAGGACGGACAGATGTGCGCTGTGGCAGAGCTTTGGAATCCGTGTGTGGAGAGCGGGTACGGATGTTCGGTTCAGGGCTTCGTTGTGGCTGTGAATTCCTTGCCTCGACAGCCGCTTTAAAAAGGAAATCGAGAGGAGTGGACTTGGGCCCCTCGGGCTCATACTGAGGGCGCGGCTGCCGCAGCTTCGAAGGGGTGGTTTCAAGATCAGGATCACCATAAAAATTATCCCCCTCTGATTCTAGCACCGGCGCAATCTCAGAATCGGGCATAGACTTGGAGAAGAAACTTGGGATCGGAAGAGCAGATGGTGCTGGGGAAGCGTGGAAAGTGGGCCCGGCATAATGGGGGCTGTTCATCTGAGGAACCGTCACGTTATTTGGGTTCGAGGAGGTGTGGCGATGGCCGTTCCGCTGAGCGGGTGAAGCTTTTGGCGGCTCACGCGGCTTCTTGTTGGAGCGAGCGCCCTTCTTTTTGGAGGCGTTGGCATTGTTCGATGAATCTGTAGCCGTTCCACCAGGGCTCGAGCTTCGCGGAGGAGATGAGGGAGGCGTCGTGAGCAGCACAACCTTTTGTGTGGACGGGGTGGTATTTCTCTTCTGGTTGCGACGGTTGCCCCGAGTTTGCTTCGGCGTCGGAGGAGCAGGAGATTGGGTCGACATTGCGACAGATCGGCTTAATAAATAGGCAGCCTTGAATAACAGGGAAAAGAAAAGGGAAAAGAAAGCAGAATGATGTCAAAAATAGCCGCAGTGGAGATACGAGTAGAGTGCAAGCAAACTGTAGTAGCAAGAAGATGGCTCATGTACTGTCCAGCAGACTCCACTGAGATCGTAACGCTGGTAATCAGAAGTGACAAGAAGAAATCAAGTGAGTCAGATTAATCCGTGATCAGATGGTAGTGACGACAATCCGAGTCAATGAGGGTTCGTCTATTGTTGCAAGCGTTCAAAGGAAGGTCGAAGGAAGAGAAATCCAGAACTCCTAGGCATGCTCACGTCTAGATCGGGGCGCGAAGAGAGAAGGAAACTGAACGGATAGTGAGGGGCATTGTAGACGAGATTTGAGATATGGAGGTGATGGAAGAGTGAGATGGTGGGAAGGGTGAGGTTGAGAGGAAGGCTGGGGCGGGGATCGACGATGACTAAGAAGGTTCCGCAGTTAGGCCTCTTCCTATCCTCTCCGCCACTTCACTCATTCAGCCTGATCGGTGCAAACAAAGCAAAGTCGTGTTGGCGCAATCAACCTTGGCGGCTGCTCTCAGCAACGTATTCGTCGTTCTTCTCCGACCAAGACGAATTTTGCTTGTCCTGTTGCTATTTGGACGACTTTTCCGCATCCCCTTCTATCCCCTCCTCACACGCGTCAATCGGAACTACGTAATCTCATCGCTCCGTGCCCCTCTTCTGAGCATCCCAGGCGACCTCACGAGCACCTTCCCATTATATCCCGAAAGAATCAATACGACAGCGTTTGAGACAAACAGCCATGGCCGACGTTGAAATGAAAGAAGCCGCTGCCGCATCTTCCTCCAAGGCAAAGGGGACGAAGACCTCGGAAGGCACCAGTGATGGCAAGAAGAAGTTTGAAGTTAAGAAGGTATTTATACTCCGGAGTATACAGGGTCATCTGGAAGGGACTCCTCGAGCTAATCTGATCTCGATCTAGTGGAATGCCGTGGCTTTGTGGGCCTGGGATATCGTAGTCGACAACTGCGCCATCTGCCGTAACCACATCATGGATCTCTGTACGCCAACCTTCCCTTCCACCAATACAGTCAGGAACTTATATCGTGGATGCAGGTATCGAATGTCAAGCGAACCAAGGCTCGTCGACCACTGAAGAGTGCACGGTGGCCTGGGGAATCTGTAACGTGAGTGAACCTCTTCCCTAGCATGCTTTCCAAGCTTGGTGCTAACCTGTCATGTCAATCGATGCAGCACGCGTTCCATTTCCACTGCATATCCCGTTGGCTGAAGACCCGCCAAGTGTGTCCGCTGGATAACAGAGACTGGGAGTTCCAGAAGTATGGTCGGTAAACAACGGCCCATGGGGGTTTCTAGTCGATCTTACGGGGGGATACTGTTTGTTTGATGCAATGTTCCTAGGCTTTCATGAGACCAGCAAGGTCCGATCTGGATGGCGTTCATGGGTCCTTTATGCTTTTCTCTGCTTTTTGCCCGATCATACACTACAATACTCTTGGCGCGCATCCACTTGTGAATTCTGTAGAAAAACGGGAGAGGTCGATCCCAGTGGACTAGAGCATCGACCACTCCAAGAACAGATTTGTATTTCGTTTCATGCAACTTTGACCCCGTCTACCACGACTCCTGCGCCGCCCGCACTCCCGGGAACAGGGACCAGCCACTTCTCGGGGTTTTTATTGTACATAGGCCAAGGAGGAATGACAGCAAGTCCGGTGATTAACGTGCCACCAAGGCCGACCCAAAGGGTAAGGTTGATGTCCTGGTAGATGTATCCGACGAAGAAAGCGACAACCTGGCGATGGTCAAGTAAGCAATCCGAGCATGGAGCCATGGACATCCATCGAGAGAAGCCAATACTTACACCTGATATGATCAACAGGGCTGTGGAGAGAATTTCGGCGATGCGCTGGCCGTGGAAATCCTATTCAGATGGACGAATTGCTGGGTTAGTGTCGTCATACAGCCAGGTGTAGTAAAAGGTATAGGTGGCTGGATGTCTGCGAAGCAGAGGGGAGGAAACTCACGATCTGGCCCTCGAATGCATCTTGAATAGGCGCGAGAATATCGTCCATGATGGATACCTAACTGTGGTGATTATGCGCTGTTTTTGATGATTGGCGATGGTAGTTGATGTCGCCCTTGTCGCGTGGAGGGTTGTTGATCGCTGACGGATAAGTCCTCTTGGCTGACCGCCTAAATCTGTTATGTCATTTCTCCGGGGTATACAAATCTCTCACCGTACAGCAAAACACACATAAGGCGTGGAAGTTTCGATGATTATAGCATATTAGATCAGTTTAACACATGATTCAAGTTACGATAATTTACATTTATGTCATTCATATACAATAGCACCTTGATAGGTCGATATATACTAGTGGGTGGTTTATATCCATACTAGTCCAGGATTGATGGGAATGGCAAGGAGCATAAGACATTCGTAATATTTTGTGTGGTATATAAATTTCACCCGCCGGTCATGGACCAGCCCTAGGTATGCAAACACCTTCTATGACCACCAACTGGTGGTATCCAAAACCCACATGGGACCCTACGATCCAACCTTCCGACATCTTTTCTAACCCCTGCAGACCTCTGGGAATCGAAGAAACAGCAGACACTTAAACTTTAGATATATTCCACGGTCGAGCCCTCCTGGGCGGGCTCGAGCAGCTTCCACTGGCACGAGATACCGTTCGAAGCAAACCGGGAAATGATCCGCTCCGCAATCTCTTCGAACCGCTCTGTGGCCAAGGCCAGGATAGTTGGTCCGGCACCCGACAGACAGATTCCAAGTAGACCCGGCTGTGTGCTGGGGGTCATGGATTGGAGGATTTCTGTCAAGCCCGGGATCAGGGTTTTCCGGTACGGCTGGTGGATCTTGTCCTGCATGGCGAGATAGATCATATCCGGGTCAGGTGGTGAGGTCCCTAAGGCTGCAGGAAGTAAAGCCGCGCGTTGTAGGTTGAAGACCTACAGGCATTGACGTCAGTTCACAGTCTTGCGATGAGTCAACTACAGGATAGGGAAACCTACGATGTCTGCCCTGGAGTAGGTGGTGGGGAGGACATTGCGTGCATTGGCGGTAGGCACTTCAAAGTCCGGGATGATTGCAATGGCCTTGATCTCCTTGGCCCACGGAAATTTGCGATAGTGGCCGATTCCAAGAGGAGGCTCTGGGGGCTGTTTGCCTGTATCAATGCCACCAGCCGGGGCGGGCAGGACCTCACTCAGAGGAATCTCTTTACGGGCAACATCTTCCGGCTTCAGCTCATTCAGGTAGGTTCCCACAAAACCACCGAAGAGGGTGGCAGCGACATTATCCGGGTGTCGCTCTTATCGTTGAGTCAGCCAATGGGTTCAGAAACGGACCAAGGCAACCGACTCACCGATCATTAGGCAGTAATCCAATAACCGATCTTTGCTCAATCCAAGACGGCCGACTTCATTCCCCAGCATCACGCCGGCCACGACTGCAGTGCCAGACGAACCCAAACCGCGACCCAGTGGGATGGGGTTAATAACATGCACGCGGGTCTCCACAGGGAAAGCTCTTTGGTCATGGCATCTAAGTACGTATAGGGCTACACGGGTGATCAGATTGACCTCGGGATCGAGGCTAATCTCTTCGGTGTTGGAGCTTTTGTCCTCATAGGTAATGACGCAGTTTAGCGGGTGCTGCGAGGAGGACTTGGAGCGGTCAACTGTGACGTGGATTTCGAGGTGGAGAGACAAAGCCAGGCCGATCACATCAAAGCCAGGGCCGATATTGGCGGAGGAACAGGGTGTTTTGATAACAAAAGAGGAGGCCATGGCGAGTGGTGCGGAGTGAAAGACGGGGAATGTAAGACGACAAAAGCCAATTGAATGAGATCAATTTGAGGGATTCGATTGAAGAACCGGAGAGAGGGAGTGAAGCTGGTTGTTATTGAGGTTGAGTCAATCGCCTCTATGATTGCTGGTATGACTGATATTGTCCAAAAAAATCGCCGTGCGGCCGACCTCGGGGAGCCATTAGGTAATCGCCCACCTTCACCCGGTGAAGTATGAACAGGAGGAACTATTCCGTCCAACCAAGATTGTCTTATAAAACCAGTTTACTGTGCAGTTCATTGGAATGTCAGAGTTCCGCTCTGATATCAGTCAGAGAGACAGCCATCAACTTATGAGAGATGAGTTAGCCACCGTGATCGGACCTCTGTTCAGCTCTTAGAATAAATCAAAATCGAACAAGGTTTCAAATGGGAGAGATTAAATCATCCACTACCAGTAGTTTACTTGTTACCTTTCCCCCACGCTGCATGTCATGCGATGTCTGTCCGCCCGCGTGTCTGCGCATTACTCACCTATCATCAACATAGACATACATCGTAAAGAACTTGTACTTGTAGTATCAGGTATTGGACATGAGGGGCGATTTTATTAATAATAGCCATCGCCCAGTGGTAATGGATATCTTCGGGAGTTACTAGTACATACTAGGCAGGTTACTGAAACCAGCGACAGATGCAGATGGGGCTCCGGAGTATGTACCCACCTTGTCCGTAATAGTCGGTGGCTTCTACTTCGATACGAAGGTAGCCTAGGCTTCCTCGCCTCTGAATTCCAGCAAACAAGACGTTCCGTGTTGTACCCGGTAGATTCGAGGCCTTTCCGCGGGTTATCACTCTGGTGGCCTCATGGCTGTCCAGGATTTTGGCGCTAGTTTAGCTTTTTCCTTAACGTTTGGTCCCAGTTTGATGTTTTTCCCTCAAGCGGAAATCCCAGTCCGCCCCTCTTTTTTTGGCTTTTTTTTTTTTTTCACTCTTAGACTTAAAATCCTCTTCGGTTTTCTTCTTCTCTCCTCTTCCTCCTCTCTGAGTGCATCATCTCAACTCACCTCCCCAGGTGAATCACCTTTGATTATTCTTCTATTTTTTTGTATTCTTTCGCATCAATCCAATCCACTTCTGCTATCTGTTGTTGATCAATAATCCCTGGTGAACTGAGTTCTCGCTCTATCACCTCGGCATCTGGGTCATTCTGCAACCCTGTCAGAGTTTGATCTTCATCGTCTCATTCCGCCGCAGACGGTCTTCACCACTTATATTTCAACACATCAGTCCAGACATACAGGCGTCTTGACCTTCTTTCAACCTTCGCGAACTCGGTTGGACAATTGACGGTACACAACACCGCCTGCGCACCCTTTCCCACGTTTCCGGGCCCGATCCGATCTTCGATTTTTTTTTACTCTGAAAGAAATTGCAGGGACGTCGTAAAGAGGCTCTCCCCTGCAATTGTCTATCCTGACAACCCTGGAGCGAAAGCGCTTCTCTTCACACGACTCAGTCAAGTTGGCGGGGCTTCGCTACAGCCAGTCCTCTTTCCTCCACCCTCTTCTGGGCCCCAAGTTCCGGGTCTTCTGCGGGGGCGATACCAGACCCCCTTAACGGGACTTCGATTTCCCAGCAACATCAAAGCTGGCACACGGTCGCGCGTCGGTAATGCCAGGCCCTTGCGAGGGGTCTGGCTGATGGATGGAGGAGCAATCACCCCCGGGACTTGTTCATCCTTCGTCGTCTCTCCGAGAGAATAGACGCAGAAAGTTTTATTTCAATACCGTGCTCGCAGCTCGCCAGCAGTTCAGATTGATATATCGATCACTAATTTAGATCCGATTCCGATTCCTAATTTAATCCGTCGCAATGTCCGAGTCGCCCAGATCCGAAAAGGAGCTGTGCCTCACCAGGTTCAGCACCCCAGTTCCCGAACTCGATGACCATCGCTTCCATTTAGACGCTCCCCGCATTGAAGCCACACCGGACATGTCTCTCAGCCGACAGCATACCGCCCAGCAGGGCTTTACCGCAGAAACTCCCCGGCGATCCGATTTGCTCCAGATTCAGAATGCCCTTCGCGAAGCGGGTTCCTTCTCTCGGGATTTCGAGCAAGCCGTCGTGGATGATGATCGCTCCCTCGACGAGACGAATGGCCTCGGACGGCGGCTCTCTGTTGATCCGACGGGCATTCGCCGTACGCGTACGTTCAGCCGTACCCATCAAGATATCGGCACCGTCTCGAGGGCTTCATCTGTTTCGGCTCGGTCGACATCGCCTCCAAACTCGGTAGAAGCTTTTGCAGACCCACGTCGTCGCGAGCGCGCCAACACGTTGGAAAGCCATGCCGCCCCAGACTTGGAGGCTATCCTTCAACGGACCGTGTCAGGGGGAACTCACGCCCGCCGCCCTACCTTCAGCAATGCGAGCATCATCAGACCTCAGCCGGGCGACATTCAGCTCGACGCCAACGACGACGTATGCGTCCCAACCTACGAACAGCCCGGTAGGATTCCTGTGATCGACTACGAGGAATTGGAAGAATTCGTGGCTTTGAATCAAAAGTCCAAGCCCATCACGCGGCGGAAGCACAGCTTGAGCTCCCAAGGCCGGAAGCCGCGTGTGTTTTACGACCTCCGTCCGGGTGCGCAGAAGTCGGATGGTGTGGATGTGCTGCAGTCCTCCAGTGACGAGCGTTCCTCGGACGACTTCCTGGGGCTGGACTCGAAAGTGAACGAGAAAGTCATGAATGACAAGGAATTATTGGATAACCTCAAAAATGAGAACGAGCCCACTCGATTTGGTTTTTTCTCGTCCGAATCCCAGAGCACCGTGCACGCTGCCGATTTGGGGGATCTAGTCTTGCCGGGGGACACGTTCCGGGACCTCTTTCAGCTGGGGCCCGACGGAGGTGTGTGGTGGCTAGATGTCTTGAATCCCACCGAAGAAGAAGTTGGGGCGCTCTCGAGGGCCTTTTCCATTCACCCACTGACGACGGAAGATATCCTGACTCAGGAAGCTCGAGAGAAAGTGGAGCTGTTCAAGCAGTACTATTTCGTCTGTTTCCGCACGTTTTACCAAATGGACAAGAGCAGCGAGCAATTCATGGAACCCGTGAATTTCTACATGGTAGTTTTCCGGGATGGGGTCCTGTCGTTTTCCTTCACTGAGAACCCCCATGCTGCCAATGTGCGGCGGAGAATTGGAAAACTTCGCGACTATGTATCTTTGAGCAGTGATTGGATCTGTTACGCCATGATGTAAGTTGTTTCTTCGGGTGTGGGGGAAGGACGAGACTAATTTCATCACAGTGACGATATTGTCGACAGTTTTGGCCCCGTAATCCGGGAAATTGAAGTCGAATCGGAGGCGATTGAGGACCTGGTCTTCATCGCTCGTATGGACGATTTCGAGTCCTTCTTGCCACGGATTGGTGGCCTGCGCAAGAAGGTGATGAGTCTGATGCGCCTTCTGGGCGGTAAGGCCGATGTCATTCGGGGCTTTTCCAAGCGCTGCAATGAGCAATATTCAGTGACCCCCCGCGGTGATATCGGTCTCTATCTTGGTGATATCCAGGATCACGTCGTTACGATGATGTCGAATCTTGCGCATTTCGAGAAGATGCTCAGTCGCTCGCACACCAATTACCTGGCCCAGCTGAATGTGACCAACCTTGTTCTCGGCAACCATGTCAACAAGGTGCTGAGCAAGGTGACGCTGATTGCGACGATGTTGGTCCCGATGAACCTTATCTGTGGTTTGTTTGGAATGAACGTGCCTGTCCCTGGGGAACATTCCGAAGGTCTTGGATGGTGGTTTGGGATCCTTGGAGTCATTGCCGCTGTGATCATTCTCAGCGGGGTTGCGGCTCGGTTTTATAAGCTTGTATGAGGAGTTGTGTATAGGTGGGATGTGTGATTATCTTGCATCGTATATATTACTGTTATTGCATTGCGTCTACAATACCTATAAGATCATAGTTTGTCTCAAGTAGTCGTCTTAGTAAGTCCAAGCCACGTGGCGCAGCGGAGCATAACTCCGCCAGGCAGAAAGTCAACACCGCCGATCCTCCGCTGCGGATGGATGCTGTTGGCGACATCAGTGCCGTCAGCTTCGTCGTGAATGACTCTCTCCTTCTACTCTGCGCTGGACCTTCTTCCCTCACGATTCGGCAGGACTCCGTCGTGAGAGGAAGTACGTTGTGTCCCTCTATGTTGACCGTCTCATGAGCCGTGTCAGTTCCGTTCCTGTGCTTCCCACTTGACGCTCCTTATGCGGCCGAAAACCCCGATTCTGCAGTGCCCCTTTGGTGCAACTGTCAGCGCAACCATCTTCGCCTGCGTGGTCGCCTTCGCTATTTTGAGCGCACACTGCGTCGCCGCTACAGATCTCCCGGCCTTGCCTTCCGAAACCTCAACCAGCCTGTTCCTCGGCGCAGACGGCCCCCAGCTGTCTTTCGCCCTCAGTTCATACAACGGCCTGGTCATCGAAGATGTCGTGGACGATGCGGGGGAAGCGCGGGGACTAGATCTTGTCCGCCGGGCCCCCAGCGGCGTGGCCGCTCTGGGGAACAATCAGTACAAGGACGGCGGCGTCGAGCGAGGCGTTACTCAATGGTGGTACTTCCCGAAGGATGGGAAGAACGAGTCTGAGAGCCAGACCAGCAATAATCATTCCAAGCGGTCGAGCTCGGTGTACCTCTCTCTAACCGCATGTTCGAAACCAACCTCGAAGGACAGGAAGAATCTCCCGCAGCTGCAGCTGTATGTGTCCAAGTCCACGGACCTGCAAAAGCCCGGTCCGGGCGGAGACAGTGCCAAGCAGGATGTCTACACCGCGGTGGAGGGCTATGCCAACGTGACGATGCAGGCCGACGGAGACGTGTACATTGGGGTCTGGGCGCCTAACAGCACCGAATACTCGGGCTCATACACGTATCAAATCGCGGCGTCGACGGACGCCCTATTCCACAGCGTCATAGACAAGGAATTCCTCTTTTTTGTCGACTCCGACACCCGCAATGCGCTGTTCACCACCACCAACTTGACAGCGTCGGACTTCGGCGTCCAGACCGCGAGCGAGCTGATGCACATGACGCCGCCGTTCACCATGTTCGCGAACAACGTCAACGACAGCGCGATCGACGGCCTGCAGCGGTCGTACTGCGCTCTCAACACGCTGGCGCAGATCGGCAAGGGGGACCAGAATATCAAAACGAGCATGACACGCGTCGGCATCGGCAACCAGCCCAAGCAGCAGTTCTACCTCACGGGGCTCAACAAGACGTCGACGTACACGGGCATCCTCGCGAAGGACGGCAACACCACCAGCTCGGGCAACGGCATCGTCGGCGGCGGCGGCACCGTCTATCTCCCGCGCACCTTCAGCACCAAGACCGAGGACAACTGCGCGGTCGTGTACGACCTCCCCTTCTGCTCGGAGGTCGCGTACGCAGTCCCGGCCAACCCGCACAAGAACATCGACGAGATCCGCAGAATCTACGACGACAACGCCGCCGCCCTCTACAAGAACTTCACCTACTCCCTCGCCCAGGTGCAGTGCAACGCCTCCAACGAGACCCGCTACTCCCTCGCGACCACCTGCAACGACTGCGCCAACGCCTACAAGCAGTGGCTCTGCGCCGTCACCATCCCGCGCTGCGCCGACTTCTCCAACCAAGCCGATTTCCTGCACCCTCGCAACGTCGGCCAGTCCTTCGACAACAACACCGCCCCCGCCGTCACAAATAACACCCAGCTCGACCACCCGGCCTACACCCGCTCGCGCAACCCCCTCATCGACAGCGAGATCCGCCCCGGTCCCTACAAGGAGATCCTCCCCTGTCAGGACGTCTGCCACACCCTCGTCAAGCGCTGTCCGTCCGTCCTGGGCTTCCAGTGTCCCAAGGGCAAGTGGCTGGATCTGTCGTACGGCACCCGCGCCCCAGACGGCAACATTACCTGCAGTTATCTGGGGGCCGCGTATTTCCTGAACGCGGGGGATCGTGTGTCCGCGTCGGTGGTTGCCCTCGCTGCATGGCTAACTGCGCTGCTTATTATTTGACCTGCCTTCAGTATACTTGGATATGTTTGGTTGTTATTAGCATGATGTAGATAGATACCCTAATCATAGCGACTGTAGCACAGCTCTACGTAGCAAACAATCCCCTCCATAACGAATACAAGAATTAGTATTCACCAGCCACTCTATTCTAAGATAGTAATGCACAACGCCATACCCATGGTATCATAAACGCTCAAAAACCCAAAAACAAAGCAAGCTCACCTCCGCCGCGGCGTCGGCGTCCACATGTTCCTCAAATCCGACCCCTCAGACACCCGCGGCGTCCTCCCAACCCGCTGCAACAATTTCTGCGCAGCAGGCGTCAACATCTTCCCCTCCGCCCCAGCAGCACCCGCCCCAGGCGTCCGCTGACGCAGGCCAAAATCCAGCATCGGACTACTCGCGAACCGCGGCGTCGCGACGGGCGTCCTGGTCTCGCGCGCGGCCTGTTCGGCGCGCTTCTTGCGCGCAGCGCTGTCGACCATGCGGTGGTGCAGGGCCTCGCGGCGGCGGTTGTCGCGGATCTGGAACGGGTTGGGGGTTTTGTCTGCGGTGCCGAGGAGGTGCAGGTCGTCTGCGGAGGGGTTGTGTTCACCCCCCGTCCCTGGCTGCGGGTCTGGCTCGTCCTCGTCGACAAAGGCGTACCCGTTTACGCGCGGCGTCTCGCCGCCTGTGTACCCCGGTTCGGAGTCTGTGGGGCGCGGGCGCCCGGCGATGGCGTCTTGGATGGCGGAGATGGAGGGCGAGGGCGGCGGCTGTGCCTGCGTCTGTGTCTGTGTCGTGGTGGAAGGGTCGGGCAGTCGGGTGTTGTGGTAGACGACGCGCTTGGGGCCGGCGCGGGAGGCGGCCTCGGCTTTCTGGGCGGCGGTCTCGTGGGCGTCCTCGATGGAGGCGGGCATGAACATGAGGGCGTTTTCTGGGGCGGTGGACCAGGTGTTTGGGGCTGCGGGGCGGGCGTCGAGGTCGGTTTTGATGGGGACGAGTTGTTGGGAGGAGGAGGAGGAGGAGGAGGAGGAGGAGGAGGAGGAGGAGGCGGAGGCGGAGGGCTCCCCCTGGGCCTCGATGCGCTTGGTCTCGCGGCGGCGGTGGGCGATCTGGCGGGCGGAGGGGATCTTGTTCTGCGACCAGAGCCAGGCGTGTTTCTCGCGGCGTTTGGCGTTCTGTTTGTCGAGGAGCTTATTGAAGGACTCGTTGTCTTCGCTAGTGTATTGCGCCTGGAACTCGAGCAGGCCCAGCTTGGACACGTCAGGCGTGGGTTTGTCTGCTGGGGTGCTGGACGTCGTCGCCGTCGCCGACGACATCACCGACATGGGTGTATCGCCGCCCCAGCCGGTGGGCGTGTCTCCGGGGGCGCCGGTGGTGAAGGATGATGTGGCGGAGGCCGCAGGACGACCGCGGGCTCGTCCGGGCGTCCGCATCAGATCGGTGAGTTTCTTCTTTGACGTGGCGATCCATTCTTTGTCTTTGGAGTCGAGCGCCTCGAGGTACTCCTGTTTCACTTGCTCTTCAAGCAGCCCCGGGAAGTAGTCTCGCGCAATGATATCAGACAGAGCTTGGGTGTAGACATCTTCGTCGAGGACGGTCGCCGGTCGTTTGATGCGTTTCGGGGGCGGGGGTGGAGGCATCAGACTGGTCTCATTTTGGCGTTTGGTCAACGCCTGTGACGGGGACGTCATGATGCCGGTCGAGAGATCGGGCTGAGCTGAGAGAGGTCTTAGGAAAGACGTGGAGGATAGAGCGAAGTATAGGCGGCATCAAAGGCGGCAAAATGGCAAGGCGGTGAGGCTTGGCGAGGCTCCAGCTGCGGTCATTGTGAACTCATTATCCCTTCAGCTCTTTAATCTTGACGTCCCTCAATTGACGAGTTTCTACTCGTAGAGCTCTTGTTACACCTGATCTTGGAATCTACCGGGTCTACCGGGTCTACCGGGTCTAGGGCGCACTGCGTTCGTGACGATAACCATATCTGGTTGATACTCTATATGAAATATGAACAGTCAAAGAGTGTAAGACAATATGCAAACCACCTCAATCCCAACCAAACCAAACCAAGCGATTGTCCTAAGATGAAAACAAACCGAACCACTTTGCCGTTCCCATCCTCCATGCCAGAACACCCAATTTTTTGACCGGTGGAAACAACCGCTGAGAAATGCAAGACAATGCTAACGACAGACTGTAAGAAATCGCAAAAAGAACCGACAAGGCCGACCCGCAAGGTGTAATTGCCAACGACTGATATCGCCAAACCTGACCGTGAAAGGAAAAATGAATCGTGAAGACGTGGAAGGAGATCTATAGGTTGGGGGTGGGGGGAAAGAAATGAAACAGATAAAAGATGGTGTTCGCTCAGACAAACCCACTTAGTTGGCCGTTGGCGGAATGGGGAAGAGCGAATAGGAAGTTCTTCCCTTTCGGCGATGCGCACTCGCCTTGGTGGCCTTGGCCACCAGAGGAGCGGCTTCGACTTCCGAAGTCGATTTGGCCCGGTCGTGGACCGGAGAAGGTGCCGGACCGGTAGATTCAGGAGTCGCGTTGCTGTCCAGTCGATAGGCTTCCAGCTCCCGCGCCAGGCTCTTAGCCTGGCGGTGGTGGGAGGATGAGTCGGGGCGGACAATGCCCCCTGAAAGACGCTCACTCGAAGGCACATGGTCCATGGGAGGTAACTCGCGGCTGTTGGCCAGACTGTGCACGAGATCGGGCACGCTGGCGGTCGAGACCGAAGACCGGTGCTTGCGGACAATCGACGCCGCACGGGACAGGATCAAGCTCTCCTCCGAGTTGCATTTGCTGATCGGAGAAAAGCTGCTGCGAGGAGACACAGGATTCTCCATCGGCTGGATTACTCCTTGGGAGCAGAAAGAGTAATGTCGATCTGATTCCGCATCAGCCGCTAGGTACTCGTCATACAGAGTATCCTGGGTCATGTGTTTTCCCAAGGTCGATGGGAACATTGAAGAACTGACTGGTTGGAAGTAATCGCCATCCCGCGGGGCGACGGTCAGCTCACCCTCGTACGCGGTGGACGGGGTGGCGGCGAAGCTGGCGCTGGGCAGCGAGCGAGACGGACTGGGATCCAAGTCCGGGGTCGCCAAGGTGGAGGTGCTCAAATGATGCACGGAGGGGCGCACAGGATCCTCCAGGACGCCGTTCAACGGATTGTCCGGACGCACGGTAATCGACACCTCGACTTGGTCGTGGCGCGGCTCATCCAGCGACTTGCGGGCCCAGTCAAAGTTGGAATTGGACTCTGCCGCATGCTCATAGCAATAATCAATGTCGGCATCCCAGGTCTCATAGATGGTCTCATAGGTCGGCCTCCGTCGGAAAGACGACTGCCTCCGGGGTGGCTCGTTCTTTGCTCGCTCTTGCCGAAGCGCCTCGGCGTTTTCGCGAAATTGTGGTAGAGTGGGGGAGCCCAGCGCCTCCGAAAACTTCTCCGACAGCTTTTCTGAGACAAAGACCGACAGACGTGACTTGGGAGGACCCAGCGCATCGGGTTGCATGGCCAGGGAGCCGATTCTGGATTCCGTCCGTGCAGTGCTGTCTGCCTCGGTGGCATCGGGGCTATCATGCCAAGTAGTCCCGGCCTCCTCTTCCTCGGGGACATCATCCAAGTCGGATGACAGAGTGGTAAAGGAGACGGACCCGGTCCGGGCATGTACCAGGTCCTTCTCGGGGTTGGTACCGGGGAACATGCCTTCGTGCACCTGGGACAGAGATGAGGAAAACTGGGCCTCCTCCATGTGGGTGTACACATTCTCGGGGTAGGTTTGGTGGGTAGGTAAGCCTAGGATTTCGTCGATCGCCCGCGGAGCGGGCTCCGTGAACTCCGGGGACGCGGCGAGTCGGGGGGATGCCGCTCTGGGGGGCGGGGTTGTGGTGTCGGCCCGCGGAATTTTGGACACGGGGCGGGAGAAGTTCTCGAAGACGCGCGATTCGCGGGGTTTGCTGTCGATCTGCTTGGGGCTGACGGCCGAGGAGGTAGTTCCCGGCGAGGCGGGCGGGCTCAGGGCTACGGGGCCTGCATGGTCATCGCCGGCGATGGCCGTTCCGCAGCCGGCACAATTGGCACAGCTGGTGAGGTCCTCGGAGGAGAAATCCCGGAAATGCAGATCTTCGGCGCGGATGCCCTTGAGGCCAGTGACGGGGCGCTGGGAGGCGCGGATGGCGGAGAACTCGGTGACCAGGTCGGTCTGGCGGGTTCTGTCCAGCTCCTGGAAATGGGACGGGCTGGTATGAGTCAGGTGGTGGAAGTCGAAGGGGTCGGAGATCAAGCTCTTGAGGTGGTCATCTGCCAGGAAAACGGGGTGAGCCAGTGAAACTCGCGCATGCATGTGAGGGGGAACAGGGGACTTACGAGCGGCACTCTGGCGGGATCGGTGGTGCCGCGTGAAGATATCCGTGACCTCGAAGCGGGGCTTCTCCCGTTCGCCTTCGTCGGCTTCATCGACAGTGGCGACGATGTTGAACTTGCTTCCCTGGCGACGCAGGATGCGGCTTCCTCGGGTGAAGAGTGACTTGGTCATGCTCTCCTGGCGGTCGGAGCGAAAGCCAGTGGCGGATGGGGCTCGCTCCTCGTGGGAGTGCTGGGACGAGGGGAGCGAGGCGGCATCGGCTGAGGTCATGGAGGAGGCCGGGGAGCGACGAGAAGAGGTTGTGGAATTGGTGGTATTGCTCCGGGAGCGACCACTGAAGACGGAGAGGCGCTTGGGAGACTGGGCATGGGCGGTTGAACGCGAGCGCATATGAACAGAATGCTCTGGAGGGTCGGTTGAGGCCCCGGTCGAGGGGCGATCCTGGTCCTGGGCCATGGTGCGGAGGGAGGACAGGCGATGAGAGGGATGCATGGGTTACACTGATGGAGTGCGGTTGACCATGGTCAGGAGGAATTGGTTTGAGATGTCTATTGAGGATTGCTGATAGAGAGGTAGTAGAAGTGAGGCGATCAAGAGGACATGGACGTGAGTAAGGATAAGGTGACAATCCCGAGTCAATCAGGAATGAGGAAGAGAATGAGAATGGAAGAATGGAAGAGTGGAAGGAATGGACAGAATGGACAGAATTGTAGGTCAGTCAATCAATGAGTCTGGCCGAGTAGAAATTGGGCGGATGGCGAGGCAAGGAAGAGAGCGAAAGAATGTGGGTATGGAGAGGATGCCGAAGTAAGGACGAGAGTAAGAAGAGAAGTAGAGTAAGAAGCGTAAGGAAAGGAATGGAGAAGCCGGACAGTGGTTCGACTAAAACACTAGTGAGGCACTAAGACGATGCGACGAGAAACGGTTCTGGGGGAGTGGGTGGAAAGGGGATCGAGAGTATTAATTGAGTCAGGATGAACGGTTCGTTTACAGAGAATTCAATTCAAAATTCCGCTCAAAAGAGGTTGGACTGCCTCGACGGAGTAAGAGAGGATGAACTACCTGGTACCTTGCCTACAACCTACGTTCTACCGAGAAAAATACAGTAATCTGTCCCGTGTGGTCCCGCGTCTGCGCTCGTGCGTCCATGGATGCGATTGTTTACTTTTTTTAGGCGTGCTGATCGATCGGAGTTGAATTAGGGGGGTTCTACCTGGTATACAAAAGAACTACCACCAACATAAGAAAGGAGTTGTGTACATCTTCTATGTAGTATCTCAGATACTACCTAGTACCTAGGCCTAGATAGGTACTATCTAGTACTAGAACTACTGTTAGGAGTACTCCGTACTCTATACGATAGTAAACCCCTTTCCCAACCACTTAGTCCTGGTTTCGACGCCTCCTGGGACGGTGGAGCATCAGCAACCAAAGGGGAATGGGCTCCTACGCGGCCAGAGTTGGGCCAGTATCGACAGTGGGGCCGATACTCTCGGTACTAGGACGAGGTACTACTATACCTAGTACAATGTGTACTGGGTAAGGCGATGGAATCCATCCCCTGTGTCGACACGGAACGGAGACTGTCAGGTACGAAGGGCTAGTGGGCTAGCCACAGCGTCATTCGCTTAGCGACGCGGGCCCTGTCCAACGTCCCTCCACTGCTGTCGGGTCGTGCATTAGGGCATTATTAGGGGCATTAGAGCCAACAGCCTTTGGGTCCAACAGGAGCCCTTCCGGTGGAATCCCATACATAAACACCGAGAGGATCACCTAGATTACCCCTGGCCAGGAAACGGGTCCTGGGAGTCTGTCAGGCGGAGACCGGAGACCCATGGGATTGCGATCCATGGTTGGGTCTATTACGACAGTCTGTCCATTGTATGAACATTCGCGTGCTCTTTTCCCCAGAGTACACTAGGTTAAGTCTGGTGGTGGTGGTGGTGGTGGTGGTGGTGGAGGATACTCCGTACTACCTGCCTAGGCGGTAGTACCACCTTACAGAGTACATGTACTTGGTACATAGGTAGATAGTAGACAACACCACAACCCAATTCATCCCATATCTATAACATATATAAAACAATCCTGACACACATCCATCACCATTGCTATACGACAAACCTCGGATACACATGCGTCGGCACAGTGGAACCCTTCTTCTGCCATATCCATGTCGATGGAGTCGAAGGATTCCCAGCTGAATGCAACCAAACCGCACGTTCTTGTCCTGCAGGCACCTCGGGTCCGCTGCGCCAATTTCTGCTGGTTTCTTCCCCAGCCAGTTGCCAGCCGTTCTTGCTCCGTTCCGTATACTCGGGGGAACTGCAGCTGCCTCATGTCGATCGATACGTCCAGCCTCGGATCAAAACAGCCATCTCGACGAGATCATCGACCGACCCAGATCCCTGCCACACCAGTGTCTCAGATGCAAACCTTCCACCGACAGATCCCCCTAGCGTGGGCTCCTTTTGCCGTGTGCTCGTTCTCCATCGTTCGAACTCCTGACGATCGCGCTGTCTAGAACTCCCCCGTTCCACTGTCGGTGGTCGCCGTCCACGGCGTTCACTGTACTAATAATAATTCAGGCATAGTTCTGCTTCTTATACCGATCTACAGTACCTGCTCCGTAGTTCGTATCGAAATTTCGGGTCCTGAATCAAGCAACATCCGTGGACAGAGTATGTATTGTATCGCATTATCCACATGCACCCAGAGAGAAATAATACAGCATATAGCATCACCTCAAAAAGACCAAAAAATGCCTCCCAACGCCTCTTTTAAACACGCAGTAGAATCAAGTAAACACCAAAAGAAAGAAAAAACATAGACTACAAGAATACACCCTCATTCTTCCTCTTCCATCGCCGTATCCTTCTCCCCACTGTCTCCAAACAGATCATCCTCCTCCTCCTCGTCATCCTCCGCAACCCGTCGATTCACCTTGTTGCGTCGTCGCTGTACCACCTCCTCGTCATCCTCTTCCTGCTGCATCTCCTGGTCGTGGTCCGATTCCGCCGCCGGCGTCGCCACCGCTTCTGCCTCATCCTCCTCGTCCGAGTCCACCACCATCTCACTGCTCTTGTACTTGCTCTGCGCCTTGCCACCCGACCGACGCTCCAGCCGTCGCCGTTTCTTTGGTGCCGCCTCGCGCCCACTCTCCGCGTCCGAGCCCTCGTCCCGCGCCGGCGTCTCCCCGTCGCTGATGAAGTCGTCCTCGGCGGGCTTCTTCTTCCGCTTTGAGCTCTTCTTCTTGCTGCGCTTCACCTTGGTCCCCGTCTCTTCTTCCGTCGTCATCTCGGCCTCTTCCCGGGCGCGCTCCTCCTCCGCTCGCTGCGCCGCCAGCCGCTGCGCTTCCTCGATCATCTGTTGACGCTCCTCGGCGATCTTCTGCTTCCGCTCCCGCTCCGCCTCCTGCGCCTTCCGCACCTCCTCCTCGCGCCGCCGGATCTCTGCCTCGCGAGCTTCGCGTGCCTGCTGCAGCTTGGCTGCGTTCTTCTCCTCGTACTCCTTCTGGCTCTGCAGCGCCCGCTCCAGCTGCTTGATGATCGTCTTGCCCATGTTGGCCCGCTGTTCCAGCGCCCCGGCAGGGTACGGCGGGTTCTTGGCCTGCGCCAGACGCCCAAACGTCTCCACCGCCTGTCGGAGGCCATCCGCCGCCTCCTGCACATCCTGCACCGTCTTCTGTGTCTCCGGGAGGCTGTACGCCAGCGACGCGATCTGGTTCTGCACAAACGCCACGTTGAACTCCAGGTGGATTTGCGCTGGCGCCACCGAATGCGCCCGCTGCGCATAGTCCAGTGCCGTCTTCATCGCCGGCAGGCTCATCTCCTGCTTGCCCTTCAGAAGCCACACCCGGCCCAGACACGACAGGATCTGCGCGTCACGCGCCCGGTCCTTCGACAGTGCCGTCTCGTAGTGCTCAATAGACCGCGTGTACTGTCGGAGCTCCGCGTAGACGTGACCCAGGTTCAGGTACACGCTGGCGTCCCGCAGGGTGTCGCGGATCTTGGAGAAGATATGCACCGCCGTGCCGTGGTCTTTCTTGTCGTCTACCAGCGCGATTGCAATGCCCTGCGCGGCATACGCGTTCCGCGGATCGAGCTGCAACGCCTTGTCGAAGAACTCCACCGCCCGCTCGTACATCTTCCGCCGCTTCTCCTTGTCCTGGTCCGTGTCGCGTCGCATGTCGCGCGCCGTCATCAGATGCACGTTGCCCATTCCGGTCAGCGAGTAGCGGTCGTGCTTGTCGTAGTACTGCAGCGTGTGCTTAAAGTGGCGCTGCTCGTGATCCTCCGCCAGATTCGCCGCCCGTTTCTTAGATTTGCTGAGGTACCAGCCAAACAACGCCCGGACTTCCAGGTTGGTCGAATCCGCCTCGTACAGCTTGGCCATCTTCTTTGGTCCTTCGTCCGTCGGGCTCTGCCGCAGCGCGATGTACGTTAGCCGAGCGTTCGCTTCAGTGTAGTCACTGTGGCGCTCCAGAAGCCCTTCGTAGACCTTCTTGGCCTCGTCCGGCATGTCGGACGCCTCGTAGCTGCGTCCCAGGTTGTAGCTGATGGACGTCACGAGGGCGTCCGTGTCCAGATCACTCTCCTTCTCCTTCGAGCGGACGCAGGCCTTCAAGGCTGTCTGGAACAGAGACCGAGCGAGATCCATCTTCTCGTTCTGATACATGAAGCAGCCCATGTTGTTGAGGAGCTGTGGGGGCAGGTTCACCCGCATGGCGTCTTTGATCTGTTCCTCATCCTCAATGCCTTCGGGATATTCGTCCGCCGCGATTTCCGCCAGTTGCATCTCCTCGAGCTGCGTCAGGCACTGCATACTCTTTTCTGGTGCGGTCTGCTCATACAGCCGAGCCAGATACACCAAGACAGATTCGTCAGGCGTGATCTTCTTGCCGTCATCCTTCCAGAGCGCGCGGACCGACTCGAAGAGGTTGATGGCTTTCTTGATCTCAGCCGATTTGTCTTCCTTGCTGCCGCTCTTCTGAGCAGCAAAGACCTCTTCAGCATGGAGCGCGCCCAGCAAGATCATGCATTCTGGGTTCTTCGTCTGTTGGATGATCTTCTCGAGTCGGAACTTGGCTCCGTCCAAGTCCTTGTTCGAAACCTGCATCTGAACGGCACCAAACTTGGCAGGAAGGTAACCCTTGTCACCGCCGCCCCGAGCTTGGTCGGAGCGGTTGTAAAATTCCGCGGCGCGCGGCAAGTCGCCCTCGTAGTGCGCCTTTCGGCCCAGCAAGTACCATCCATCACTGGCGATCTGCATCACATCCGTGTTCTCAATCGACTTGCGAGCCAGGGTCTCCACCGTCGAGTAGGATTTCCGTAGCAAGAAGTATCCGCCGAACAGGGCGCACGTCATCGGGTACTCTTTATCCAACTTGAAGGCCTTTTGCGTGTACTGCGTCATCGCCATTTTGTACAAAGAACCAAAGGCCGGGTCGGTCGTCGCATGGCGCGAGCTGTCGTAGAGGTAGTAGACCGCCAGCAAGATGTTCGCAACTTTTGAGTCGGGGTTCTGCCGTGCAATCCAACGTTAGCCATGGCCATAATCAACAAAAGAAAAGATACACTCACGAGTGCCAACGCCCGTTCCCAGGCCACCTTCGCCTGCTCTTTGAAGCCCAGCTGCCACAGACAGCATCCGATACCAATCCGTGGGTCCGGATCCGTCAAGCCCGGCATTCTCATCAGAACCTTCTGATACCCTTCGAGCGCCTCTGCATATCGTCCAAGCATATACTGTGTTCTCGCACGACCGAGAATGGCCATGACATTTCTCCCGCCAAACGCCTTGGACGACTCATCGAAGCACTTCAGCGCCTGTCGCAGCGACTCCACGCGCTCGGAAGTATTCACGGTTCCGGGACGAACCGGTCGGGGAGGGTGCAGCGAGGCGCGCAAGAGAGACAGGACACCTCTTGCAAGGAACAAAGGCGGGAAAGCGGGGTTCAATCGCGACGCCTCGTTCAACGTCGACGTCGCGAGCTGGAGGTAGTAATCCTTGGTCTTGGATTCGGTGTAGAGCTCGCCTTCGGGGGCGACGCGGGGCGCCTGGCGACTTTTCAGCATTAACAGCCAGCAGACCCAGCCCAGGAGGCCGAGCTTTTCTTTGGTGGCGCCGTGGGCGACCGACGCCAGCCCTTTGTTCAGGATATCGATCGCATGGTCGATCTGTTTCTGTTTCGCGTAGGCGAGAGCAATGATCACCCAGAAGTTCTTCGCGGCTTTTTCGTTCTCGAGCAGCGTGCACAGTTCGGTGGGATCGTCTGGCAGACCTTCGAGGCTGACCTCGACTTCACTGTCGAGGGTGGACGCGGGAATGTCGATGGCCGAGGGAATGTCAGAGAAACGCAGGTTAGCTAGTGACTTGACTGTGGTGAGAGCATCGCCGTTCACGCCATTGGCGTAGCCATTCTGGAGGGTAGCCATGGCGCGTATCCCCTGGGGTGATGAAACGGAGGATAGGACGCGGAAGTGTGAATGTTCGGAGGACGGAGAAAGAGAATTGTCGGAGAAGCTTAACTCATGATCATCTCACCCAGATGACGAGAGATGAAAGAAAGTAAGCCAGAGGGATGTCCCTGGTGAAAGACGGGACGAAAGTCGTGTGGTTGCAACAGCAGCGAGACAAGAGAGTCTGCAGAAGGAGAGGCCAAAGACACTTTGTTGCGCCGCGCCTCAGGCCCGAGGTCCGCACCGCCACAGTGGCTTTACGCCTCACCTACGTAGTACTTACGAAGTACTTTTTTTGCCTACATCAAGCTCTCACATTCATCACATATCTCTAATTCCGGCTCTATGAAATGCAAACATTAACATCCAACAGTCAATAGTCCGAAATAATATCGCTCGAAAATGACAAATCCATGTCCCCATTAACCAAGTCCCGTAAGCTTTGGCACTTTGCATAGGAAAGCCACTCCAGTGAGCACAGCGAAGATCCGCCCGATCTCCCTCCAATGGCCCAATCGCACATGCGCTTCGGCATACCCAGCGGACGCAGCAGCTTTCTGCTCTGCGGTACCTTCCCCCGTCTCAATCGTGCCGGTGAGCTCCGTCGGGAATCGCCCCGTTTCGAAATACTCATCAAGCAACTGATCTTTCTCTGTCCATCGAGCCCGGATCCAGGCATCAAAATCTTTCTGGTCGTCAAGCGGGATGTCTGCTACGGCGAACCGTCTCCAGTACATATTCACCGATGTTGGGGGTCGTCCCTGCAAGTATGTTGACCGGAGAGTGAAGTATTTATCCGGGTAACTCCCCTTCCTGTGAAGCCACAGTGAGTGTCTGTGTTGTATGAACTATGGAGACAGTGGATAACTTACGGAGGACCTTCATACGCCACTGTGCAGTCATAAACCCAATCCACCGTTCCCTTCAACTGTTGCAGGCAGAAAAAGAGACCGGTGGATCTAGGGAGGATCTCGTGCTTCAGCGGCGGGAATCCTTGCTTCGTGCCATATGCATCGCTGCGACGTTTCGTGTTGATAGACAGGTTGGTACCTTCGGGGAATATCAACAGCCACATCGGGTCGTATTCCGAAGAGCCTGATTTCGATCCGGACAGACGAGTCTTCAGCTTCTCCAGCCGATGTTGAAGCCGGGGCTTATCGGACAGCCATTTGCGAGCCATGAAGATAAACCCGTAGAACATCATGCCCTGGCCCATGAGCGGGATATATTTGAGAGATTCCTTGAGGATGATGAAAATGCGGCCGTGCATCGAGTTCGTATACGCCACCCACCACAGGTAGATCCAGTCGGTATACACCTGGTGGTTGGCGATCATGACCAACCGCTCCGGGAACTGCGTCTTGAGCCGACCATCTTTCGACAGAAGCACTTGACCGCGAACGCTCTTGTCTCCACTGACGCGAACGTATGTGGGACAACCCCATTGAGTGAGAGCTGTGATGACGAGACCAAATGATTGCTTTGTATATGCCATATAGTTGTAATAATAGTTCTTATTAACGAAATAGAGTGGGGAGCCGACCAGCTGCGTCGCTAGGATGATCACACAGCAGCAGTTGAACCATGTGGCTAGGACAAGGGATCGAAGAAGTTGCATGGCAATGCCATGCTTGAGACGGGGCTCTTCGCCCTTGTGAGCTTCAGGATGACCATCCGAACCCATGAGCTGGGTAGCGGAAGCGTCGGGTTTGCGCTGGCGAACCTCGTTGTCCGCCATGATGCCCGCGATGAGGATGAGGGGTGAAACAAAGTCTGTTTCACCGATCCCGACCTTCCGGTGGAGGGGTAGGAGACTTGTCTGTCAGAATCAGCTTCTCTGTCCGAGGTCACACGAGCACATCCGAACGAAAGAGGGAGATAATACATACGAGATAACGAGGAAGAAAAGCGGTGTCGTCTGGTAATGACGAAGGGACTTGGTCGGTAGTAAGGATCAGTTGGGATGAGATATAGCATCAAGCCATGCTCCAGAAGAGCAAATTCGAGGGTAAAGGGAGGTCAGAGATAGGAGACGTGTGAATCACATGCGATCAACAGGAACGATTATCCACCATCGAACGACGATGCCTGACCAGAAGAAGAATACCTGATAAACCATCGGCCGCAAGCGAAAGTAGGCGCATGATCTCATACGTCTGACTGGGAAGGCGGTCAGTTCTCCTCCATGTCGATCTCTCCGGGGATCCATCGTCCTTCTCCGATCGTTTCTCCTCTCTTAGCATCACATCTTCCAATACCCCTGGACATTTACGATTAAAAGCTTGACAACTCCATGTGGTTCCCAGTCTAGTCAGACTCTACCTGTTCTTTCTGATCAGTCGTGACTCACCCTGTGTTCGACTAGAAAGATGATAAAGCAAACTTAAGTGAGTTGATCAACCCTCCGCAGCTGAAACTATCTTGCTAATACTCTGGGTTGTGGGTAGTCCGTTCCGATCTTCCATGATGCAGTCTATGTTTGCGCGACCGCAGTATGCTCGACTTCGAATCCTTGTTAGACGAACACCATGGGCGCGAAACTTCGCATCGTCGTCCTGTCGGTGTGAAATAAGGCACATTGAAACACTTCCCCAGCGCATATTACCCAAGTACCAAGGTGTGCGTCGTCGCGGCTCAGTTATATTGAGGCCGTTTCGCTGATTGCTTTCCTCCCTTCTAGAATCTCAAGAAGGCGACCTTCTTTCGTTACAATGGCCTTCACCGCCACGAAACATATTTGTCGTGAAAAAGGATTGTGCTCCGGCTGTGACAGAATCCTTGGTTGAGTTGGTAACGTAAGATGATACCACTGTTTCCGTTCTCATCCCAGCAAGGATCCCTGCTGATTGCCCTGACTATAGTCATGCGACATCTACATACCCGTCCACCTCAATCATCCTCGAGCCGAAGACCGCTGAAGAAGTCCATTCATCACTTCCCTGTCCGGTTTACTCAGCCCCGGTGGACAGCCTACCGGCCGCACTACACAACAAGGTGGACCTCACGGTAACCCTCGGAGGTGATGGGACGATCTTGCATGCATCGTCGCTGTTTGCAACGTGTTTCAACGTGCCCCCAGTCCTGTCTTTTAGCATGGGTACGCTCGGGTTTCTCAGCGAATGGAAATTCGCGGAATATAAACGAGCCTTTCGCGAAGTGTACATGTCCGGCGCAGGAGTTGGAGACCGGGCATCGGTGCTCGAGGGCGCTAGGACGACAACAGAGGATGCACCACGGGAGTCATCCATGGGGCCCACCGGATGGTCGTCCATTCGAGGAAAGTCGATGGGATCAAGTCGAGGGGCGCGGATCCTGATGCGCAACCGGTTAAAGGTGGGACTTTTCATGGCGGATGGGACACCTGTTCGGCAAGACGCGAACTCGGTCCCTCTACGGAGTACCTTGGGGAGCGAGGGGGTGTATGTGATGAACGAAGTGCTTCTCCATCGGGGTAAAGAACCCCATCTGGCCGTGGTGGACTTGTACGTGGGCGGCCGGTTTCTGACAGAGGCGGTGGCGGATGGCATCATTATCTCGACGCCCACCGGTAGTACGGCGTACAGCCTGAGCAGTGGCGGCAGCATCGTTCACCCGTTGGTGCCATCAGTGCTACTGACGCCGATCTGCGCGCGGAGCCTTAGTTTCCGACCCCTGGTGCTTCCGTCCAGTACGCCGATCACCTTGCGCTTAAGCGAGAAGAACAGGGGCCGGGAGCTGGAGGTGAGCATTGACGGGGTCAACATGCGACAAGGGATGACGGTGGGGATGGAAGCTCGGGTGTGGAATGAAGAGATGCGCCATGGCAAGAATGAATGGCAGGGGGGAGTGCCGTGTGTGATGCGACGGATTATGGGGAGCGAAGCGCACGACGGATGGGTCGGGGGGTTGAATGGGCTGTTGAAATTCAACTATCCATTTGGGGAAGACCGGTGATTTTGTATATACGGAGTAGGAGGAGGCAGGACTAACATGATGTTGTATATATCAACCGTTTCTCTACTACTACTAGAAAAGGGGCGGAGAGTGAGTGGATCATCCACCAACTCTGGAACGGCGACCCGTGGGTCAGTGACGGATTGACCTAGAAGTAAACAACTTTCGATGGGGGACAGGTTGGAGGTTATAGATTATACATCATCCAAGGTAGAGGGAGGAGCTATCACTGTTCATTAATTCATACATCAAGGGACATCTGCCTGAGGGTACGAGTAGGGCGCATCTGCTGGAAAGATGAAACATCTAGAACAATATCAAAGACTCGTGTACCCACCGGGGGTTAATCAACCTGATTCCTGTCGTCCTCCTGACTCGACATCGGATTACCCTACAGAGTAGGATCAATTGAACCATGCTTTTCGTGCTTTTGGTCCCCCAGGATCTTTCCCCTGATTAATCTGAAAGAAAAAAAAAAAGCCAAAGCCTTCCTCAGGGAGACTCCTAGACTCCTCGGTGATTGCTAGAACTTCCCTGATCTCCCATCGGACACCGCATGGTCTTTCTTTCGGTACTTCATGTAACAAGACAATCTCCAAAATTAATCAACTCTACGATACTACGATACTATTATCGTCAAGAAAGATCTCTTCTCCGTACTCATCTCAGATTCGTGCCATAGGGCATGGGACAAAGAGTGGAGGAGCTCTCCCGTTCTTAGTGAAACCACAATCTGATTTGCCCCCTCTTCGGCATAAGACCAACCCTTCTTGTTCTTCCTCTCCCTTTCTCAACCCTCTCTTCCTCTCTTTCTTCTTCTCTCACCTCCTCCAAATCCCCCAGCACTCCCTCGAATAATTTCTAATCCTTCTTTTCCGACCGGCCCCATCATTGCTTGTCAGTGAGTCTGTGCCTCCCGACTGGGCGCATCTCGCCGCACTTGCAGGGCTCGAGTCCCTCACCGCGTTGTCCCTCCTCCACAACCACCCCCCCCCCCTTTCCACCACTCTTCACAACTGCGAGGCCCTTGAGCTCGGATCGTTGGGATTTTTGTTAACCTGCTCGTCTGTACCAACAATCACAGGTAGGTGACACTTGTCGCAATCGCTTCCTCCCCGTCCCAACGCCCCTCTCGCGATGGGACGCAACCAACCCCACGCTTGGCCGGCTGATCGCGTTCCCGACTGTCCCTCCTGTAGGATTCGAAGTCCCCCTCCTTTCAGCAATGCTGTCAGCCCCGAGGGCGGGATCGAGTCCCTTGATTTGAAGATCAATGTGCTGACTATCGACCCAGTGAATCGCCAACACTCCCTGTCGCTCCCCGATTTCCCCTCGTCCCGTCACCCCCTGAGACTCGCCCGTTGAGACCACTTCCTCTTATGGAAAGTAAGTCGGACTGGTCATATCCCCCGATCTTTTTTTTTTTCTCTTTTCTTTTATTATCGGTGTCTATTTACCATGTTACAAATTTCATTCACATCTTCATGTCCCTCTTCTTCATGCCACCAGCCAAATCAACCGCTTCGGCTGTGGATGCAGCTAACTCCATCGCAGGATGTACTCCCCAGACCAATTCATGAACCCCGGGCCTGCCCCCCGTCCGCCAACGGACCGTCCGAAACTCAACATTCCCTCAAACTCGAGCGTGGCCACCTCGTTCAGTCAGATGAACTTGAACTCCCCCAGTACCCCTAGTCTATCGCTGTTTCCTAACACGAGTACTCCGTCGCTCGCGCACACGAAGACCAACCAGTCCGGCCAGGGCGGCGTCGCAATCATCAAGGAAGGCTATGTCCGTTGCAAGGAGGATAAGTTTCTCGCCACGTGGAACCAGCGGTATTTGCTCCTGCGCGAGTTTCGCCTAGATTTCCTGAAGAATGAGACCGGGAAAGTGGTGCTGTCGATCCCGCTGAACACCGTCACCGCTGTCTCGCGCTCCGAGGACACTCGAATGGCCTTCGAGATTGTTCGTCTCGCCAACCCCAAAGATGCCTCGTCAAAGGCTGCCCTGATCACGCGCGATGTGCCCACGAAGAGTATTACCTGCGAAGTGAAGACCGACGATGAGATTTACGACTGGATCGATAAGATCTACGAGCGATGCCCTAGTATGGGCGGTGTGAGCAACCCAACCAACTTCAGCCATCGAGTCCATGTGGGCTTCGACCCCCAGACCGGTGCCTTCGTCGGCTTGCCGCCGGAGTGGGAGAAACTCTTGACATCGTCCGCGATCACCAAGGAAGACTACAAGAAGAACCCCCAAGCCGTGATCGAGGTTCTCGAGTTCTATTCCGATATCAAGATGCGCGAACAGAACCCTCAGTACTATGCGGGCTTGTCGTCGCCTGCCGGTCAGTCCAAGCCCTACGGCAACAGCGTGGGCAACTCGATTGCCCCTCCGAGACCACCACCGCCCGCGCCATCCCAGCGCCTGGATACGGGACTCTCGAGTCACTCGCCCCAAGGTAAGTCCGACTCGGACCGGGCGATGGAACAGCAGCAGCAATTGGAGAAGATGAAGGAGATGGCCGAGCAGGAGCGCCGGCGGGTGGAGGAAGAAGCCCGTCGGAATCGTGAGCGCCAGCGAGAGGATGATCAAGGCCGGTTCGACCAGGAAGCATACAACGCTTCGCTTCCCAAGACCCGCGTCCCCCTTGCCAAGCAGGAATTGGGTGGTTACGGCGGCGACATGAATGATCGGTACAAACCGAGCCGTCCTGCTCCCCAGGCGCCTGGTGCCGCTCGCAACCAGGATCCCTCGCGACAACTCACGGCCCAACGCCCAGCTCCGTCCCCGCCCACGGCCGCCAACCAAGGTCAACGACCCGGGGAGTATGGTTCCTCCACGGGACGCGCTCCGGGATATCGCCCAGATGAAGCTCCGGGTTCACGATATGACCCGCGATCTCAGACGCGCACACCGAACAACGGTGCAAAGGGTCCCCAGGCGCAAGGCCCCCCTCCAACGAAGCTCCCGGCTCCGGTCCAGCCGGTGAAACCGCTGAACATCGCCAACAAGCAAACGAACAAGAACAATGTTCCGGATGGTGTCCGTCAAGCGGAGGCCGCTCTCACAAAGAAGCCCGAGCCTCGGCAGAGGGAGATGCGCATGTCGGCCATGACGGAGAACGAGGTCATGGACCGACTCCGGTCCGTGGTCTCCAAGGACAACCCCAACGAATCGTACAGCAAACAGCGCAAGATCGGACAGGGTGCTTCGGGATCCGTGTATGTGGCACGGGTCAAGGAGCATGCCATTTCCCCCGTTGCCCGTGAGCTTTATCGGCAATATGGCCCCCGTTGCCAGGTTGCCATCAAACAGATGGACCTCCGGAGTCAGCCTCGGAAGGAGCTGATCGTCAATGAAATCATCGTCATGAAGGACAGCCAGCATGCCAATATTGTTAACTTCCTCGACTCGTTCCTGCAGGAACAGAGCAACGAGCTCTGGGTAGTAATGGAATTCATGGAGGGTGGTGCCCTGACCGATGTCATCGACAACAACCCCGTGATCCAGGAAGATCAAATTGCTACGATCTGTGCTGAGGTGAGTAATTTCTTGTGCACGTGATTGTTTTGATGATTCTCTTTGCTGACGTATCTTCAGACATGTAAGGGTCTGGCACATCTGCACAGTCAGAACATTATCCATCGTGACATCAAGAGTGACAATGTTCTTCTGGACCGCGCTGGTCATGTCAAGATTAGTGAGTCCTATCCATATCATATCTTTGTCCGAGCCCTGGAATTCAGACTGACAACCACCTAGCCGATTTCGGGTTCTGCGCCAAGCTCACTGAAACGAAAAACAAGCGTGCGACAATGGTGGGTACGCCGTACTGGATGGCACCCGAGGTCGTCAAGCAGAAAGAGTATGGCCCGAAGGTCGACTGTTGGTCACTGGGTATCATGGCCATCGAGATGATAGAATCGGAACCGCCATATCTGAACGAGGAGCCTCTGAAAGCCCTGTACCTGATCGCCACCAACGGAACGCCGCGCCTGAAGAAGCCCGAGAAGCTCAGCAAAGAGCTCAAGTCCTTCCTCAGCGTCTGTCTGTGCGTGGATGTCCGCAGCCGCGCGACCGCCGACGAACTATTGGCACATGAGTTCCTCAAGTCTGGTTGCAGCCTGCCCAGCCTGGCGGAACTGCTCCGCTGGAAGAAGAACAATGGCCAGTAGAGAGCGTTCTCGCCTGCGTTCGCACTTTGCCGACTTTTACGATTTACACCGGATTTGTTCTCCCGCACATATGGGTCCTATTTAACGCGCCTCTGGATGATTTCGCTGTTCCGTTACGACCTGCATTGCACTCATGTTCCTTTTTGCTGTTTCTCGTGATATCCAACCCACCTCGCTGTGTCTTTTGCAGACCTGGCATGGATAATTCGGCGTTTATATTGGTGTCTGACTCGTACTGCTTCTACCTTCCCTCCCTGGATACATAGTGCCATGGATAATCACCTTGGTTATGTCGCTCTGGTCTTTGACAGAGTGAGATGGAGCCGAGTTAAAAGAAATACGTTTACCCTTGGAAATAAAATGCGTTGGATCGATGTTGTTGTGTTGGAGAAAGACTATGGATAGGGACTATGCATTCATAGTGCGCCGTGAGCGGTTATAATAGACGGATACATCGACTGAGTACAAGACATCTAGATAAAGGATCAATAAATTCGATTCGTAGATAAAAAAGAAATGGCATCAACACGTAATCTACATCACTTTTCTGTCCCGTCCTCATACCAGCAACGATCTCGCGCCACGGCTCCGCCAACCCGGACATCTATATAACGGGAAGGCAATGGAAGAAAGAAAGTAGCAGGAGAGTAAAAGACAAGGGAAAGGAAAAGTACACAAAAATGCAAACAAATCATATCCATATCCATATCCAAACAAGCCCACGATACACCTACTCGCGCAGCGGACACGCCTCCCCGAAACGCACCCCGCGGAGACGGGCCTCGCCCTCGTCCAGACCCCAATGGTCCGCATCAGCGAGGAGCTTCTTCCACGCGGACTGGTCGTGCTCGGGGAGGTCCTCCCACCGCCGCAGGGAATCGTCCCCGTTGGGGGATGTGGTCGCGTCGACGCGGATCTCGGGCGTCTCCGCGCCGGTGGGACGGGTGCAGCGCACAATAAGCGTGGTCGGGGCAGCGTCTGGTTGGGAGCGGAGGATGTCGCGCAGCGCGGACGGGACGACGGCAGGAGTAGAGGAAGACGGGATACGAGAGACGGGGACGTAGGAGGGCACGCCGGGCTCGATGTACGGACGGGCGACGGCGTCGCGAATATCCGGGGGGAGCAGGTCTGTGACGCCCAGGCGCGGGGGCATGACGCCTCTGATCTCGGCAAAGGCCTGGAGCAGCAGACAGACGATGAAGATGGAGGCGGCGGCGGCGGCAGCGCTGGAGAAGCTGGACCAGACGCCGATGTCGCGGAGGGGCACGAGAGTGTAGCGCGGAGAGCGGCTGGCGGGGGGTACGGGGGCCAGCGGGAAGGTGTGCACGACGACAGTGTTGCCCATGCTGACGGAGGCGAGCTTAATGTACTGGGGCGGGGTCTCGGGGGAGACGGGGAGGGCGGGGGGTACGTAATGCGAGAAGCAGATCTTGGTCATGGAGAAGGGGTGCACGTCGCGGAGGGTGGTGTATATGCGGGGGTTGCTGGAGCGGCGTTTCTGGCCGTCGTGCTCGAGCGTGAGGATCTCAATGGACTGGTCGCTGCCGGAGACCGCGACGACGGTCTGCTGTTGGCCGGCCGGGTTCGTGCCCAGGCTGCACACATCCAGACCTAGGCCGATTTTGATGGACGCGCGGAGCTTCTTGCGGCGGAGGACGGAGGCGGCGGGGGCGTGCTCGTCGAGGGACAGCGCCGGGTCGCGCAGCTCGAGCAGGACGAGCTCGCAGCCCTTGCGGTCCGGGGCGTTCTGGAGCAGGAGTAGCGTCGTCGGCGAGAGAAAGCGCAGGGCGCGGACTTTGGGTCTCGTCTTGCGGCCGCCTTTCTCCGACAGCGGCACGCTGTACACGTGTTTCACGTCTGGAGCAGCGTTTGATCGCGTCTCCGACGAGATCTGGCAGGTGAACACATCGGCGCCGTTCGTGTAGGCGACCTGGAACCGGCCCGGTTCCTCCAGGTCCGTGATGTCGACGTCCTCGGCCTCCTCGTCGCTGTCCAGGCGGATGCGCCCGATGACGTCGGCCGCGCTGGGGGTGGTGACGGCGTGGAAGAAGACAATCTCGCCCGAGGGCGCCAGTCCCGTCGCGATGGCCGCGACCCGCGGGGTGTCAGCGTCCTTCCACGGCGACAGACGCAAGATGCGCTGGTAGGTGTCCCCGCTGCCGCGGGACTTGTCGTCTCCCTTGGTTCGAAAGAGGGACGCGCGAGAGAGTGGCGTGGTCTTTCCGGGTGTGGACTTCTCCGGTTCTGCACTGTCTGCTGGGGGCTCCGAGGCGTCCTCAATCGCGTTGGTTGGGGTAGTCCGTTTCCGTGGGGGGTAATCGATCTGGAACGAGCGGAGGTGTTGGTTGTTGTCGCGCTTCTGCTCCGCCATGGAGCTGTTGATGCCGGCCAGGGCGATAATGGACTCGTCGCTTGCATGGACCGTGGCCAAGGACGTGACGGAGTCTTCGTCGCGCGATAATTCAATGTCGACTACTTCGGAGATCTCATTGCGTTTGGACGTATTTAGGAGCGCCTGTGGGAAGATAGGTCGCAGATCGTCAGTGATAGGCGCGACAGACAGAGAGCGAAATCCGGTCGTATGCGACACCCGCAAGATGCGACGCAGAGACCAGATCAGGAGAAAAAGGCGGTACTTGCGATTTTGTTTCCAACACCACTGCGGCCTTCGCCTCCTCCACCGGCCACCAGCAGGAAGCCATGATTGCGCGGGTCGAAGTCGGCGGCGAACAGCGGACAGGAAAGGGTCAATTTGGCGGAGCGAACGGGAGACGCCATGATATGAGAAGGAGGGACCAACGGTCCCGGAGAGAATAAGTGGATGGAGCTGGAGAGAAGAGAAGAGAGAAGAGGGAATGTTTTGCTGGAGTCGAGAAGGACAACAATGTAAGATGACGATGGACGGTCATTCCGCCGCGGGCTTGGCAGCCATCCACCGTATAAAGTAATTTGTCTACGCAGGATCTCACGTGAAGACGATGAAAACGATAAACGACTTCTTTTGTACTGAAATTATAGAGAATGTAGCGTCAAAACAGCTTTCTCTAAGCATATCCTGTAATATATGATCCCCGTCTAATCAACCTCCTGTCCAGTAAACTCCGGCAGGCGCTTGCGGATGTCCTCCCATGTCTCCTCGCCCTCCACCAGAGACTTCAGGGCCTGTAGAATCTCGTCTTCGCTGGCGCGGACCTGCTTGGTCGAGTCACGGTCACGCAGCGTGAAGGTATTGTCCTTGACCGACTGGAAATCGATCGTAACACCGAATGGCGTGCCCAGCTCGTCGTTGCGGGCATACCGCTTTCCGATACTGGCCGAGGAATCATCAACCCGGTTGGAAATGCCCATGCGCCGCAGCTTCATCATCAGGCGCTGGGACAGAGGCCGGAAGGAAGCGTGCGTCGACAGAGGGACGATCAGCACCTTGGTGGGCGCAATCACGGGGGGGAATGACAGAACCTGTTCATCCGAGTTAGCCAGCGTTCCTCTCATTGAAGCGAATAAAGAAAGTGTGGAAAAGCACATACCCCACGAGCCTCGTCGCCCTCGCGAGACCAGTAGACATGCTCGATCAAGCTATAGAAGATACGGCCAATACCAAACGACGGCTCAATGACGTTCGGTGTGTACTCGCGGACATTCTCCACGCGGGTACGCTTCTCGATGGTGACGATGTCCTTGTCTAGCTCAACCTTGCCAAAGGCAACACCTTCCACATCCACCTTGATCTTGCCCTGCTGCTCGAGGTCAAGAGCCAGCTTCTCGCGAAGCTCCTGCGAGAGCGCATCGATGGCGGCCGCGACCGCCTTGCCGTCCTTCTTGAAGCGAGGACCGAACTTCTTCTTATCGAGGTCAATCTGCCACTCCTCCACCTTCAGAGGCTCGGGGCGAAGCTCGCGGACCACCAGCGGGGCGCCGGTCTTGTTCTTGTGCACGGTCAAGTCGTAAGCACTGCGGTCCGCGCAGCCAACACACTCAATCCAGCCATAGCTGGTGTGCAGCTCGGCGTCCCAGCAGTCAGCCGCGTAGTGGGCCATCTCGTTGGCCATGTGCTGACGGAACCGGAGCTTCGTCGGGTCCACGCCGAGCTTGAGCAGGAAGAGCTGAATCCGGGCGATGAAGTACCCGAGCGTCTCGTTGTCGACCATGCCGGTCTCGACCGCCTTGCCGATGGTCATCTTAACAGTCTCGGTGCTACCAGACAGTTGCACTTCGCGAGGGAGGAGCGACATCTCAAGGTCCTTGACCTCCTCGAAGCGAGAGTGCTTCTTGCCGCTCTCGGGGTCGACGTAGTGCTCAATCTCCGCCATGAGGAACTCACGCACACGCAGGAGACCGGCACGGGGGGAGATCTCATTTCGGAAGGACTTGCCGATGGAGGCGGAGGCGAAGGGCATGGACTGCTGGTTGAAGTCCAGGAGCTTCTGGAAGTTCAGAAACTGACCCTGAGCGGTCTCGGGGCGCAGGTATCCGGGCATGTTGCTGCTGGGGCCGATGGAGGTCTGGAACATCAGGTTGAAGGCGACGGGGGGCAGCAGGTTGCCGTCGGTCGTGGGGTTGCGAATATCGTACTTGGCGATGATCTGCTCAAGCGCAGGGCCGTCGAAGTTGTCGATTTGCGCCAGCACCTCCTCGTACTCCTTGACTAGCGCATCGTCCAACTTGATCGCCTTGGTCTCCTTGGACTTCTTTTTCTTCTTGGCCTCCTTCTCCTCATCCACCACGACCTTCTGGCCACGGGCTTCCTTGTCACCCTTGAGCCGGTTCTCCAGCACCTCCTCGACCAGGTGGTCGGCGCGGAAGATCTCGCCAGTCTTGGGATCCTTGCACATCCAGTCGGCGAATTTCTCCACGTGGCCACTGGTCTTGAGAATCTCGTCCGGGGTCAGCATGGTGCAATCGACCTCGAGCATATCCTCCTCCAGCACGAAGTGTTTCCGCCACAGATCCACAATGTTGGTGACGACGGCGCAACCGGGCGGGCCGTAGTCGTAGAGGCCGGAGACACCACCGTAGATCTCGAAGGAGGGGGTGTAGAAAAGACGGCGACGGAGCATGGAGTCCAAGACCAGACGGTCAACGACCTGACCGGTCTTGGTGGTGACAGTCGCCATATTGGGGTTTTTCTTCTTGGAGACCTGAATGGACTTGGAGGCGACGGGAGAGTGCGAGAAGGGCCTGGAGAGGAGGACGTGTCTGGCGGGGTTGATGCAGCGAGGAAAATGGATTTGGCGGGGAAGAAACAGTCGAGTCGCCAATTGAGTCATCCACACCCACGTGAGCCGCCGGTCGAAGTCGCAGCAGCAGAAACAGCGACAGAGAGGGAAGAATTGGGTGAGTGAGTGAGTGTAGAGATTGAAATTGAGTGATTGTTCCTTTTTTCCTTTGAAATTTATCCTCAGACAATCATGCGAAGGCGATTCGAGATCGGAGATCGCAAACACAGACGCTGCTGACTCAGCCCGGCGAATGGTTTCTCCGTCTATTGTATTTTTTTTTTCTAATGATCAACTATCGCGATCTCCGAACTGCTTGATCGCATCAACTCCAGTCTTTCTTCAAAACCCCCCCAAGATGGTCTCCAGAAAGGCCTCGGCGAGGCCCAATCCGTCATTTGACGCCGAAGCGAAACCCGCCAACAAGCTCCGGCGTCAGATGCTCCATGTCAGACGGAAGAAGGCCAAAGACGCCGCTCGTCGCGCAGAGCGATTCGGCCGGAAAAAGGAGGAAGCCAAGAATCCCAAGCTGAAGGAAGAACGGCTGAAGCGGAACATCCCCCTGACCATCGATCGCAAGCGAGTATGGGACGAAGCGGGCAGTGACGTCGAAGACGGACTTGGCCTCAGCGTGGATGTGGAGCGCATTAAGCGGCAGAAACAGGAGGAGGAGGACGAGCTCAACCGACCGTTGAAGTCTTCCAAAGAGGAGCAGTCGGAGGAGGAGTCGGAAGAGGACGACGACGACCGGGACGAGGTCGATAGCATGCTGGCCAGCAGCGACGACGACAACGACGACGACGATGATGATGATGATGATGATGATGATGACGACGACGACGACGACGCAGACGACAAAACCAGCCGGGGCCGCAAAAAATCCTCCCTACCCACGGCCACCGAACGAGCCACGAGTCCCTCGCAGTCGACGCGGAGTACGAACCTGAACCTGGCGCCGGAAGCCCTGGCCGCGAAATTCCCGACGCTGTTCACAGGCGAGCTCCGCACACCCAAGATCCTCATCACAACCGGCCTCAACTCCACGCTGCACCACGAAGCGGAAGCCCTCACCGATTTCTTCCCCAACAGTATCTACGTGCGACGGACGGCGCACCGCTTCTCGCACAAGTTCTCCGTGCGTGAGATCTCCAAGTTCGCCTCCAACCGCGAGTACACCGCCGTCGTGATCCTCAACGAAGACCAGAAACGCGTGTCCGGCATGGACATCGTGCATCTGCCCAGCGGGCCCATGTTCCACTTTTCCATCAGCAACTGGGTGGACGGCAAGCGCATCCCGGGCCACGGCCGCTCCACCGCCCACTGGCCGGAACTCATCCTCAACAACTTCCGCACCCCGCTGGGTCTCCTCACAGCCCGCCTGTTCCAGACGCTCTTCCCGCCCCAGCCCGACCTCGAGGGCCGCCAGGTCGTCACCGTCCACAACCAGCGCGACTACCTGTTTGTGCGCCGCCACCGCTACATCTTCCGCGAGAAGCGCGAGACCGAGAAGCCCGTAGTCGGTGCCGACGGCAAGGAGATGAAGGGCGCCGAGGGCATCCGCGTGAGCACGCAGGAGCTGGGCCCGCGCTTCACCCTGAAGCTCCGCCGCGTCGACAAGGGCATCCAGCGAGCGAGTGGCCAGGAGTGGCAGTGGAAGGCTGGTTTGGAGAAACAGCGGACCAAGTTCCAGCTGTGAGGGCGAGTCGTCTTGCGACATCTCGAGATTTTGCTGCATTGTGTCTGGGCCGGGACCGGAGTTGGTACTTAAAATGGGGGTTTACATTTTTGGCACGTTTTGATACACTCTTTAGAAATCCGATTCTGTAGATAATGACCACAATTGAATTGCCAGCGGCATCACTATCAACCGGACACTTCCTGAGGTCCATCACATCTATATTTCACTAGGAACCAGCTCTAAACAAAGGAAAGAAAAGGGTATCTCAGATAACAAAATAACGTCGCACAAGGGCCTCCAAGCCAACCATCATCTCTTCCCGTCCGCGGGGCCTCAGCCCAGTCCAGCCAGGTTGAAAATCCCCGACGGGCTCAACGTCGCCCCGTCTAATCGTCCATATTCAACTGCATCAATCTCTTCAGCACGTCATTTTTCCGCTGCTCCTTCACGTCCTTGCGGGAGAACGGCTTGCGCGCGGTGACGATGCGCACCCGCGCCGTCATCTGGTCCGCGGTGAACAGCTCGTCCTTGACCTTCTCGCACAGGTCGCGCACCTGCTCCGGCGTCCAGTCCGCCATTGCCGTCAGCGGCCGCAGGCTGTACGCCTCCAGCCCTTCCAGAAGGGCAATCAGCGCCATCTTGCCCAGCGTCTTCTCGTGCGGGTCCTCGGGCCACAGGCCCACGGGGATGGTGTGCTCCAGCACGCGGATGTCGACAAAGCCCGCGGCGCTGAGCATGCCCTGGCGGAGGTGGCGCAGGTCGCGCGGCCGGCCGGCGGTGTCCGCGGCTGAGCGCATGGCCGACGCATAGATGCGCAGGTACGAGTCCTCGGAGTGCGGGAACGAGATGGTGTCGGCGGCTGGGTCGGAGTCGGCGATCTCGATGTAGCCGCCGGGCGCGAGGTGCTTAAAGGCCTGCTCGTAGACCGAGCCCCAGTCTTCAAAGGCCCCCGACAGACCGCGCAAGTGGATCAGGTCGAACGGCTGTTGGTACGTCCACTCCCCCTGGGCGTCGTCCAGCTGAAACGAGACGTTGGGGAGGTCGATGTGGCCGAGCCCGCCGTCGAAGACGCCAATGTCGGATGCGATGATCGTGGCATGGGGATACGAGCCGCTCATCTCGATGGCCCAGTCGCCGGGTCCGGTACCGATATCGAGGATGCGAGCGTCGGGTTTGGCCAGCGGGACGGCGGTCAATTTCCCGTCTAGCATGATGAGGTAGATCTGGTGGACGATATTCAGGCGCGTCTGTTCCCCGTCGTCGTTTGGCATGAAGTATGAATCATTGCAATATCGCCGGCCATTTTCGGTGACGAAGTCGATATTGTGCGCTTCAAAGGACTTAGTTGATTTTCTGGGGACCGGTTAGCCTGGGTCGTCCATTCTGGGGACAACGGGAGGGCGCATCTCACATTGACAGATCGTCCGAGTCGGACTCGTCGGACTCCCCATCCGGGTCTACGCCGTGAGAACAGCGGGGAACGGATCGCACGGCATCGTCCACCTCCATTGCGGGGGCGAGACCCTTTTCTGACGGTTGAATGATGGTTTCGTCCATGACATGACGAAGCTATGGAATGGCGGAAACGACAGTGGTGTATGTAGTGGTGGCCGATATTGAGTTGCCCTCCACCACCGACGAGGACGACGGATCCGTGGTTCGGGCGAATCTCCAGTGGATGCGATATAGCAGGGGTATATAGTCGGGCGCAGTATGAACGTATTTAATCCCGGACACTCGGTAGGCTCTACTGACACGCGTGGAAAGAAGCCTGCGTCCTTCCGATGAGACCAAAAGACAGGAAAAAAGGAGAACGATCTGATAAAGAACTGCAATGACCACAACGGAAACAGAAAAGAAGGAGTAAAAATGAAATAGGATATCTCCTCGTCCAAAAAGGCTAGGCGGGCGAAATGTGAAACGAGGGCGAAGGAGCTGTCGAAGTCAATTGGGAGGTGTCAGTGGGAGACAGGTCGGTCGGTAGGTAATAATCTTTCGTTCGGGCTTTGGTCCTGCGCCATGCAGCGGTAGATTGGCGCAAAGGGGAGGCAGAGAGGGGATGCGAATGGGTGGTCAGATCAGCTGGAGCCGAACGGCCAGTCCGACTCTTCGTAATTTGATGGCTAGTCGTTTAGTTCGAGCAGTGAGCTAGCTACTCCATAGTTGGTACAGCAATAAGTTAGTCAGTCGTGTCGGCGCACTGGCATCAGGACCCAGCGCAAAGGGACGAACGGCGTTGGTCGGAGGAGGCGACGTGAGGGAGGTGATCCACTAGGATGCAGCCAAGTCGCCCTCGCATGATGATACTGGGAGTCAATCATCCTGTCTTCGATCTCCTTTCGGTAATGGTTGGGGAGAGAGTCGTCAGGGCCGGTCATCGTTCGCATCGTCCTGCAGCTGGTAGGCAAGGGAAACAGACCTGGAGACAACGCAGCCGTCGTTCCTTGGTACTGGGTAACCCCAATTCCTCCGAGACCCTGCCCACTGGCTCCAGAGGAGCAGTGTGGCGTTGTGGCATCGGCACCCGGGAACTCTCTCGTGTCGCTAGTTTTGTCCCGCGCGACTGGGTTCTTTGTGTGGGAACAGAAAAGTGGTCCCAGCAAACACTTTGCCGGGTCAAGTAGGGACCTGCAAGGCTAATCTCTCCGGGAAATTTGAACGGCGGACGGTCTTGGTTTGAGACGGATCACAGACGGGTGTGAATGGCTGGGAGAGGCTTTTGGACAATGGATTTGGAATTGTCGTCTTCAGATCCACCGAGTGGTGAGGTGACGTTCTGAAGAAAACAGGTAGACTATCGTCAGACCATCAGACTCGTCGAAGGAAGAGAAAGTCAAAGCATAGATCCCGAGGCAACAAAGTCCGCCAACCTCTGATCCATGCGATGCCTCCGTGCAATCGAATGATCGTTAATCGCCATCGTCTTGTCTTGTCTCGTCTCATCTCATCCTCCAGCACAGTCTCATCTCTGCCCAATCTTGGTCTGACTCACGGTCTTGGGCGCGGTCCCCGCCGTGCAAATGACGATCTCCCGAAAGACCCGGATGAGGAAATCCCACCATCGTTGACAAGATCATGGAGGGTTGAAGGAATTGGCGGTCAATGACCCTTTCACAGGGCATCGTACAGGTGGATCGCCCGTACTTGGCTCTGTATACACAAAGCACACTGATGTCTATTGACAAACTTCCCCTTCCGACAGATGACTAATCCCGACCTCACACTCCCGCCAAAAAAAAAGTATCACTCACGCTCAGTATAGTACATGAGCTCTTGAACAACGTGCGCATCTGAATCAGATGGCCTCCTCCACCCCCCTCAAAACCCCCCGGCGCTTCCTCTTCATCGCCTCCATCGGAAACCCCCGTCCGTACCGCACCACCCGCCACAGCGCTGGCCACCTCCTCCTCGATGCCCTGATCCCGCATCTGCTCCCGCGCATACCCCTCGTCTCCGCCGACAAGCCCCAGCCGCAGCCCCTCTTCTACACAACCTGGCACAGCCCGTCGCTGATGAACGTGTCGGGCCGGAAGCTCGTCCGCGAACTACAGCGCTGGATGGCCAGCGCGCAGACCGACATCCTCGAGCGCGTCGTGAAACCGGGACACGTGCGGGTGGTGCAGCAGGAGCCGCATGACGGCGAGACGGCGGCGACGGCGGCGCTCGACCCGGCCACGAGCAGCTGGCAGCGTCGCGGCGTCGACCCGCGCACGCTGCAGCACTTCGAGCCGACGCTCGTCATCCTCCACGACGAGCTAGAAGCGCCCCTGGGCAAGGTGCGCATGAAGCGCGGCGGGCCCGAATCGGCCAGTCTGCGCGGCCACCGCGGCCTGATCAGCATCATGGAACAGCTGAAGGCGAAGAAGCTGTATCCGCAGGCCCAGTCGCGCGGGGGTGGTGGGCTCTCCGTCGTGCGCATCGGCGTGGGCATCGGCCGGCCTGACTCGCGCGAGAAAGGCAGCGTCGCTGATTACGTGCTCACCGAGATGAATCCCCGAGAGCTAGCGGCGGTGCGGGCGGCCGTCGGTCCGGTGTTGGATATCCTGGAGGATGAGCTGTATCGCGAGTCTGAGCCGGTGGATCGCAGGTGATCGGTTGGTTCTTCGTCCGCTGTGATATTGTATAATAGATGTGTATACGGATTGATAGACAGATACCCTAGCAACGTGATCTACTCCATTCGACTGAGTTCATCAGAACGCCTGCCTTTTAACGGACACTCGTCCTCGACTACTTGTACATTCCTACCCGAGGCCTAAAACCTGAACCTGGTTGGGTTGTTCAATCGAAACAATGCAATAACTCCTAGTACGACAGATACGAAACCAATGAAAACGCTAAGTGTTGCATCCTGCAACAGCAACACGGAATATTAAACATAGCAATGCGTCCACCTAAACAGTGCCTGCTATACTCAAGTCCCGAATCTCCTGCAACACCTCCTCCACTCGGTTATCCAAGTCGCCCCGAGCATACTGGTCTCTGGTCTCCGCATCCAGATACTGCTGGACCTGCGCCATGCGGGAATACGCCTCCGCACAAAAGCGCAGCTGGATCTTGACTAGGGCCTCGAAACTGGGGTCGAGATAAGGCACCCGCAGGTCGATCAGTTGGGGAAGTTCGGTGAAGAGCTGCTCGTTGAGTTGCTCGTAGGCCTGCTTGGCCATCTCCGTCTCGCGCTCCGCACGGGGCAGCTTGGTGGCGTCCTTGTCGGGCTTCTCGACCAGCCGCTTCACCCTGGCGCGCATCGCGTCGTAGTCGAGCAGCTTGTGGTTGCGCTTCTTGATGCACTCGTTGATATCCGGGAAGTAGGCACAGAACCTGGAAATCGGGTCCAGGACGGTCGTTCTGTTCGATGCATTAACATGGCGCAGGCACGAGAGCTATATCCACGGTACTTGCCTGTAGGGGCCATCCAGCGCCTTAATCGTCTCAGCATCCAGATCCTCCACGGCCTGCTTGTAGCTTCTGCTCACACCATCCCTTGTTCCAGCGTCGCCGTAGAAAGCGTCTATCGTCTCGGCGATGCGCATTTGCGAGGCGGTCATCGCTACAGACAGTCGAGTTAGTGTTTGCTCCGTCGGCAGTTATCTCCGCGAGACGACCCACCTCGTAGCGAGTCCAAATAGCCCTTGGCTTCTTTCTGCAGTCTGTTCGCGGCGGCTTCCATTGTGCGGTATCGTCTGGGAGAGGGGACTATCAGTCATCGACTCCGGTTTCACCGCTGTCGCATCTGTATGGATACCTACCGCTCTTCGATCTCGTAGTCACGATCGTTCGTCCTCTCCACGTGCCCTGAGCCAATCAGCGTCGATCTCTATGAATTACCAACTATTGTTTCTCAAAACAAAGACAACCTTCGGCTGCGGTGTCGTGGACTGGAAACACAGTAGCGGGGTACGACTACATACCCGTCTTCATCATCACCTGCGTCGTGGCGCGATTGACATTTTTCTTGAACCCTGCCAGACGAGACGGTCATATCAGTCAATGGAACAGATAGTAATTTGCGAGAGGAGAGAACGTGAGGTGGTGCGTACCTGCCCAGGACATGATGGCGGTTTGACGGCAGGCAGAACCGATACAGATCAATCCAGTCGAGGGTCGAACGTATAAGCAGAGATTAATGAGACAGATAGAGAAGTCCTAGCGAAGAACACAATATAATGCACTCAAAAGAGGAATGCGACTCGATGGGGGGAGAAAGGGACCAGGAATCGAAGACTGTCGCAGGGCTGAGCGGATTGATGGATGAGAATCAGATGCCCGATGCGGGATGATGATGATGAGTGAGCAAGTGGCTGTGTCGACAGTGTGGCTGTGGGGTCGTCCAGTAATTACCAAACATTACCGTATAACTCAGACTCGTCCAGCCAGAGGTATTTATGGCCGGTACTGGAATTACACACCAACACGGACGGAAGTCGTTCCGTCGTTTCCCTTCTTACGTCATAGATGTCAGCTTGATTGACATTGACCAGAACTAGGTACATACATAGGTAGACTGTAGTGAACGACATGACGACACTGACAGGTACGGATGGAGGCAGAAGGGTTCAGATTATCGGTGCTAAGTAAGCCGTGGCCTAGAAGATCAGCGCACCTACGAGCTTTACGGTCAAGAGATGATAATGACCCTGGAAGACGTGATAATGAGTTTGCTTAGCTCGACTGTCTCTTCCGGCGACCTATGCAGATTGCTTTCCATGACCACCTATAAAGACCTGAAAATCTCCAGAAATATCTCGGGCATTGGTGACTTATGAAATAAACAAAGTCACCATATCAAAGAGGCTGGAATTATAACCTCTTAAAACCACCACCCACGTATAGTAGTACACTCTGCAAAGCGACAATATAAAAAAACAGACGTCACACAACTAGCGATTACCACCTGCAGTTGTTGGGTGGATGTCCACTCCACACAAGTTTAATGCCAGAATTGCTACCGTTACACAAATGCTTCGATTAGCTGTCCGCGAGCCTCGAACTGCCTTGAAGATAGATAGATAGGGAAGATTGGACCGGCTTACATGTTGTGTAATCATGGCGACGTCTGGAAATCTAGACAACTCGACAACAATTCCAGGTCGGCCGGGCAGCTTAGACGATGCGCATGCAAAGAAAAGCCATCTACTGTTCCAACGCAACACCAAGTATACAGTTCTATTTCTTTGTTTCTATCGTGTACTTGGGCCCCTCACATCCCTCCTCAACCCTCGCATATAGGGTAAAACAGGGAATTCCAGAACAACTCTCTGCATAATCGTTAATCTCCTCCTAGGCACCCACAGGAGAACCTCATATTCCACCAAGTCCCCAGCATACGCTGGGAAAGTCAAAAGACCCCCTCTCACCCGAATGATGCTTCGACCTGATAGGAACCTGGCGTTAATCGTGCTGCCTGGCACATTTTCTCCACCCCAGCATGAAGCCATGCATGCAGGCCGGCCTGCCAAGCGATTCCACCACCGCCCCAATGCAGGACAGTGGCGCCGAGGCGTTATTACCAGGCGGTCCCGCTGGATTTCGCAGTAGCCGAGCCATTGTAGGCTTTGTCTGGCTTACGGTAAGGCTGTCATATCCATCTTGAACGGGCGTACGGATCCAGGTATCCACGTACCGGTCAATACGGAACAGTTGAGAAAGATGCCTAGACTTGGTGGTGGGGGAGGGCGTGGAAGTGGAGCGGAAGCCGGTGCAACTGGGGGGTCCTTAGTCTTGGCCCTGAGTCTGGATTTAGTCGTGTGCTCCGTAGGGCGGTATGGTATGACTGGCGAGTAAGTCCCTCGCGCATCTCCTGTTGGGACTTGGGGATCTGCCCCAAAACATGCGTCGAGAACCATCAGCGATGCTCGCCTCGCGCATTCCGGCCGTCCTTGTCCAGACAGGGCGGTAGGCAAGTCCTGCACGTTATGTCCAGACTCCAGTGCATAGATCATACATCAGTTTGACAGCCAATGATAGGAGTAAGCTTATCAATGTGCTGGAAAATTCGGGGTGTGTAACCATTCCTACAGGGTGTACTTGATATGTATGTATGTAGTCCATTAGGGAATGTTCCACGAACCGTTTGCCGGAAGGGGCTGGCTCCAGATTCAAAAATGTAAAGCAAAAGAGTTGGATAGGAATGCTTCTGGTATAATCACATGGTTCCCATCAAATAGTGACGTGATCCAGTCTACCACGAAGACCGTTTGCACTTGACCAAGGTATGAGGATCAAAGCGGGATGATCGACCGAGATGAAGTCATAGTTATAAGCTCGTGGCCGAGACAATTTCCGCCATAAAATCCTGTCTTTACACGATTCCGAGTCCAACCGTTAGCATCTAAACAACATGCAGTCTAAGGTAGCATAACCGAGGATGGCCGGGTCCTTCTAGGAACAGCCCAGAGGGACTCGAAAGAGCAGCGGGGCAATCTACGTCTTAACAAAGAACATGAGGAATTTGATTCATCCCAGTACAGGGTCAACGCGAGTCAATTTGAACAAACAAGCCAGGGTATCCGAACAGTAAATGTATATCCATGTATGATAGAAGTCCGGAACCATGCAGAACGCCTGAAAGACAGAAAATCCATCGGAGCCACGGAAACACCTAGATCAACCACCCATACTAGAAACCAACTTGCCCTGCTGAAAGAAATGCATGATTTGTCACACACATGAGCCATCACAAAAGAACACAAGGTAAGGGCATATCCCAAAAAAAAAGAACTGATGGAAGATATTCCACGCTGCATGAACGAAAAGAGAATGTTAGTGTAGAAAAAAAACTGAAAAGAAATAGAAAAGAAAGGTATCAAGGTCATGACTGTTCGTTGCATTGGCATGAAAAACATGACGACCAAAACTAAGCCCATAAGCTAATAAGCGTGCAAAAGAAAGGCCTGACAGATGCGCCGGTATAACAGAAAACAAATAAACGTATGAAAGTACCTCCTTCTATAAACATTGAAGAAGTACGGGATCCTCCCAGTGGTATATGGATGAAACACAGGAACCACCCCGTCTTTTTTGTCACAGGTACGGAACACAAGAGCAGACCACCAAGGGAAATACACAGCCCGGACCAACGTGAGAACATAACCCGCCGAGACCATGTTTTCCCACCAAGGCGTTCAACGTCTGCTACATAAGCCACAAGGGCTGCCACAAGGGCTGCCACAAGGGCAGAACACTTCTCTTCCCAATCAGAACCCTTCCTCGCCAGCCTTGCACAGCTTAATCTCGCGAACCCATTCGGATTTGAGAACCTGCGAGGCATTGATCCGGCGAGAAGGATTAGGATCGAGAATCGAATAAATCACGTTGCGACAACGAGCCTGACGTGGTTTGTAAGCGCAAGTCATTCCATGACGGCCAGGGCCGGTTCTTACCCGATGTAAGGTCTCAATCGGAGCGTATCCATCCTCATGCTTCCGCCCCTCGAGGTACCGCTGATAGAACTCATCCTCGTCCTTGCGGGCGACTCTCCATAGATGTCTTCCTGTTCTCATAGCCATGTAGATGACACCGGTCGCCCAGATATCAACCGCCCTGGGATCGAATTCTCGTTCAACGTACTCCTCGGGCGCAATATAGGGGGCGGAACCGCACAGTCCAGCCGTCATGTGAGCTTCTTTTTCCCAGGCCATACGGAAACACTCGCCGTTTCCAAAGTCTGTGATCTTAAGGGCCCCGTGAGTAGTCAAAAGAAGGTTTTCGGGCTTGAGGTCGCGATGAGCGACGCCCATCTCGTGCATGTATTCCACGCCCCGCATCAGTTGCTTGAAGAAGCAATCGGCTTCGGCGACCTCCAGCTTTCCTGCAGCCAGCACGAGGGTGTAGAGGTCACCGCCTGCACAGTATTCCATCACTTCACAGTAGTCACCCTTGGCATCTTGCAGTAGATCCAGGGTGTGAATGACATTCGGGTGGCGGAGGGATGACGAGATGCAGAATTCGGATGTCAGCCGCTTCTGGTACTTCTTGGTGGTCTCCTGGGGACGGCGGCGGAATTCCTTGACAGCATACAGCTGCTCCACCCTGGAGTCTTTGGGATCGACTTTGTGGGAGATTCGAACGATACCGAAGGCACCGCGCCCGACAATTTCCTGGCATTTGCCGTACTTGTCGACCAGAGATGCGGTGGCGTTGGGGCCGCCTTTCTTGTCGGCGGCCAACTTGTCGCGTTCATTCTTAAACTGGTCGATCCATGTGGACATCAGAGACAGTTGCTGATCTTCCACGTGATCCTCCTTCTTTCTGCCGCCACCAAGCATGTCTCGGAGTAAGTCGGTCAGTTTCTCTTGCCGGCGGGCACTCCTCAGATGGTGACAGTGCGAGTTGTCGGGCAAGGCTTCGAAGCGCTTATGAACGATGGCGCCATCCTTCTGGTCTTTGCCACCGGCGGTCTTGGGTTTCTTTTCACCGTCCTCCTTCAAGGAAGTCTGTCGGGATGGAGCTCGGGATGATGGTCTGGAGGTCGGTTTGGACTGTCTGCCACTTCCGTTGGTCGTGGGCTTTACACTGTCGGTACTGCTGTCGGAAAAGTCGCGATGGGAATCCGAGTCCTTCGGAGTCGATTTTCCGGTGCTGGAAAACATACGCGATAGACGGTTGGCCATGGTCGGTTTGGCGGACTTCGCAGGCGGAGGGGGAGTGGGAAGCGCCTCCCCGTCCCCGGCGGACAGATTCATGCCCGCAAGAGCTCGTGTTACCGAAGGCTCTCCATCTCGAGGGTCGAAGGAAATCTGTGACGTTGCTGCGGAGGAGACTGCGGACGGTACAGGTGAAACGGATTGCGGAGTCATGTGCGGTAATGTCGAGTCGAAAGTTCACGGAGGACAAGAGGGACGAATGGAGCCCCCGCGACTAAGTAGGGTGGATATGCCTACAGCACGAAGCTGAGGAGGGCTCAGAAGAGAGCTAAGGGAAAGCGTGTAGAAGATGGAAGGATGAAAAAAGAGGAAGAAAGGGAAAAAGAGGAAAGGGAAGAGGGAGGAGGGGAGACTAGTAAAAAAAAGGTTGTGGTGGTGGCCTGGGTGGCCTGAGGCGACGGGGTGCGTGAAAAGTGACGAAAAGTGACTTGGGAGGGTGGACGACCGTTAGGGCGTAAGAAAAAAAAATTGGTGAAGAAATGGTCGTAAAATAAAAAATTAGGAGGGTAAAAAAAAAAAAGTCCCGCGCAACAAGGCACGGAATGCCTAAATGGGACTGTGGACTGTACTAGGTACTACGCTGGAGAACCACAAAACCAGGCTGCACTGTTGCTGTGGGTGGATTCGACAAATGCCACCGTAGTTGAGAAGAGGAAGGGTTTGTGCAGACAGTTCACCGATCAGATGAATTACCCAGGGGTCAAAGAGATTGAAGAATGAAGAGACAAAAAGGACGAGAGGACGCTCGTATGGAAAGGGAAGAAGGGAGAGTCACGAAAGACCGCTGGCTACCTCCTTGCCTACGGGGAGGAGAGGTTGAAATAGTAAGGTGTAGGTCAGTCGGTACCGGGTACTCTCGCGATGAGGTATGGGGGGTGGGTTCTCATTATTACTCCTTTTTTGGTGGGAATTCAACTGTATGAGACTTTTACTTGCAAATGAGGTTCAAAATAAATTCAAAGAATGAATTTTCTTTAAAAAAAAATAATAATATTCAATCACTAATACCAACCGATGAACCCCATTTTTCTTTTGATTATTATTTCTTTTTCCTTGTCTGACTGATGATGGTTACAAATCTCCAGTGAGGGACTATTCCTACGACCGGGTTTGGGAGGCAACAGGAGGCAGAAGAGCCCTTCCAATAGAAAAACGGTTTCCCCTATTCTTGTTTGTCAGGATCGAGTAAGATTAGGATAATTGTTAGAATAATTAATGGAAGCGATTTTCCATAGGTGAGTATACTTACCTACGGCGCTCCGTTCGCAGGATGGTCAGTTTGGTATTGTCAGCGTATGGCTTGGTACGGATGCAGCCACATTGGTATGCTTCATAAGCCCGGAGGTTAAGACAAGCCTACTACCACCTTCCTTCAGGAAAATACCCTCCGAGTCTTTCACCGGTAGACGCAATTGCATGAGAACCTTCCGAGAGGTGATCGTCCCTTCGATCTCACAGACATACGTATCTTATCAGTTGCAAATTGGTCCTGTTTGACGGACAGTATACAGATGACTTGGTAAAGTGGCGCGGTCCGATTGTATTATTCAGCCCCCAGTGAAATTTCCGGTACGCTGGCCTGTACGATTATCGCGGAAGATCCTTGGAAACACTACTGGGTCTGCTTCCGTCTTCACGGCTAGGAGGAGTACGGAGTACGTAGGTGCTCCTAAACAGCAGAGCGGAATCGGTCCTTGCTCCAGTTTGTGGAAACTGTTTTACCCACTGTTTCGAATCACCAACCAGTACCTTACTCCGTAGTTATCTAACTGCCTTAGGTAGATAGTCGTCCTAGTATGTGCAGAGATGTACATGCTATCCCCATCCGCTCAACAAGCTCGTTCGGTCTCAGTCGGATGACCTCCATACTCGTCAATATTCGACCTGATGCTGCTCCGGTTATTCTGGTCTGGCATAGGTGAACAGTGACGTTATCGAGGGTTTGAAGGGGCTCGAGCCGAGCTTCGGAAGTCAAGTCAGATTGAGGCTGTGCAGCATCTACAAATCCTTGGATCAGATGGGACGCACTGTGACCCAATATTTGCCCCCGCACCGGCACAAACAACAGCCAGTAGTTGGCGGGATGACTCGACCATGTCCAAAGCCTGTACGCTAGTACTGCCCCCTACTAGCCGCGGCCTGTGGCGTTTGGGGTGAAGGAGGGTGGCTCCCCACTCCTTTCGTTCTCTGTCATTCAAACGATCGGAAGAAGAGGGGTTGTAGCCAACGGACAGTCCGAATCATAGGTAGTCGAAATGAGCGACAGACGGGGTACCGGTTAGCGACGAATTCCACTGGAGGGGTCACCGATGATCAGGAGCTCGGTGATCGACCACCACGGAACATCATCTGCCAGTGATAAAAATGGGCCCATCGACAGTGTCTCCAACAGCAGCTGCAGTGTCAAAGGTTTGGTTCTGTTGTTCGTGGGACTCTATCCTTCATCAAGTTTGTATACAAGCCATGCTTTGTGATGGAGCATACCAGGTCGGCCTGAACCGCCTCTCGACTAGCCTCAATTTCCATGTAAGAGGAGTCGTGTTGGAGAGGGGCTGAAACGTACGAAGCCACGGCGATTCCTCAGTATGAACAGCCAGACAACTTACTTTGATTAGGCCAAGAGGCTACTTGCCTACTTCCGTAGAACGTTACCTAGCCGAGTCAAGATGGATGCGCCGCGCAATAGTCAAGATCAAAAGGTCAAAACCAACTGCCCGCAGCACGATTCAACCGATCATCACTGATGGGAGTATCGACGTCAACGGGCAGAGGATCGCCTGCTACTACGGAGTAGGTGATAAGCGTGTCCTCATCTCCGCCAGCTCGCATCGTCTCCATTCTTTCGTATCCGAGTTCGTGACCAGATCATGAGTCGCTGAACCGAGGAAGCTTTGAAGTATGCATATAGCTCTTTTGGGACGGCTGCTTTGCTCAGCGTGGGGTCGTTGGGTGTCAAGGATCAGGATGAACAGGCCCGCCGCCGCTAAACACTGTTAAGAAATTGGTGGACTCTGGGGTCGTGTTTCGTGGTAAGTATGTAGACTCAGGCCCCCTGTCTCTTGTCCCAAGCGCTTTGGGCCATCCAACAAGCAATCATCGTGATGCGGGACAAGTATGTCTCGAGCCACTTTGTGGTCACTGCGTTGGCAATACTTGCAGGTTACGAACTACCGACGCATGATGGAATGCAGCCTTTCATTTGTGCAGTCGATCCGACATCCCACTCTTCGCTCAGGACTAGGAATATATCCACCGGTCCCCATTTTTCATTCCATGCTGCTACTGCTGCTACTGCTGCTCCTTCTCCCTCCCCAGGTGACGTGGGATCCGTGCCGATCCAGCTGCCTAACGCGGACCTCGGCCACGGATAATCACTTTGGAGAGCTAAGGAGATGGGGTCCGCATCGTCCCAATCATGTCTCATGGAGAGCACAATGCCCAGCCCGAGCTTGAACCGCAAACCTTGCGTGGACGCGGAGATCGATTGATAACCAGGCTAAGATAGGGTGCAGGACGCGCCAGCAGGGACGAGTGGTCGTGTTTGGCATCTCACCCACGCGAGATCAATCTGGCAGGCGGCCAAATAGCAGGCAGACAACTCGGCCGGTCTTTACATTTGACGTAAATAGGTGGTCTTCCGGTTTGCACGAGGGATTTTTTTAGACCAATCATGTGGCAGGGAAAGGAGAAGTAAGAAAACGGTCCCGTCGAGATTAGTATTTTACTACGCTTACTTTTAGGTAGGTAACTTACCACGCTGCATGAAGTGGGGCGTTCCGATGACAATTTGTATCACAGTAACCACGCTAGTCGGCCTTAGTTGCTGTACAGACCATATGTTAATCGGGGCGTGTTTGAGTTAAACCCCTCCAGGATGTACCCTCGCTGCAGGTGGCTTGCTTGCTTGCTTTTTCTCACGTCCTCTTTCGGAGGCTGAGGATCTGGCATCCATGCTCTTATCGACATCTAACGTTGTGATTCCAACCAATCTTCAGGGGTCCTCCCATGGTCCGACACAGGCCAGCTGTAAGCCTACCTTAGTTCCAACTGCATGTGTCGGCATGAGAAGGGAGACCACTAGATCCGAAGGGGTAAAAGAGAGGAACCGCGGAACTCCGTGGACAGGAGAAAGGCGGCAGAGGGGGAGAGTAATTTCGCGAGGCAACGAGCCATCTTTCCGAGGGGCAACAACGGGATGAACTAATAAATTAGAGCCCCGTTCATTAGATTTGCATGGGAAGACACCGACGAATGCCCATGATGGAGTGGATCAACCTGGTCAGGGTAGCATATGTTGACAGGCCATGCCCTGGTCTGTTTAGTTCGACGACTATCTTGACCGCCAAATCGACAACTCAACCTCAGATGGTGACAGATGCCGATGGATGGGAGAATGATTGGAAGGTGATTCCACGTTCAGCGCTTCTTCTGCTGACGGGCTGGATTGAATCCCTCTTCACATGTTAGGATGCTGTCTTAATTACCGGGGACATGCTTCGTATTCAAGCCAAGTAATCGAACAGGTCTATCATTATCGGAGTACGGAGTAGGGAATAGTGTGAATTCATGTAAGACAGACATTCTATATTATTAATTGATTACTCCGGAGCACAAGTCACTAAGCTTTTGGATGCCGGCCACCCCTCCATTTGCAATCATTCACAAAAAATAGGCCAATCCCTTAAAGAAGCATATTATACCACCATGTCGGTGCCTCCGAACTGATTGGGTCGGTTGGAAGGGTCAGGACCGACCCCAACATCCACTATCTACTGCCTAGTCTAGTACCCCGTCGCTTTGTGCGCTCCCCACCAAAATAAAAACACGACGGCATGTTCCATCGGTACGGACAGGATACGCACGGAACCCAAGGGCTTAACTTGCTGACAGAGCAGCCCCGAGTGGGGCCGTCTGCTCCACCAGTGGATTGGAGCGAATTAAATCCCGCTAGTCCTGTTCAAGCTTCGCCCATCTCTCCATTGGCCTTCCCGAACCAGACGAAGCTGTGTCTCAGACCCTAACCCTGATCTCCTCTCTGGTACCGATCAGTCAGGTGATGTTGCAGGTGAGCGGGATCTTGTGGTTAACCATGTGTCGAATAATACTGTTCTCATGGTGGTGGGTTGGTTGTCAATGCGCACTGGGTACGGATGTAGGTATCTGATATGACAGTGACGGTTGACCTGGTTGGAACATTCCATTCGTCGAAATCAACTGCTTTTGCGTATTCAAGTCGCTATGTACTCAACTACCTGCCCACTATAAAACACCATATACCTACCTTCCTTTCAATCCACCCGACAGTCCATATCCCCATCCGAATAAATGAGAGCATGCACATCGGGATCCCAGGAGCATACGCTCTGAGTTATTGTGCAAGGGACTATTGAATATTATTGGCCAGCTCCCTTTTTGCCTATTCCATCCAATAATCACCAAGAACCAAATGGTAATATCATTCGTGTGGCGAGATGACTTCAGTGCAGGCCTCGACAAGTGACTAGATCGGTCTGAAGTCGTATCATCCGGCCTCAGCTACCGCCGGTGTACGGATCAGATCAGATCACCCTCTCCCTTACCACTTACCCATGGTAATTGCTCACGGGTGTGCCATGGGAGCTTCATTTCAGTAGGAGAAGGCAATGGCTCGTCTTATTCATTCTTGAATCATGAACATATCTACATGCGTGCCATCAACAGAAAGCATGTGAGCCCTCGATTCAGTGAGTCAACTATCGAAAGGCAATCGCAAACCATATCGTAATATGAAGGCATCTACCACGGTCCTGCGGCTAGAGTAGTGCCCTGGACTATTTTGGGCCTCCGTCATAACCTAAACTTAATCGGAGTGTTTATCTTTCCTGTGACATAGCATTGACATCGGTGCATGTCAGCCTTACCTCAAGCAGGCGAAGACGAAAATTCAAAGGATATAAATCATTTCTTTTTTCTCAAGTAATCCCTTTGACCATGACGGAAAATAATACAGCCATTAATCCACTTTAACTCCTACAACCATCATGTCGAATCGTTTCGAAAGAGAAGCTGAAGACCATTTCGAGTCCCAGGACGACCCCACCCCTATCTCCGGCAGGGTTTCCGACAACACCTATGCCCGTGAGACCCGCACTGGGTTGCGCGACTACGTTCCAGTGCAGGGAGATGACCAGCCGTTCGAGGACCCCATCCAGCCTCCGTACTCCAACACCGACCAGCAGCTAGGTACGCTGTCAGGCTACTAGTGTCTTGGAGCACCTGCTAACATCGTCCCAGCGGAGGACGAAGACGAGGCCATTGACAAGTCTAATATCCTCGGTGGTGACCGTTTGCGCCACGCCAAGCCCCAGAGCAGCACCAAGTACAGTGAAGGTCCCGGCGAAGACGATATCCCCGAAGTTTAAAGGTTCAGTCAACGCTACTACTGATAGCGCTTTGCTGAGACTGCTATGTGGACATATTGCGCTTTGATAAAGATGTATTCACCCCTCGTTTAGTAATACCACATAAAAATATGTATGTCATGGAATGTCATTCGTATACCACAAGTATAAGTTCACCACGTAGTCAACCCTCCGAGACATTCTCGCCCTGCGTGCGGAATACACCCGACCGTAGGACGTACCCTGGCATTTCTCGTGATTGTTGTGAGGAGTCTAGGAACGACGGTGAATCGTGGCTGGGCGCTCTTCGGCTGAGGTTCACGCTTCAGGGACGCTCAGGACCTCCCGTCCGGATAAATAATACCGGGGGAGGTAATCCCTCAAGCGCTTGCATGTCAATATTGCGCCTCAGTAAGGAGACGGGCTGCTTGCCACTGATGCTCACAAAGTCCAAGCTTGGCGAATCTGTGTAGTTGTTGACCATGATGAGATTTCGGAGACATTGCGCGCCAAAGTCCTTCAGCAGACTCGACGTATACAAATATAGTCCGCGAAGGTCATCAGGTCAAAAACTTAAGACAGGACCCGAGTCTGTTACTTAGTCAGACGCAATCCCGACAGGAAGAGAGAACTAGACAGCATACCACAAATTGCTCCAAAGACTCTTCAAAAAGCTCATTGTTCACTCCAACACCGCCGGGGTGCTCAATTGGAGACAGGGGATTCTTGACGACTGATCAAAACAGATATGAGCAGCGCGACGTAGGCAATGGCCGACCAGAATAACTCACCATATTCAACATAAAGATTGATGTAGATCTGCTGCAGGGCCACCCGCATGCTTGGACTCTTCACGTCGGTAAGCATGACAAACTTGATGTTGGTAGGCGTCTCATAATAGTGGAGCCTGTATTGGCTGGTGCGATATGTGACAAAGCTGACGGAAGAGACACGTGGGTCAGACAGGGTTGATGACAGGAGCTATCAAGGGACCTTACCTGTCATCCTCCCCTCCCAATTTGCGTACCATGTTCCGCAGCGAGAACACTGTGCCAAAGATCAGCTTGGCGTCATCGTCGGTAGTTCGAGCGGTTTCTCCAAAGGCGGCTGGCATTCCACCCTGAGGACCCGCGATCTCTGAAGTGGGACGCGATGATTTGCCGGCAATGGAGGACGGACGAGGAAGCCAACGACGCTTGTAGATGCACTCCGCTAGAGAACGCATGAGGACCATGGTCAGCAACGAACCCCTGATTGACGTGGAAGCTGTCTGGGTTGTGGGGATGTACCATGGCGGTCGAAGATGTAAAAGGAGTAGACGACCATTGTGAGACGGTAAAAGAGGGCGATTGAGTCAGTACGGCGGGCACCGTGGATCTGGAGCGAAGTAGGAGGCAGGATGTTGTCGTAGTGTCTGGACCTGGAGCGTTGAATTAGACTCGTTTAGCGATCGGGGATGGGCTCGTGGGCGGTGAGATCAGCCGTTATCGATAATGAAACCCCGATCCGTGGATTCCTCAGGAATCCGCATCAGTAATCCAGCTGGGTGCCTGAGGATCCGATCGGTTTATCCCAAATAAGAATAATCATCAATCATGCTTCAAATAGAACAACCGTTGGGCTGTGATCTGCATTTCTTCCTTCTCCCTCTCTCGCCGACTCTAACCTCCTAACGCACCAGTTCGTTGGAGTCCAGTGGAAAAAGATTTTTGGATCTCCCGGAAACCTCTTCGACCCCTCATTATCGCTGGGCTTATCTCACTGTTCTTCATCACCGACTCTACCCCCCCATCTCCCCCACATTCGCCCGGTAGGCATCCAGATTCTGCTCATCCCTTCTGTGCCAAATTCGAGACCATTCCACAAAACAGAATACGCCCATTCGTATCGGATCTCTTGCAGAAGTCGCTTTGCTTCTCTTCTTCGGGCACAACGTTCAATGGCCACCGACGATGCCAACTTTCCCTTGCAGGATGCTAGTCAATCTTCCGGTGGCCGCTCCGGCTTTCCACGCCCCCGTCCAGCGCGCTATGCGTGAGTAGTTCCTCCGTGGAGCATAGTCCGGTTTTTTTTTTTTTTTTGGTTTTACTAAACCACGTGGCGCTTCCAGATCGATGCCCTCGTACGACAGCCCTTCGCGGCATCATCGCAGAGACCCAATAGCAAGACGTCGCGTGAAGGTAGTTTACCTACATACCCCGTATTACCGAATCAGTCCCGACTGAACACTCACTGCTCGATCTTGTTTGGTGTCTCCTGACTGACCTCGATAGGAAACCCTCAATGCTCGATCCGAATACACGACGAGTCAGGATGATGGCACCGCAGAACACAGAATCAATCAATATATCATCAAACAAGAGATTGGCCGAGGGTCATTTGGTGCAGTACACCTAGCGACGGACCAATTCGGGCGGGAATATGTATGCTTGACACACTCGTCAATGCGAAGGACATGCTAACCATGACCGCATATCACCAGGCGGTGAAAGAATTTTCCAAGGCCCGGCTCAGAAAACGGGCTCAATCTCATCTTCTGCGGAGGCCTCGGGGCCCCAAACGCTCGTCGGAGGGGTTCAACTCGCCTCTCCATCGCTGCGAGGATGACCAGAAGGGAAATGCCCTCTACCTCATCAAAGAGGAGATTGCCATCATGAAGAAACTGCATCATAACAACCTCGTCTCTTTGATAGAGGTTCTGGATGACCCGACAGAGGACTCGCTCTACATGGTCATGGAAATGTGTAAAAAGGGTGTCGTAATGAAGGTCGGGCTCGAAGAGCGCGCGGACCCTTACGAGGACGAACTCTGCCGCTGTTGGTTTCGGGATCTCATTCTGGGGATTGAATACTTGCACGCCCAAGGGATCGTTCACCGCGATATCAAACCGGATAATTGCCTGGTGACAAACGACGACGTTTTGAAAGTGGTCGACTTTGGAGTGTCCGAGATGTTCGAGAAGGATTCGGACATGTTCACGGCCAAATCTGCCGGTTCCCCGGCATTCCTCCCGCCCGAGCTGTGCGTCGTAAAACATGGAGATGTTTCGGGGAAGGCGGCCGATATCTGGTCCATGGGTGTTACGCTATACTGTCTACGGTATGGGAGACTGCCTTTTGAGAAGCAGAGCATCTTCGAGCTGTACGAAGCGATCAAGAACGACCCCGTTGTATGCGAAGGTGAGACCGACGAGAATTTCAAAGATCTCATGTCTCGTATCCTGGAGAAGGACCCAAACAAGCGCATTACGATGTCTGAGTTACGAGTGAGTGCACGTACCGGAAACTCTTGGTGTTGTCTTAGCTCACAGAAACACAGGCACATCCTTGGGTGACAAGAGATGGACTAGACCCTCTGTTACCAGAAAGCGAGAACACATCAGATATTGTCGAGCCTCCGACGGAGGAGGAAATGAATTCAGCCATCACTACAAATATTGGCCATGTGCTAGCGGTGGTAAGTTAGCCCGTCCTGCTCATTCTTGCGAAGGAGCGCGCTCATGGGTCATTAGATGAAAGCAGTGAAGAACTTCAAAAGACTCCTTGATCCTAACAAAGCCGACCCGCCCATGCAAAGTATCCTGGGACAAGAATATGAAGCCCACTTCGTCCAGCCGCCGCAGGAAATGGAACCAGATGAGAGCTTCTCAACAGCTGATATTTCCATAGCCAACAAGAGCCACAGCCTGAACATGTACAACAGAAGAGCCAGGGAGCGAGATAACGTTCTCAAGGGGTATCATGACGTGGCGCGCGAAGGCTTCTCCAAACCGCGGACAGATGAGCAGTCTCCGGGAAGACCATCCGCAATGTACCCAGAGCGCAAAGATTCCGGCTCCATACGCAGCCAGATAATCCGGGAAGGCTCTTTTGACGAGGTTCAAAAGCCCGCCACGTCTCATTCTCCATCTCCCGGCATCCCGCTCTCCAGAGCAAGTTCCGCGACGACAAAGCGCAGTATGGAGGGAACGCGCGGCCATGCTCGGGATCCCCTGGAGGAGGAGTACCCTTTCCTGTACATCGGCCCCTCGACCTACACCGGGTCAGCCTCTGCGGAAGCCGATACCTCGACTAGTACCACGGACGTCATCTACGATGAACCCGATCCCTTACCGTCGCACGAAACGCCCGACATGGAGGCCGTCCCCGTCGTCAGCGAGTCCCCCGGCGCTGCCGACTTTGACATCTACGAGACCGCGTACCGGAAGGAGATCGAGCGCATCCGGACGCGTAGTCTACCCCGGCAGGGAACTCTGCCCAAAATGTATCTCACCCGTCGCGTCGACGGCAAAGACGACGTGATGAAACTGGTTGAGGACGATCCCCCTAACACGGTCTCGGACTTGGGCAAGAGAGTCCCCGTTCCTTCGGCTGGCAATGCCCGTTCCATAATTGGTGGCATAAGCGCTCAACTGGCACAGCAGCCGGCCTCTCCAGCCACGTCATCGGCCCAAGTCTCGGAGCCGCCAGGAGGATCCTCTGCGCAGGCGACGGCAGGTACTACCTCCGCCGACGCTTCGCCCCCGGAGAGCTCAAAGGCAAGGCTGCGATCCCTCCTCGGTCGAGTTCGAGGCAGTCGAGGCGCTTGACCTGTTCCAGGGTTGCAGCCACATGCACGGGTCATGCAACAACAAGGGGGCGTGTATACAGTGATGTGATGTCTTCCTCTGCTCCGCATCATGATTTGAGGTCAGCTTAGTCGGCATCGTATTCGCTGTTTAAAGAGCCAATCAAACCTGTACATACACCACGCCAGATTCATCGTGACTAATTAGTAATAGTACATACTAAGAGTATTAACATCTAGTTTCATACAGAGGGCAAAGGAAACAGCAAACGGAACGGAGAGAACGCGGAAAGGAAACGAAATCCATAAAAAGGATAGTAGAATCCAGAGATTGAAAAGAGAGTATGCAAAATCATGTTCATTGTCGAGAAAGCGACGATACCAGGAGGCCAACTCGATGTCAGACCCTGACTTCGTGTTGACCCTGTATGATACCTCTATCTGCTCGTCGCTTCAACATATCATATATCATAAAGCGCATGCGCGATGGAGCAAATCGGGATGTGTCCAATTCATCAGGCCCGCCTTTAACAGGTGGTTCAACTCCGATACAGCAATTAAGAGACTGCCGCCGGATATGAGCAATCAAATTTCGTCAACACGGCCATTCCAGGAATCAATAAGGATGGTAAAATCATCGAGGAAATGGCTCAGATAAAGAATAGGAAACAAGCAAAGAGAAGAAAGAAAACGCTGCATGTCAGATGCGTGGCTCGTGGTTTTCTCTTCATGATAAGGCGTCTCGAATGAGAAATGTATTGGATAAGGGAGGGGCGTCGAATCAATCAATGCTATCTATCGCTCGTGATCGATGGGCTGGTTCATTCATTCATCGTGTCTCAATGGCTTTCATTGTATAAACAATCGGCGATTATTGCTGGGGAAATGGAAGAAATTCCAATTGTCATTCAGTTCGTTTGTCGACTGGATTGCGTAAAACAATGTCGGGTGCTGATCCCGGTGGTTCGTCTGGTCGTCCAGTGGTAGGAAGGAGGAGTGATCTGCGGTTGTCGGACACAAGCGACATCCTCTCCTGGGGATGCAGGTCGTAGGGTCGTTCTTCTGGGTCTATCCGCGCGATCGTTTCCCGATGGCCCAACTGCAGGGCCTGCGGCGAGGGGAGGATCTGTCTCATCTCAGGTGGCATTGGGAGCTCCCTCAATGTCGGTCCTATTTCACGACTATGTATATCACGCGCTCGGTCGTCGTCGTTGGGCGGCATCAGCCCCGGAGGCCTCGCCGGTGGAGGGGGGGCATAGCGTAGTTCGGGCTGTGATATGGTGGGAGGAGGTCTAGGCGTAATGGCTTGGGGCGTAAGCGACGGATTGATAGGCTCGGCAGTTGAGGGACTGGCCGGCGTGGAAGGGCCTTTCGTCTTGTTGGAGCCGGATCGTCTTGGGAGGGGATAGGGCTCTCCCCGCGCTTCAGCAGCTGCCTTTCGTCGCTCGGATTCCGCCTTGCTTGGCCGACCGCGCTTCCGTGGTGGTTCGCCCCGGGAATTGAGACTTTCCGCCCCGGGGGATAGGAGTGTGGAAGCGCCGCTCTCACTGCTGTACGAGGCGGTACTGGCCGCTGGACGTGGTTGAATCGCGCGCGGGGCAAGAATCGGTTTGTCTGCAGGAAAGAGAGGCCGCTTTCGGACGACGCCACTTTCTAACGGAGTGGTTGACGAGGCGGATGGCTCATGGCGCCCTGCCGGGAAAGATGGCAAGCTTGGGTTGACCGGTAATGGCACATGTTGGCACATGTTATAGAACGCCATCTTACAGGAATTGAGGGACCGGCCTGGCGAAGCGGGTTAGCACAGCAAATCAGTGAATTCTTCTCATCCATGAGGCCCGTTAAGAGTCGCATAGACCGAAGACATCCAAATCAATGGTCAAGAGGTGCTGGCATCTGTACCTGGCGGGAGCGGTATATCTGCCCAGCTTGGGGAGATACTGAAGTCTCGGACGATTCTCACCAGATGGCTGGACGGAATTCCAGCTTTTTTCAAGATCTCTGTGAGTAGTGTGTACTGTGGAGCGAGTGTGTTAGCCATTGAACCCCGCGACCGACGTGACGCAGGAGCATGTCTAATATATGGTTTTGTCGGCATATCTTTGCTTACCTTCTCCTCCTCAGTCCATGGCCTTTCCGGTGGATTCGACATATCCAGCACAGCATGGAAGCGAGAGCGACGGGCTTTCCTCCACAATGAAAGAGTTCTGGATCAACGTGATGCTGAGAGTATAGGTAGCGACGCGTCACGCGACGATAGTGTGAAATGGGAGAAATACCGGGGCAAGATAAACACCACGATCCTCGTCACGCAGAATAACGCAAAAAAAAAAAAAAAAAAAAAAAAAAAGA